>CAXHWN010001791.1:711700-1060414 GCA_964020975.1 Hermodice carunculata | reverse complement strand
AATCACTGTCATTGTCCATGAATACTTGGAGGGATTCACTGCCATTGTCCATGAATGCTTGGAGGGATTCACTGCCATTGTCCATGAATGCTTGGAGGGATTCACTGCCATTGTCCGTGAATACTTAGGGATTCACTGTCATTGTCCATGAATGCTTTAAAGAATTCACTGTCAGTGTCCATAAATGGTATGAGGGGTTCACTCTTATTGCCCATGAATACTTATGGGGATTTGCTATTAATGTCCATGAATACTGCGAGGGATTCACTCTCATCATCCATGAATGCTTTGAGGATTCCCCGTCATTGTCCATGAAGACTTCGAGGGACTCACTATCATTGTCCTTGAAAGCCTCAGCAAGTTAACTTTGATTTTTAACGTGGCCATATATTGGCTGCTGAGAATTTGTGCTGGACATATCAAGTAGTACTTCTGCTCTTGCCAGTAAAGAGAATGCCAGCTCCCCACCTTCTTGGCTTTCCACCATTCTGTACAAAGCAAACAGATCGGAAAGAAACTGTAAGACCAGGAAAAGACGTGGGAGGGAGCCATTTTTTAAGCATTGTGATGTAATACAGGAAGGATCTGATTGCTGATGACTGATAATGTCCATTTACATGAAAAATAATAGCATCATTTGACCTGTGGAAAAAAAATGGAAAAATAGACAGACAAAAGAACACTCCCACAGAATGCAATGGTGGTAATTCCATATCTTACCCATACAAAGAATTGAAGCAAAAAAATAGTGTGGTAAAGTAGACAGACTACTGGTTTTCTTAACAGTGTTTTGTGATGGACACAACAAAAGAAGTCACAGGTTACACAGTACCCATACGTCACCAGTAACTTGTACATCTGTTCAATGCTCATGATCAAATTTATTTAAGAGACCCTAATTGCCTAAATCTCTGCAAATATTGACTACAATTTTTATTTAAACTAGTACCTACATGTGTCTGAATCATTCATTATGTATTTGATTTATTTGTAATCTGTTGCGCGTGTACTATCAAGGCCAATACAAAATTTATTAACCGAATGTACATGCATGACCATGGGTACCAGTATGATATACATTGTATCATCTGATACACATGTATGGCTATCTGTACCAGTATAATTATGTACATTGTAGCATCTGATGTACATGTACATGCATGTATGGCCATCTGTACCACTATAGTATACAAGGTATCATCTGATGTACATGTACAATGTATGGCCATCTGTACCACTATAGTATACAATTAAGGTATCATCTGATGTACATGTATGGCCATCTGTATCACTGTAATATACATTGTATCATCTGATGTACTTGTATGGCCATCTGTATCACTGTAATATACATTGTATCATCTGATGTACATGTATGGCCATCTGTATCACTGTAGTATACATTGTATCATCTGATGTACTTGTATGGCTATCTGTATTACTGTAATATACATTGTATCATCTGATGTACATGTATGGCCATCTGTATCACTGTAATATACATTGTATCATCTGATGTACATGTATGGCCATCTGTATCACTGTAGTATACATTGTATCATCTGATGTACTTGTATGGCTATCTGTATCACTGTAATATACATTGTATCATCTGATGTACATGTATGGCCATCTGTATCACTGTAATATACATTGTATCATCTGATGTACATGTATGGCCATCTGTATGACTGTAATATACATTGTATCATCTGATGTATGTGTATGGCCATCTGTACCACTATAATGTACATTGTGTGATCAGATGTACACATATATCGCCATCTGTACCAGTATAGTGTACATTGTATCATGTGATGTACATGTATAGCCTTCTGAACCACTATAATATACTTTGTATCATCTGATGTTTATGTAGGTTTACAGCCATATGTACCACTATAGTATACATTGTATCATCTGATGTACATGTATGGCCATCTGTAACAGTATAATTATGTGAATTTTATCATGATTTACATGATTGTAAAATATATGAGCATCTATACCACAGATATATACATAGTATCATCTGATGTACGTATGGTCATCTTGACATAGTGTATCATCTGATTTCACAGTTATGTGGAAGAGTTATTCCAGGAGAGTAAAACATGTCGATGACATCTGATTTTACATCTTGCAGACTGCATCTGGCATAATATGGAATAGATCATCTGTGTATGCATCAGAATCTGCCTGTAAGATTTTTGAAGGAAGAAGAATTATCAGATGTACTGGCATCAGAATGTGATTACTGTAGAATGCTAAGAGTATCCCTGACATCTGATGTACATGTACCCATGTCTGGTGTATGTCTGTATACATGTGTAATGTCAGGTCAGCTGTCTGGTATGTGTCTGTAGACATGTGTCTATACATGTGTGATGTCAGATCAGCTGCCTGGTGTGTTTCTGTATACATGTGTTATATACATGTATAATGTCAGATCAGCTGCCTGGTGTGTGTGTGTGTCTGTATACATGTGTCTTGTACATGTGTAATGTCAGATCAGCTGCCTGGTGTATGTCTGTTTACATGTCATGCATGTATAATGTCAGGCCGGCTGCCTGGTGTGTGTCTGTTTACATGTGTAATGTCAGATCAGCTGCCTGATGTGTGTCTGTATACATGTGTCATATACATGCATATGTATAATGTCAGATCAGCTACCTGGTGTGTGTCTGTTTACATGTGTACTATACAGTGCCAGATCTCATATAAATACATCAAGACCAGTTCCAGTGCACTGTAGAGTGCAATATCTTATGTGCGCCTTGATGTAAATGCCACTTAATATTTAATGTATTTATCCAAGTATTTTAAGTTAACTATGTGTGGAGCATTTATCAAAATAACATCTGGGATATCATGGAAACTAAACAATGAAACAGAGTGAGAGGGAAACAACAAACCTGCAGGGTGTATTAAAAGCAGGAGATATTTGGGGGGCAGGGAGGGCGGAAGATGGGGCGTTTTCTTTATGGCGCCTGATGTGTTTGACCATGCAGGGAGAGCATGAGGAAGTGTATAAAACACTAAATGATGTTGACAGATATTTTAAAAAATGAAAAAACAGGTGGCTAACTTTTTGGAAGCCTGTACACTTGTGATGTATCTTCTTTATGTGGCAAAACTTTGTCACACACTGGACATTGATCGACTGTGCATCTGCCACGCAAACTTTCTGATGCGACTTTTCCAGACCAAAGGTTATTGCTGTAATTCAGTTTCCCGCCATACCCTCAGACCCACATGTACAGTTTATGTACCCAATCCTTGCCAACACAGTACGCCAGCGGCACAAATGTACCAGTAAAGCAACAGTTGGTTTAAACTTATTTTATTTCTGGAAAGAAAAAACGATTTGGGAGCAGGCAATGCCTATTTGAACCCCCCCAGCAACAGTTGATTACTGTATGCAGTCATTACCTCAATTTCCGTGAAAACGCTTTAACATCGATATTATTTGTTCCCCTAAAAATGGCAGGCAAACTGAGTATATTAGAGTAATGAATGACGTAATAAAGAAAATTAACTTTATTCCCCTCATAAATTGTGTTAACCCTGTGGACCCTATGAGCTGATACACTGCCTCTAAATACATTGAATTGTGAAAAACTCAGGGTCCAAAGGGTTAATTGAATCTGTTGGATATTTGGGTGTCATCATAGTGAGGGTTCACTGTATGTACATGTACCTTGTGTGATGCAGTGTCTGTAACAAGGAGGATTTTCCTATTTTGTAGTTTTGTTTTGTTTTGGTTTTTTTTTAACATGTAGGCTTTAGTAGGATTTTTTTGTGAAAAAACAACTTTGTTGTGGGTCATCTTTGCCAATAATTCATGCAAAAATGTATGTTAATCTAAGTGTTTTACATACTTTCTGAAGTCACTGCAGCTGGGACAACAAAGAAAAGATTACTGCCAAGCCACAGTTCAACTCGTGTAAAAGTTTTTTAGTTAAGTTATGTGTCATAATCTGTAAAATTGAAATAAATAAATAAAATAACCCTTCAAGTTTCATGCATCTACATTATGCATCAAGTATAGTATATTGGTAATAACAATTGTAACATCATTCTCCTGGAAGCAACCCCCAAATATTAAAAAATGTCAAAGATGTCATACATGTAGAGGTGAAAAACCTGTCGTGCTGATTTTATTTGTCACTGTATGTTTTGTCATTACAAAAAGAATAAACTTTCAGTGACTAGCTGTACTTTGAGCAAAGAAGTGGTTCCAACCTGCGAATTCTATGATGGGACTTAAGCCATGTGTAAATGATGCAGCCACTGCAGAGTTTGGCTGCACCAGTCACAAATTATATGCTCTTTTTTGGGCATGTATCATATACTAAAATAGCATGACACTAAGAATGATCAAGTATCTTTTGCTTTCACTGTGCATTGTTGAGATACAGGCTTTTGTGTGACGAAGGGAAGGTTTAAAGTTGAAGCTTTGCTCTGGTGCTTGGTGCATTAAGCACAACTTGATCTCACTGTTCAGGATGACTGTGGGTCTCTCAGGCTATGTCTGATTACTGAGTCAGACTGTGTCAGATTATAGGGCCAGGCTATGTCAGATTAAAAGGTCAGACTATGAGATTACAAAGCTATATTAGCCCATTCCATCTCAGTCAAATATCACCAGATGTTACCTGTTTTTTTTGCCAGCGTAGATGATATTAAATGAGATGTTTACTTTTCTGTATTTATAAAAGAGTTTTCAAACAGGTACCAAAGTGCAGGTACATGGTCTACAGTGTTTCAAATTTGTCGGGTGAAGTAGTGCCTCAGGTGCCACTGGGCAGATGGAGGATGACGGCCCGCACAAACTGCCACGATACAAAAACATTGACCCAGGTCCTTGGCGATGTTATGTAGGGTAAAGCAAATTTTTAACGCACACTGAAGTACAGGCATCTGTATTCAAATGTCAAATAAATGACAGAATTAGACTCGGGGGGGGGGGGGGGGGGGGGGGGGAGGGGAGGGGTGACCAATGGCATACAGCAACCTGGAATATGGCAGTGGAAAGCATCAGGTGGTTGTGAATTGTCCATGCAGACTGACCGCAAGTGCTTCCTTAAGCCTTTCAGTGCAAAATTTTGGACTGAGTCAACAGCTTTTCTTGGTGCGCATTGGGCGCATATAAGAAAAGCTGTTGACCTGGTATATTCTGTCTGGAACTATAGGCATACTGGTACTTGAATGAAAGGTCTTTTTATAAGTAATACCAATCTGGGATCCTTATGATAATTCAGGCTAGTTTGGCTTATTAAGTAGATCGACTTAAGATGTGATTGGCACTGAAAGAGTTAAAACGTGTGCAATGAAAAGATAAATGTAAGCAGTCCTCATTTTGTGCAGTAAATGCATAGCTGTCATGTAATTCATAGCAAATTGGCAAACAAAATATCAAAAAACACCAGAAATTGTTAATTGTCAATACAATATTTTTTTTTTTAAACAAGACACAGGATGTGAGACCCATCCTAGATTGAATCCCAAATTAAAGTTCATCCTGTCAATTTGCCAGGAGGGTAAAACTTGTGGTTTTAGGTGATATCTTAAGCAAAAACAAATGTTTTTCTCATCACTTAGCCATTTAAACATGTATGTCAACTTTTTCAGGACAACATTGACAAAATATATTGAGATACTGTGGACATCTCCTTACTTCCGTATATTTTTCTGTGTCCAAGGAAAGGTGTTGTCATTGGTTGCACACAGTGGCTAATTCATACTTATTTGATGACTCATTTTAATGTTTTAATTCTGATGGGCACAGGAATAGACAGATCTCATGAGCTGGTTGTCTTATCCATCTGCCATGTAAATGTACTTAAGTCAATATCATGATGGTTTCACCATGCTTAAAGGTTGTACACATATTACCCTGAGTACCTCAAAGGCCAAGTAGGGGATAGATAAGATCAATGGTCCGTTCCCATGTGTTTACATATGTTAATTTAACTAGTGAGTGGAGTTCTTTTCCTAGTTAGGGGCTTCAAGACTGCTGTGACATATCTGTTGCACAATTAAAATGCATTGGTCAATGGAAGGTGTGCTTTACAGATGGCACTACTGCTAACTTAGGCTTTGTATCTAGCTCCTTACAAGTGGAGCCACCTGGAGGGTAAACAAATCCAGCCTCACTGATTGTGTACTGGGTGTGGTGCTGGAAGCAGTGTCAAATGGTATTCAGTTCTTCAGGAAATAGTGCCAAATGCAATTTACCGACCCAAGCATCACCAACTGTTAAAGTAAACATTCAGACACATAAGGAGGGCGTCAAGTTTTGGACCCCTGCTTTGAATGGATATATCTCCTTTTGGATTTGATGTAAAAAAAATTTTTCTCAGAAGAAAGGAACACTAGTGTGGCTCAAAAAGTATCAAAGAATTTCTTTCAGCAGTGTTTGTTCTGCAGTTATGACAATGCAAACTTTATGTTTCCGTATTTTGGGCTCGCTCCATGTTTGAAAGCACATATCTGGCAGATGAAACAAGATATAAGAATCAATGTATACTGCAGATACATTAGTGTGCATTATTTCTGTGAAAAAAAGTGAGGATTGAATAAAATCAAAAGAAGTGTCCATTTTGGAGAAGGGGTCCCAAATTTGACAGTTTGTGATTGGGGGTGGTGTTTATTTCACAACTTGCTCAGAAAGTTTAAATCAAAATCTTATTTGAAATCTGTGGCTAATGTTCTTTCTAATAGTCTATATTAACCCTTAAAGTGCTAATCACTGCTATAGCTGCTTTCTTTTTACATTTAAACACATAATGGTTAAAAGATTCAAATTCCTCATGAAGATACGTTTCATTCAAATACCAGCAAGCCTAGTCTAAACAAAAAAAGTAGTCTCAGTCAACAGCTTTCCTCAGGACACTTTGCGCGCAAAGTGTCCTGAGGAAAGCTGTCGACTCAATCTTCAATCCGCACTTTAAGGGTTAACATGTTTCCATCAGTACCTTTCAGTCCATGGGACTTGAGAGATGGTGGTTACAAAAAAAATATGTCCTGTCCTTAAGAGAAATTAAATTCGTTTTACCATTGATAAATTACAAGTATACCACTATTTTGCAGAGGAATGTATCTACCAAAGGTTACTGCATAGGTTATTGCTTATTTGAACTACATAGAAACATACTGTCTTCATGACAGGTGCATTCACTAGCTGACCATGCTGATTAGCCTTGGATATCATTCTTTAACAATAATCTTTAACTCTTAAGGTTTCTTTCTCAAACCACCAAACAGATGTTGGATTTTAATGTTGCCAGTTTCAATGTGTTTACTTGAGTCCCTTGTTAACTCATTCCATACCAGTCCCTGATTTTTTCGCATAGTTACCTAGATTTAAGATGACAATTGCATATTTAAATTCTTCATGAAAAGAACTTTTGTTCAAGTACCAACATGCCTATAGTCATAAGTCAGTGGTTCTGGCACTGCCTGGCACGTCATGCTGCAGCTGCCACAAGGGCACCATAGTATGGAATGAGTTAATGGAAAATACCTGGAATGAGAATTGTAGGTGACAGACAGACAGACAGAACAGCATTTGCCAGGTCAACAATATTCCACAACACAGATTGAGCACTTTACCCTCAAACAGTGGCGAGAAAGCTGTTAGCATAATCTTGCTATGACGAGGAGAGTAATATAAGTGTATGTTACATCCACCTCTTCATGTTTGCAGTAAAGCAACACCAATGTTCTGGTGGTCTATTTTTGTGATCTCCGACGTGTCATTGTTCAGTCAGGTCGGTTCCATCTTTTTGCGACACTTTTACAAACATAACCTGAGCTGAGGCTTGCGGAGAGCTTTACAATGGTGTGAACTCTAACCTTTGGGTAACAGGGCTCGCGTGGTATGTATTGATAGTATACGCCTTCACCAGAGCTGGTGGAGATTTTAGACAAATTGAGATTGGTATATTGCTGTATATATATGTTGCCTGGTAGCAGTGTTAAATCTGTATAAGGGAACACTGTGAATACAGAGTCCAAGAGGCTAGCAGTTGACTGCTGGCTGGAATTCTAACTTTGCACACAGTATGGAGGTACAGTGAAAACACGTTATAATAACACCATCTGTTCCCTTAGAACTGTGGCAGATAACTGAATGTGTCAGATAAATGAATCAAACAACAAAGAAAAATGGACTTTTGCCGTTCAAATCTTGTGTTATTATAATGAATATGTTGGATATATATACAAGTGTCGTTATAATGAGGTTTCACTGTCGTTGGCAGGCCGGGCTTTCCTCAGTATACTCTGGCTGCCAGTGCATGCCCACAAGGAGAAGTGCTCGGGTGGGGGTCCCAAGTATACAGTAACACTGGTAGGTCAGCTGTGTGCCAGAGTTTGACCACAAAGCTCGCTTGAATGATCATGATTTCATTGCCACTGTGACCATTTATAGAGGCCTGGATGACGGTGGTTTCATGTACATGTATACTGTGACCATTAAAGAGAGGTCGGGACAATAGGAGACATTCATATTCAACTGTGATCCTGCTCACTTCCTGTGTTGCCGGGGTAACAGACTGATGCATCCACCATGATCAGGGCAGATTTGTATTATATACTACATAAACATCCATAAATAACACCTTTTAAACCAAAGGAGAGCCCATGTCTTAGGCATCCTTTATGTTTCAAATATATGTTTATACATTTTCTTAAGATTATTCTGTGTTTGTGTTCTTCATTTTCTTGAGAAAGTACTTTTGACCATGCTAAATACATGGATCTGCCCTGATGCAGGTGGCTCCCTCTTTTGCTCAATAGGTGTTGGAGTAGGACCGCATTTAGTTATGAATACATCCTATTGTGGTTTTGTGTAACTGTGACCATAAAGAATGAGGTCTGCATGATCATGATTTCATGTCTACAGTGACCTTGAAAATCATGATTTCATGTCTACTGTGACCATAAAACAGAGGACCAGATGATCATGATTTCGTGTGTATGGTGACCATAAAAAAGAGGGCTGGATGATCATGATTTTGTGTCTATTGTGACCATAAAAAGAGGTGTGGGTGATCATGATTTCATGTGCACTCTGACCATAAGAAGAAGTCTGGATGATCATGATATAAAGTCAAATGTGACCATGAAAATAGGTCTGAATGGTCATGTGTTCATGTCAACTGTGACCAGAAAAAAGAGGTCTGGATGATCAAGATTCCCACTTATGCTGGGCACATTAATAACAGGTGTGGGGGGTATCATGATTTTTTTGTGTACTTGCACCTTACATTACACATAAATGATCATGGTTTTGATGTATATAAACAAGCTCTGTAAATATGTTCATATGATCTATGTTCTATGGACGTTTTTATATTTATTGCTGTTGTAGCAACAGCTTTTGCTTTTTTTGGGACAGGTGGTATTTATTTAATAAATATGTCGACGGAGATTTGTTTATGGTAACAAAGATTTTTTTACATTTTCTCAAAAGAATTAAATTTCTTGTAAAAAGAAAGAAAATAGATAGATATTCTCTTTATTTTTTATAAGAGAAAAACATCCCACTGACTGCCAAGATTTTCCAAATCGTGTCCCCCCTCAAAAAAAAGTTATAAAAATAATTTAGAGAGAATTATTTTCTATTGTGCTTGCATTTATTAGAAAACATTGTAATTGCTTTGGTATCTTATGATTCTATTGTATAGTTACCCTAAAGACTATTAAAATCTTAATTATGTGTATTGTGGCACTGAATGTGAGATTGCATTAAAGTCTGCTGGTTGCTTGATTGTATTTCTTTGTTAAATTTGCATGCATTTTAAGAACATCTGCAAGTAAAAACAGTGTTAGCTGGCAAAAGCCATAGCAGATACCTACCCCATTACCCTACTTTTCATCACACTTTCATTGTAGAGTGTAAGGGGCAAAGTAAAACCGTCACTTCTGTTGTCTTGTGTTTAACAGCGCCTGTACAAAACAAGGGAGTGACCGTATTGTTGTTTTAACAGTGCCTGTATGAAGTAATGCAATGACTTCAATTGTCTTGTGTTTTATAGTGCCTGTGTGAGGTAAGGCAATGTCATCTGTCGTGTTTTTGTTTGAACAGTTTCTGTATAAAACAAGACATTGACTTCTGGTTTCTTCCTTTTTGCTGTGCTGTCCACGAGGTCACAGAGCTTGTAGCATTAGTCATGTCTGCCTGTCCTTTCTTCGTTCAGCCATAATTATTTTTTAGTGAACACAATACAAACTACAGTTTTTAAGTGAACTCCATACAACCTTCACGACTGATAAAAGTTATGCAATTCTAGGCCCCAGTGGATATTGGTGGTGCCACCTATGTAACATGGACCAAAATCTTAAAAGCTTTGAGACTGCACTGTTTTTCAGAGTTTAACCACGAGTCATCAAAAATATGGTCGGTATGTCAGTCAGCCAAGTAGACAAAAAGATGTCAACCTTTGTTGGCCCCACCTAAACTCAAGTACATGTATTGCAGAAAATATGTTGAAAACCTTAAATTCAATATTTTGAAAAAGAATGAGGCTAATGATACCAAAATGCACCACAAATGTGGATCACATGTAGAAGTTTGATATTGCATAATATGGATGGGTTGACCTACTTTTTCAAGGTCACACGGGAATACATTCAAGATTTTTTGGGCAATAGTCATTGCATCTGAACTTGCGGACATTTGTCCGTATACTGTATAATCATAAATTTTTGCAAGGGATAAATATCCCCAAATTTTCCCCAGGAAGCCCAATTTGGGAATATTAAACTCGGGAAAATTGTAGCACATTGAATGTGGAATGAAAACCTGCATAAAATCGGGAAAACAAAACTCGTGACATTCTGATTTGGGTTGTATATGGGAAATTTAGAGGACAGGAATATTAATGATTATACAGTACCTTAACAACAGGAACATTGAACAGATATAAGTCCATGATGTGTGAAGTTCTGGTGGCACCACAGGTGGTATGAAATAGAATTACCATGATATTTGTCAAAATTACATTTAATTCATTATGGTGATAAATAATTGAGGTGGAACTACAAAACTTACTCCAAATATACATTAGGCACTTTGGATAGCCAGGACTTATTTTTTCAAGGTCATTAAGCACTTTTGTTAAGGACACTAAATTCAATATGTTGAGAAAAAATCAGGCTAATGATACCAAATGATCCACAAATGTGTTTGGATATGTAGAAGCTTGATAGATTATTGCATAATATAGATGGCCTGGACCTACTTTCTCAAGATCGGAAAGGGAATGATTTACGGGAACATTATAAAGACAAAACTCATTATACGGGAAATCCTGGTGTGGCACTGGTGGTATTAATTGGAACTAACAATATAGGTATCCAAAACACTTTCAATTTATTATCGTGATAATGAATTGAGATAGAACTACTAAGTTTAGACCAAATATGTGTCAGGCCAGTGGTCAATTTTTGGAAAATTTTGGGTGCCCCTGACTGTTTTCTAGGTCATTAAGCAGTAGAGTAAAGGACAATAAATTCAACATGTTCAGAAAGAATCCAATTGCACTTCAGGAAATAAAAGTTCATGTGATGGTTATATGTCAGCAGAGCATTAGGCCCATCGACCTCTTGTTGTATGTCAGTGCACATATAAAATAAGGCAGTGTCACATGTCGCCATGTTTTTGTTTTAACAGTGCCAGTATGAAAAAAAAACCCTGACTTTTCTTGTGCTTGTTGTAAATAAGACCATGACGTCTGTCATTTTGTTTTTGTTTTAACAGTGGCTGTATAAAATAAGGCAATGACTTCTGTTGTCATGTTTTATTGTAACAGTGCCTGTGATAAATAAGATTGACGTCTCTCATCATGTTTTTGTTTGAACAGTGCCTTTATATATAAAACGGTCATTTCTTTTGTGTCGTCATGTTTTTTTTGTTTGCACAGTGCTTGTTCCTTTTCTGCGATGTCAACTCGGCAACTCATTATTTTCTTTCAGCTCAATGGTTGCATTCTCTGTTGTTATTCCCACTCCATACTACAAGTTGTATAGAATAGCTTTAAAGTCATGTATATCCTGACCCCAGCGCAGGACTGTCACACTAACTTCAGTATGAAAGAGTGGTGACAGCATAACACTCTGAGTCATGTCGGCACCTCTAAACAAGACAAACTTGATTTATTGGGTGTCCAGAAATGGACATCACTGTCACTGCGGTTACACTTTGACAGGACATTTTAGTCAAAGTCACTCAACTACAGTGGGTAGACATATTTCCACGAGCAGTATTCAGAGCTCCAAAAATACATTCCACATCTTTACACGTGTCTGCATGATACCTCCATGGTTGAAAGAATATACATGTACCAAACAAAAATGACCAATGCAATGCCATTGAATGGTACTGCATACAAGGTATGCATACACGGTACAGTATGTGTATGTTGCCTAATGGTATCCACATTGCAAGTGTTTCATGACAGATCATGTAGAACATGTACCGGTACATGTGTTGTGTACAGTGACGAAAAATAAAATGATGTATGAAAATATTTTCTGCCTTGGTATTTGATGATAACCGATATATGGCTTCGAACGTCAGATATCTGAAGGAAATAAATAATTCATCAATCAGTAGTTACCATCTTGTGTACAGAAATCTAGGAAATATTGTGAAAAGGTGGAGTCACAGGATTGCGATTTTCAACTGAATTCCACATTTTCTCTTTCGAAAATTGGTTGATTATGAGATGAAAACAATGAAATGACCTTGCATACTTGTATTTCTGAAATCCCACCTGAACTTTGTCTGAATTATAGGCATGAAAACATTTAGATGACCGAGCCTCTTCAGTTCAAGTATCCGGTCAATCTCAGGTTAAGCACAAGTCAAGCACAGGTCATTTGAAGTACTTTAGTCACAAATAGATGTGTAGCGTTCCTAACCTCCATTAATCCCTGCTTTCCTTTGTTCATCCGAGAAGAGATGGTGAATGGCTCTCTCATATCGGCCAATAAAATGTATTTTAAACATACACGATTTCAAACGGCCTTTCATGTAGAATGTACATGCAATTGACATGAAAGGCAGGCAAATGTCTTTATTTTGTTATATTTGTTTATTTATTTATTTATTTATTTATTTATTTATTTATTTATTTATTTTGTGGTCGTTTGATTGGAAAGTTCCCTTTAATTGATGTAACAAAATGGCTTCATGTAAAAAAAATCAGACCTGCTGTTTTTATTCATTGCAGAAGCTTAAGTTTGATACAGATTTGAGGTCCCGACAGGAGGTAAATCGATATTTGTGGTGAAGTATGATTTTTCATGTAATTGTTATATAAACATTGGCACCATCTAACATTATAAAATTGTTATAAACAAAATTTTGAATTTGTTGGATTCAGAAAATGTATTCTTTCCTACACTTTAAATCCGAATCAATGGTTGAATGTGACAAATTGCGAAAATCACTGCTAACCTAACGTATATCCTTTTATTTGGAATGGTATTGCCCTATTATGCTCGGTGTGTCCGAACAGGCGAGCGCGAAAGACAGGTACAGACTAGAAAATAAGATTTGCTTCACAGCAAATATGTGAGTGCCTTCAAAATGAGAACAGTTTGAAATGATACACTTTGGATTATGCAACATAATCTAAATTTTGTGTGTTAGCCTCATTTGCATAAATTAAAATGCTACAAGTTTGGCTCTGGGCACATTGGATGTGGCCATGACACAGACTTATGAACTGAAGTTTGAATGACACCACTATCTATAACAGTTTTGAAGTTATTCAAAGATTTTAATTTTGTGTATTTGCCCTATTTGCATAAATTAAGAGCATAAAACTTTGGTTAATTGGATGCAGTTATGGCACAAACCTACAAATTGAAGTTGGAATGGAACATCCACGTATAATAGTCTTGAAATTATTCAAGATTTAAATTTTGTGCATTCACCTTATTTGCATGAATTAAAATTTTACTATTTTGTTCCATAGTTCATTGAATGCGGCTATGTCACAAACCCATAAATCGAAGTTGGAACAGCACTTCTATCTATAATAGTTTTGAAGATATTCAAGATTCAGATTTTGCAGATTCATTTAATTTGCATATATAACAAGGGCAAGACCCCACAATCGGGCCATTTTTTTATTTATTTATTTTTTTATTTTTTAGGTTTTGCACGAAAGTGCTAAATTCATTATTTTGGAGAAAAAGATCCATTAATGCCAAATTGATTTTTTTTTCTCAGTGGTTTCCTTTTTACAGATTTGTTTCATGACCGACACAAGCGGGAAAAAAAGTGCAATACTACAGCAAAATACAGTCAATTAACAGAATATGTCAAAATTTGTGCTGAAGGTCCAAGAGCGGAGAGCGAGGAATCGCGGCCAGGACCTTGACCTGGTCTGTACGTTTTGGAGTAGGCAATATCGGATTTAACTAAAAACATGAAAACTTCATTGGTCGATCCACAGATGCATGTTCATGTGTCGGGTGTGGCAATTTGTCGCAGTCAAGTGCACGCGCACGCGCAAAGAGTACGAGCAATTCAGAGGACCAGAGATTCCACCCATTTTTACCCAACACGCAAACTTACAAGAAATAAAAACAAAACAAAAAAATAAACATTTCATGAATTGCATAATTACATTTTATTATAGCAGATTTCCTCGTACGTTGTTACACACTGTTATATAAATTCCCGAATTAGAGATTGTAAACTTACTCTAAGATTTTATCATGTCCATTTCATTGTCAATTTTCTGTATTATTGAAAATCAATAAATGAATATTTTTTTTAACTTCCGGGAGAAAATCTTTCTGTGTATCCGAAAGCTTTTGCTGCTGATTAAAATATGAAATTCGTTCTCCATGATGGTACATTCAACGAGAAGTCTTTTTTACCAATTTTACTGGTTCCATATATCTCCCTTTCACAATGGCTACAGTCTGCATGCATGCAGGGTGTGTTTATATATGTAATATTCACACACATTCTAGTGGTTTCAGCGTAATGTATTCCGTAAAAAGCAATTGGAAAACAGAGCTGGGCCCATAGAAATTTATTTTGCATGAAAAAGGTGCTGACAGAAGACTACCATATATTATAGTCATCACTAAGGAAGTAAATAAAATGCAAGGTATTCTGCGCAATAATATTTACAACATTTATTTGGATTAAGAGACGCAAGGCACCAACGAAATAAGGAAGAGGACAAAAATTAAAGGAGAGAGAGAGATTGAATGAAAAATGCATTGACTCAACTTTTGAAGCTTTCGAGCAGGGAAAACACACACACATACACACACACACACACACACACACACACACATCGTTCTAAAACTGTGACTCTAATGAAACAGTAAGCGTCATTGACAATCTTGTCTTACAATTGTCAAATCTAAACGTATCATTAAAATAGCCGGGTTCTGAAATCTTGGCCACGCGCACTTCCTTGTAATCTAGTGACGTAATTTGACATGTGGAACCCCTGACATTGTCCAGTCTGGTTCCTGCTGCTCATATGATATGTCGTCATTTTTGGATACAGCACATTGCTTTTGTCTCTTCAATCACTCCTTATGCCCTAGACCTGATCCAACGGACTTGTCTTCTTTTTCTCGTTCTCAGCAACACTGTGACCAGTCACGTGGCCTATCTCTTTCGAAAGCGGAAACACGGCCTGTAAAAGCAATGGACGGCAGCGGAATAAATAAACCGAATAGTAACAGTTGCAAGTAGCATAATGGATGAACAATACTGGACATTCATATAACATGCGGTGCTGCTTTGGCCTCCGTGATTAAAAAAGGAAGTACCTGTATATTGGGCAGATCCCTGGATCAAACATGGTAAAAATATGCTGCTGATAAATCCACTATTTGGCAAGTAATAGTGGTGTTCTTCAAACACAATATGAGCTTGATATAAAAAGGAGTCGCTATATGTTTGGAAGAAGTTTACTTTATTGCCACAAATGCTAATAACAGTCTAGATTTTCCATAAATACACCCGCCGTACTATGACATTTGATTATCACCATTGCCTAGCAACATATAGAAAGAGATTTTGGCGGGAAATCAATATGCATGTCTCGTATTTTGTTCAGTACCCTGACGAGAGTTACTAGCAAGCCATAATCCTCGTTCCTGCGAACATTATGCACACTTTCAAGAGGCTGCGTGCATTTATGGTATCACTTTATCCTACAAATAAATAGCCGCTCATAATTACCGATTTACCATGGATTATCCAAGACAATTAAGAGTATCCTAGATTTTAATAAATGACCCCCAACACCTAAATATCTTACAACAGGCAATTCCAAGTCAATCAAAGAAGCGGTCTTGTGATGTACTTCAGTTTTTGACAAACATTGAGCCAAAAATTATAATAATTGAGATATACGGCGGGCCTCAGGAAAGAGATGACCATGGTTATGGAGTTATATTTGACACCAAATGTAGTTGGCGACCATATATATATATACATATACATATATATATATATATATATATATATATATATATATATATATATATATATATATATATATATATATATAGTTCTGTGTGCGTTCCACTTGTGTCGTCTTATCTTTAACATTGTGTCGAATCTGCGACTTGGTTTGAACTCATGAAATTATAAAATAGGAGGACTGTGACAGTGTTCTACTCAACTGAACTTTATTACACAGACTGAAGTGGTCCTGTGACCTTCAGAATAATACCAAGGTTAACCTCGTTCAAGACCACCATCAATTTCTGCCATATGAGTCTTCCCGCAGACAGTTATGCAGTTATTTGCAAATGAAAACTGACAGAATCCGCTATTACCGAGATATATGCCAATGTGTGACTTTGACCTTTCAAGGTCATGCAAACTTCCAATTAATAGTAACCATTAGTCTGGTATCCACCATTACTGAGATGCTACCAATATGTTAGATTTTCTGCTGTCCATATCGTACTACCAATGCTGTCATTTACAAATGCCTTGATCGATTTTTCCTAATTTTGATATTTATAACAAATTAGGAGAAGAAATCAAACACAAAAATAAAAAAGTTAAAATGCTAAAAATTTGTATTAAAAAAGAAAACCAAAACAAAACAAAAAACACAAAAGGAATCATACGCCACCTTTTGCACAAATCAAAGACCGCGGATCTCAGGAAGTGTCCGTGTGCACTTCAAGGCTATTTGCCCAGCAGCTTTGGATAGGTTGTTTTTTTTTTTTACGATTTTACAGAAAATAAAAAAAGAAACAAAATAAAGTTCGTAAAAAATATGATATCACCAGAGCGTGATAATTTGAACAAACTTGTTAGAGATCTACCAAAGGTACATATATCCCTACCAAATTTGAACTGAATCTAGCTGACGCTTTTGGAGAAGTCGAAAATGTGAATTACCATGGCAATTCCCTTGGACTTCAATACTAAACAATAAGAATGTATGCATCAACCTACAAGAGCCCAAACTGAAACAAGAGGGCTGTGTGAACAGCCCATGCTTAGTTGACTTAGACATTCATCACACTTGCAACTCTGTGAACTTGGGATAGGATCAAGGTCGCTCATGTTCTGAGTAGGTCTGACTTTTATAGAAGAACACTATCATGTGTACCATCAAGGTCCTAGTTTAAGCAGCTCTCAAGTTGTAGCGAAGAATAATTTTAATTCATGTATGTTGCACTGTGACCCCAGAAACCAGGTCAAGGTCACTCATGTACTGTCTAAGCAGGACCTTTATAGAGAAACATCGGCATATGCAAAATCAAGGTCCTAACTCAAAACAGATTTCAAGTTATCAAGTAAACAGTACATTTCGTGTCAATTGTCCTGTGACCTTGGGAATGATGTCAAGGTCCAAACATCTCTGGAGCATGACCATTTGCACAAAATACTAGGTAGCCACGTATAAAAGGTACATCCCTAACAAGTTTGGCAAAAATCTGGCCAAAATTTTTTAAGTTATAACCATTACAAGAAATGCCCATGTTAAACTTTCCCATTAAAACTTTTTTAAAAGATTTTCGAAAAAAAGAATAAATAAAAAATCCTAAAAAACACTGGATTCTGACCATTTGGAAAGACTTGGTAGAGACCCACCCAAGGTACATTGCCACCAAATTTGAAGTGAATCTGACAGACTGTTTCTTCAGAGAAGCCCAAAATGTGAATTACCATTAGAATGCATTAGAATGCCCATTTACTTGCATAGTAAGCAATAGAAAAGGTGCATTTACCGAAAAGTACCCGAATTGGAAAAAAAATCGTTAAAAAATCAGGAATCCACAGCAGCGCTACCTAGTTATTATCTTTGCTCGACCCTTTCACAAGGAAGATATCCGCAAAATTTCAACTTATTCTGAGTAACAGATCTGGAGAAGAAGTCACAAGTATCGAAAAAACACACAAAAATTCATTTAAAAAAATGAAAAAATTGCAACACCATCTGGTGAAGAAATTAAGAACTAGGCGTCCCTAGGAGTGTTCTCCTGTAATATCAAAGCAATGGGGGGGGGGGGGAGCGGTTGTGGAGAAGAAGATTTTTAAAGATTTTTCCAAAAAAAGACCCCCCCCCAAAAAAAATGAATAAAAAAAAAATGACGGATTACTTTTACTTCCGTTCTATATATTTGTATATATAATTAGATCATTAAGCAGACGGCGGTCAGATTCGACAATAAAGAGTGACAATTTGGGCTGGAAGGGGTTGGTGTGAGGGATACTTACAAAAAGAACGAGCGCCAGGAGCATTGCTACTGTCATGATGATGTGAAACGCCCGAGAATGAAAGGTCGAGGCATCGGCCGTGTGAGCTGCCCTGAGCAGACCCGGATGTGTGCCGTTCGTTTCGGCGGCAGGGAAAGTATAATTTCCTGTGGCACCAATCAACTTGATCTCCATGTTAACTGTCAGCAAAACAGAAAATAAAGTACAATTTTCTGAACAAATCCGTGATAATGTTTGGATAGAAGAAAGAAAGAGATAGGATTTAGATATTTCATATCGCAAAGCATAAAAGAATAAAAAAAGACTAAAGTCTGCATGTCTACCACCCACGATTTGCATCTTGTTATTCAGACTCTCATTTAACCTTGACCTCAAATTTATGCACAAACTATACATTAGAAAAAGTCTATCCCCAAGCTATCCATAGATATCAATTTTGATAAAATGGGACGAAAGCTTTTTGATGTATGATTGACACATGTTCCGGATAAGTAGGTCACAACCCTAAAAACACACCAACAAGAACATCTGCAGAATAACATATACTCAACTTCCGTAAGGGTGTATAGAGGGTCAAAGTGGTTTGACCTAAGGACACCGGCTGACAATAGGCAAGGGCAAGAACAGAAGGTTCCAGAACTGCCTAAAAGAGGGCATTGCAGTCAGTGGAGGGCTAGGGTCGTGTATTCCCATTACTTTACATTGTAACTTGCAACTTAATAACTTGAAAACTACTGCACATAGAAACACCAACTTTCAGACAGTAAATCTAAATGCATAACAAAATACCTCACAAAAATCATTTATCCACAGCTACATAAGTGACTAGTTTATTCACGGTGGCTTTAACATACAAACTAATGGGAATACACAGCTCTAGCCCTCCAAATGTATGTGTATTCAGTTGTGTATAGGGGAGAATACACACCTTAGAGCTAATTTTGACCTTTCCTGTTCCAGAGGGGTAACTTCAGTGTGGGTATAATATCGGGATTGAGGAGCAATCACACCCTGAAGCGGAAGTTATGCTTGAGAGTAAACCCATTTGAGGTTCTCTATTTATTCGGATAAGTCGGTTTTAACAGAATTAGGTCAAAGACGAAGCGTTAAGAAAAATGTTTCCATCTACAAGTTTTCTAAAGGATAGAAGATTTTGCAAAATTGCATCATATATCTTTTTGAGTTTTGACTCCGGGACGAAAATTAAGTTTCACCTAAGGGGTCATGGACTCATGGCTCAGAAAGTAGCTCAAAAGCAAAAGGATTTTAAGTGTGAAAGTTCGGCAAGAGTGTGGCATATTAAAAAAAAAAAAAAAGAACTAAGCGATATCAGGAAATAGGAGCTGGAAGCGAAAGATGAAAATGACGGTGCATTTGTTTGGACCAGGAATATCATTACTTTTCTGGCAAAAAAATGGACAGCTGTTGTATAAATAAACCAATACCACACACATTCAAGTACCAAGATCACATGGTATCGTAAAGTCTACTCAGTTTTAGACCGATTTTTGCAAATGTCAATACATTTGTTTAGTTATGCCTGCCATGGGGAGGGGGGGGGGGACTTATTGCAGCTGTATAGATTATTTTTCTTATTTTCAAGAATGATATCTATCATTAAAAAGGCCTACTGGCCTCCCCCAGTCCAAAGCATATTCGAGAATATCTTAGGCCTCCCTCATATGGGGATGGAGGCTTATCGCTTCTGTTTCTATCGAGAAATATTTGGACCCATTCCAACACCATATTCTAATTTTTTTCTTTTCTATTTTTAATTGCTTGCTTGCTTGCTAGCTTGTTTATTTATTTATATATCTATCTATCTGTCTATTTATTTATTTATTTATTTATTTATTTATTTATTTATTTATTTATTTATTTATTTATTTATTTATTTATTCATTCATTCACTCATTATCAGTTTTGTTTTACATTTTGATTTTGCTATAGCCTGGAAGGCAATGTGGATGTCTTGACCCTAAGTTCACTTCAGAGCAACCCCAGACCCACTTGCTCCGATATCCTACTTTTTTTTTGGTCACCGCTGCCTGCATTTTGTCAAGTAACATGTGCTGTCAGAGTTCAAATGTCAACTTCATATGGCTATTTAAAGTTTAAAAATAATCGTCTTTTTTCATTTTTTTTTTCAAATTTAGCAAAGCGCGAAAGCTCAGATACCATAGAGCGCTAAAAGATCTGTTGTGGATGGGGGAAGGGGGGGAGGTCCAACCCCCCCAAATTCCTAGAGAAAAAGTTTCCTTCCACCATGGGAGGGGCCAGCAACCTCCTTCCAATATCCTCCGCCGCTCGGTTGCATGAAGCCATTAAAAAAACAACAAAAAAAGCAACAACAAAAAAACAAAAAAACAAACAAACAAACAAGCACCCCCCAAAAAAAAGAAAAGAAAAAAAAACCAAACAAACAAAAGCCCCCCCCCCCCCCGTAAGTTTTTTCCCGCAACTCGATAAATTTTAACCGATTGAAGTGATGCGGAGTTCTATGGATAGCCGGACTCCAGCCACAGCTATAACTTACCCCACCAGGTTTGAAGGGCAAGGTCATGTGGCCGTTCCCAAAAATCCCAAAGACAGCTGATGCTGCCTGCCATCATTTTAGCAGGATACCACTTGTGTAACTGAAGTTCTGCACATTATACTTCATTTGTGATCTTGAACTATGTTTCAAGGGCCAATATCATTCATTTTTTTAAAAGTTGTCAATATTTGGAAGGTCATAACTTTTGACTTGCCAACGACCTTTGGAAAAAATGTTGCATTATGTTTGCACCCCGTTTGATAACTCCTGTCTTGTGTATCATTTTGTGATATTGACCTAATTTTGCAGATATCATGACTCACTTACAGGAAACAAATTTTGGCCTTTTTTAAAAAGTGTCCATGGATCTGGATGATGTTAGTTCTTTGCATAGCCAAACTTAAGACCAATTTATGAATATATATGACCTGTAAATGCCACAATTATGGTCATTTGGCCATCTGAAGCTTTCCATTTATGCATAATTCGGTCCATTTTTATTTGATTTTAAACGTGTTGGAATCAAAATGTAGGAATTGTAACAATGCAAATTTTTCAACATTGAATTTGACCTCTTAGGATCAAGGTCTTTTGGTTTTCATGTAGCCGTAACGTGGTTCAGTTTACACCTGATTTTACTTGTGTTGGTCTACATTTATGTAAGGTACTGTTAACCTATAAAGGTCAAAAGTCAAGTTCATTAGTAATAATTTTAAATAATAATAATAATGATAATTTATTTCGGAAAACTACCCCTTTGACACGGGGGCACCGTAGACCAGGGTATGTCCACGATGCGTCCATGGTAGCATAAAATGATAACTATGTACAAACCAACATACATCTAAGACATCCATGACAATATACAATAAGAAATATATAAAATCTAAAATACATCTAAGATAAATGTTCCAAACAGATGCCAGCCTGATGTGTGAGCAGTCCGGAGACGATGCGCAAGAACACACACCCGTGTGTTAAAAGTGATGAAAATATTTACATTGTGAGGTACCATTATGTTGAGTGTCCACCGCTAACCATATTGTCTAGATACTCTTTTCGGCGGGACCACGCATCAAGCAGGAATTTTTTACATACATTGTCAAATTCAGAAATGGCGGTTTCATTTATGTGTGAACTATTGTGTCCCAAAAGCATGCATAGTTTGGTAAATAACGAGCCGTTCATGAATCCTTGCCAAATATATGTATTGCCACTCGTGGTTAGTCTGGACTCCAGTAATTTAAAATACTTAATTCTCAGGTCAGTAAAGTTTGGGCACAGAAAAAGAAAATGTTGCAAATCTTCTGTTCCCGAACCACATAAAGTACAACTATCATGTTCCGATGTGCCCCATCTATGCAAGTCCGCCTGTAGACCGAGACACTTAGTTCTTGCTTTGAATTTCAACCTAGCCCCATCAAAACCATTGTAATGAAATAGATAATTTTCTCTAGTAGAACGGACTTTAAGATATTTATACAAAGAAAGGGCACTTTTTGCTTCAATTTCATCGACAAATTCCTTATTGAATAACTGCATTCTTAATTTATGATACACATCTGGCAAATAGTATATATTACCAAAAAGGTGGGAACACCAAAGCGGGAGCTGGGGCGGAGGAGGCGTCTTCTCAGTGATCGCTTGTGATCGGAGACATTTGGTTTGTTTCGTTTTGTTCTGTATTTTGCATTGTTCCGTTTAGAAGTTTTGTTCTTTCGACTCTCATATCAATATATTTGATTTGAGCCTTCAACTTTTAGGGACTTATACCTTTGGGGATCAAGCACATATAATTACTCTTCACGCGAAATTTCTTAAAGATAGAAAATATTCGGGGACAATTCATGACATATTAAAACCTGGTCTACATATCCACCGTACAGGATTAGTATTATTTACATAGCCTTGGGCCCATGATTTTTCCGTACGCCCAGGCGCGCCTTGTCACTTTTTAAGTTAATTGAAAACCCATGGCCGAACCGAAGTAAAAACTTGCAATTCGTTTGCTTGTACTTGAGCGCCAGCGACGGGGTCTCTAATTCGTGAAAAGCCTGGTGAAAAAGAGTGGTGGATAGAGCTCTATTGTTAACGAAGCTGTGATCTATAAATATTGGATACATATGTACGAGTTTCATATGAGCTGGTCCACTGAAAAAAATGAAGTTAGAAATAAAAAAATAGCCCTTGCCCTGCTAAATCAAAATAATGAGTCCACGACGTTCCACGGTCCGCGCTGTGGGAGTTTGGCGCGTTCAAGAAAAACGATACAGGACACACTTAAGGCCTACAGACCCTGTCCCAGGTTTAGCCCACGGACACGTTACGAAAAGAGTGAACAGCTCTCTCTCTCTCTCTCTCTCTCTCTCTCTCTCTCTCTCTCTCTCTCTCTCTCTCTCTCTCTCTCTCTCTCTCTCTCTCTCTCTCTCTCTCTCTCTCCATGACGTCCTGGCAGGTAAATTTCTGAGTGTTCTGTTCAACAAGAGAGAATAACGTTTATGTCTCACTTTTTGTGCTTGTTGCTTTTTTATTTTTATTTTTTGTTTTGTTGGTTTTTATGTCTGAACATCAACAGCAAAATGATGTCTACGGTTGGGCTACTAAGGTTAACCATTTTCTTGTTAAGACAACTTGCATCGACGTCTTTCTCACGTTGATTAGTACCTCTCAATATGACAGGAAAACACGTAGACTTAAACTGAAAACTAATTTTCGCGCATGTATACATGTACACGGGACGATTCATTTGTACTTCAATAGCCTTTATTCATCTCTAAGAGTGCTTAACGCTTTCCCGATCAAAGCAGTCTACAATGACCAGCAATTTCAAAGGTCGTCTGCCTCATCCATTTTATTAAATATTGTGTTTTCTGAAAATTTCAGGCAATATTTACCAGGATGACATGCCCAAGGTCAGCAGTTCTCCTCCGCGTACCCTAACCGCTCAGCGCCCAAGGTACGCCGAGGAAATCTGTTGACTCAGTCCAATAATATGACCCTTTAAGGGTTAAATCTATGAGTTTGGTCCAGGTATTCTGAGTTCGACATCTTGTCAAAAGAGCCGTAGAAGTCTTGAAACCATCGCGCCCTCTCACCCCCCCCCCCCCGCGTCCTGTGAAACTGATTGAATGATCCCTTCAGTCTCCACTTTAACTTTCATTTGATTATGAAGTCATATCTGAATTTTTTTCTTTGAATATATTTTCTTGCCAAATAGAATTTTTAGCAGACGACATTTGGCATACCAGTGCATAAATGAAGGGCTCCTCTTACCCTGGTTGTTCAATCGTGGCTCCAATAAGACAGAGATTCCGCAGGCACATCAGCCGCAAATATACGGTGATAAGGAGAGAGACGAAGGTAGACACCTACAAACTCCGACCAGCAACAGACATGGCGTTCACCCAACAAACTGAAGAACAGACATGTGAACCTGAGATAAAAACAGGAGCTGATCATTCCCTACCGGTGCATGGAGCTAAACAGGACATAGGTCGACAGGTCGTAGTTCACGCATCTATAATTACAATTTCTTCACGGGAGTGCATTGACTGTAAATAGTACCAAGTCATCAAATTACAAGACTTAATAAACAAGACTAACATGATCAAGTCTTATTTTGGACCAAAGTCAGGCACACATGGGGAGGTCCATGTGTAGCAACTGTGTTTTTCTGTACACTTACGAACTCTTCATTTGTTTTTGTTTTGTTTTGCATCTGTTTTTGTGTACAGTTTTTTTTTAACTGGCCTCTTTGCATGTATGATCATATGTCTATAGCCTGGACAAATATTCATGCCCTGTATGTACACATGTAGTAGATGTTTTATATGAAAATGACAAGTACAAGACGACTGGACATTACGATAAGCAGGTTGATGTCACTGTGGGTAGAATCAAAACAGAATGTCAGCGACGCGCCAAAGACAAATTTTCCCCAGAGATTGAACATTAATGCTTACGTCCTTGGTAGAAATTTGATATCAATCGAAATTCGTCACCAATATAGTATGCACTGGTAAAAAAAAAAAAGATTCATATCACATGCTGTACAACAATTATATGGCGCAGAAATCTCCCTGTTTGACATAAGTGATCGAGTTTTTAGGACGTCTTCAGTACAGCTGCAAGAAAATACCTTGACCGAGTATCCGCATGTTTCAACTTATCCGGTTTTTAGGACGCCTTCGGTGCAGTTGAATGAAAATATCCTGATCGGGTATCCGAATGTGTCAAATTTGGTCCTTATTTTGGTCATTGGGTGTCAAGAATGTACGGCGAAATTTGTGTTCTCAACAAGGGCTATGCATCAGTTCGTTTCGTTCACTCAAGAAAATTTGGTAATGATGTCCGATTTACTGTTTTGTTTTTGTTTTTTATGTTTGTTTGTCAACACAGATAGTTTGATTTGAGAGTAGTTTCCTCCTCCTCCTCCTCCTCCTCCCATATCGTGCGAATTTTTTCTTCGTTTTTTTTTTTTTTTGATTCAGGAACACTTCAGCATCTATAAAATCCAAAGTAGGCATGATGATGGTCGTATATGAATGTAGTTGTTACATTGCATATTACATAGTAACAACGAGGTTTTTATGAACTTACGCACATTTCGGCATTGCAATAAAAATACAGGTGCTATTCAAACATCTATGCATAATCGACCAGTGTGCGTTAGGGTCATTTCAAAATTCATTTTTGAATATTTTAAAAATTAAAAATAAATATAAGTGTCCCCCCAACTTCCTGCAAAATGTTATTGACCATTGTGCATCTAATGAGCATTGAGGAAAAGATGTAGCCTTCTAATTGACACACCATTTTATGATAAATGCAGGGTGCTTCAAATCTTAAATATCAAATGACTTTAAAAGCATAAAGATAGAGATGTCAATTCAACTTCTATGACATGCATAGCAGTGATATATTGAATCTTGAACAAATGTTTTGGCCTTAGGACGTTTTGAATTATGAATACCTAAGGCTTCAAAAGTACAAAAGGGATATCCATACAACTTTGACACGCTCCCCCCCCCGTGTGTCTAATGAGCTTGAAAATATGAAATACAGTGAAACCTCATTATAACGACACTCAGATATCCGACATATTCAATATAATGACACAAATTTTCATGGGAAAAAGTTTATTTTCTTTGTTATTTGATTCACTTATCTGACATATTCAGTTATCTGACACATTTCTTGGGGAACAGATGGTGTCATTATAACGAGTTTTCACTGTAACAATTGTAACATTCTAATTAATGTTTAATTTGAGCATTTCAAGTTATACATGATTAATATTTTCAATAGTATGATATTCACAAATGTCATTCCAATTTCCACACAATTGTGGCCGCCCACTACGCCTTTTATGCGTATTCAACGAAAGTTGTGATATGTTACGCTCAACACATGCAAAAATGTTTTAGTAATAAACTTTAGTTCTTTAACGAGGATTGGGTATTTTAGTATTGTACCAGTCATATCCACTCTGTCTTCAAATATATAATTAAAAAAGTCATTCTAATTTCTTTGCACAGTATAATCTCCCATTAAGACTGCCTTTGTAAAGAAACTGTTTGTATCCCGAGGCCTAATTTCCTATTTTTGCTCATCCAAGATTAAATGATATCGCGTAATGTGACCACTTCCCTGTTAGGACCACAGGCGTCGGTCCCACAAGGGTAGATCCACTGTTTATGCCATTGACCTTTTCACATCTGAACAAAAGTTGTCACAAATTCAGCATATCAAATTGTAAATTTCGAGTGTTGCATTTCTAGTGGATAAAGATTATTCCATTTTAGATGTACCGAGTTCTACCTCGCAGAGGCAGACTAGTTGCGAAACACATCTTCTTTTCCGGTTATGTAACAATTTCTTCCATGGCACCAGTTTTCACGATTGAAGGTCAAAGTTAAAAAGGTGTTCGATTCAACGTAATGAAATATATTCGGTGTTTGTCTATTCCAGAAATTGTGTTAAACAATCAGCAAAGTAGCGCTGGACCGGAAAGTTGAATTTTGCTGCCGTCAGAGGATGACAAAGAAAATCATAATTTGCCCTTCAAATGTACAAATGTACCTTGACAACCAGACATCAAAATTTCAGTTTTTTCTGTTGCACATAGATGTGTGTCTCAAAGAGCTCGGTTATTGAAGTTAAAACTTATTGACTCACGACAATTTTAATTTTTGTGAAGAAAACCAAAACGATGTCATCGCAAATAGACTTTGGCTATGTGAATGAATAAGTGACTTTTATTAAAGCACCATATGTACAAAAACAGCTAAGTTAACTAAAATATAATGCTATGCATTACAGCACAGCATACAATATCTCCTCAGTCTCATTCCCACAACCTAATAAACTAATAGAGAAAACACTTGCACGCGAAATGTTAACCCTTGACAGGTTATACTCTCGGGTGGAATCGGCAACTTTCGTCGTCGCACCCTGGGGGCCAAGAAGCGCCCAGGGCACGCCAGGGTAAAGCTATTGACTATTGGCATGTTATCTTGGTAGATCTTCCCAGAAATGACCATGGAACTGTTGACTATTGGCATGTTATCCTGGTAGATCTTCCCAGAAATGACCATGGAACTGTTGACTATTGGCATGTTATCTTGGTAGATCTTCCCAGAAATGACCATAGAACTGTTGACTATTTGCATGTTATCCTGGTAGATCTTCCCTGAAGTGACCATGGAGTTGTTGGCTATTGGCATGTTATCCTGGTAGATCTTCCCTGAAAAGACCCTGGAGTTGTTGACTATTGGTATGTTATCCTGGTAGATCTTCCCTGCAATGACCATGGATCGGAGCTGTTGACTATTGGTATGTTATCCTGGTAGATCTTCCCTGAAATGACCATGTTGCAGAGGCCATGATTGGTAGTGGCAGATCATTTGTATGATTTTGTTTTATGTAATTACAATGATCACCATGTTGAGGTAAGCCTGTAAAAGTCGTATATATATATATATATATATATATATATATATATATGTAAACGACGGAAACAAAATATACGCTTTAAACTATTTTCATGTAATGATCTGCTGTAAATTTTCATAACAAAACACCGTTCTATTAGAAACTGCAAGTTGACTCTGAGCCTCGTGCAAGGTCTTTTTGTATTCTGGGGTGAGAGAAATGGGCAGTGAAGTAATGTTGGGTACTGTCATGTTGTCTAGAAGTTCGTTCAAAATTATCGTAATTTTCATGGGTGCACAAAAAGTATTGAAATGGAGAAGGAGGAAGAGGAGGAGGGAGGAGGAGGTACATGTAGGTGAACAATGACTGCTAACACTTCTTGGGGGGGGGGGGGGGAGTTTTGCGCCACGTTTTATACAACCAGACCAAATTTTAACCGGTGGCACCTCCAATCTTTGACAAAAATTAGAAGAACAGAGATTCCCGGAATAAAATTCAGACTCAGTGGTCAGGATGTCATCAAGGATGAGCATGAGTGTGGAGGAAAAAGTACATTGAGACCAGCATATTTTCACACTGGTAATTGTATGATTCTTTTGTAACAGCACCAAGTTAATTTTTATGTGAAAATAAATAATAAAATATGATTTATGTAAGGGATATATATACATATATATATATATATATATATATATATATATATATATATATATATATGTATGTATGTATGTATGTATGTATGTGTGTGTGTGTGTGTGTGTGTGTATGTGTGTGTGTGTAAAAATAAAGCCAACCACATAATATCGTCATCATTTTCAAAGTTTGCTTTTGGATTGGAGGAGGGTGTATTCCAAATAGGGCACTATTTATACACTCAACCGTCCAAAGTGAAGTGTGTCAATTTATGGAGCATAGCGCACATCATGAGAGCGGTGTCAGGTATTGGAATACCCGCCAGGTAACATAATGATACATTTGCAAAAGATTTGTTTACTTAATTACCCCTTTACAACGCCGTGAGTTCTTGACCCGCTGTGTGTCAAATATGCACAGGCAAAACGAAAAAAAAAAAAATAATAAAAAAAAATAAAAATAAATAAATGGCTTCAAAGCGAATCTGTGTGCCGTCAAAAGTTGTAAATATGGCTGGATGAACATTTTAAAGTCCCAATGACCTTGACTTTTGACCCTCAGAGGTCACATGTAAATTACAAAAATGTGCAGAGTTGCAATACCTACAATTTGAGCATGGCATGACTAAAATTGGATGGAAATTGGCCAAGTTATGGTTTGATGAAAATTTCAAAGCCCAAATGACCTCGACCTTTGAGTTTTGGAGGTCACATGTAAATAACAAAAATGTGGAGTGTTAGAATACCTGCAATTTCAGTCCAACATGATTAGAATTGGATGGAAATTGGCTGGGTCATGGCTGGATAAAAATTCCAAGGGTCCAAATGACTTTGACATTTGACCTTTAGAGGTCACACGTAAATTGCGAAAATGTACTGTTACAATATCCCTTTTTTAAGCCCAAAGTGAACGAAATCAGATAAAGATTAACCAAGTTATGGTCAGATAAAAACTTCAAAGGGCCAAATAACCTTGACCAGTGACCTTTGGGGGTCCCATGTAAGTTACAAAAACGTGCAGTTTAACAATATCTATAATTTGAGCCCAACATGATCAAAATCGGATAGGAATTGGCCAAGTTCTGGCCAGAAGAAAATTTCACATGGCAAAACGACACTGACCTTTGACCTTAAGAGGTCACATGTAAATCACAAAAATAGTCAGTTTTGTATTACCTCCAATTTGAGTCCAATACGGTTAAAATTGGATTAAAATTGAGCAAGTGATGACCAAATGAAAAATTCAAAAGTCCAAAGGACCCCGACCTTTGACTTTTAGAGGTTACATGTAAGTTACAAATATATGCAGTATTACAATACCTATTATTTGGGTCCAAAATTTTTAAAATTGGATGAAAATTGACAGAGTCTGAGGGCCAACAGAGACATTAAGCTAAGGCTAGGGTTAAAGTTAAGGTTATTTGGCCCTTTAAAATATTCATCTAGCCATAACTTGGTCAATTTTCACCCAATTTCAGTCATGTCGGGCTCAAATTGCAAGAAATTGGGTGATCTGGGTTGGTTTAATTTTTTGACACAGCCTTTTGTTCCCATGATGCATGTTTGTAACACCTAGCAATCCATGCCATTTGACGTCAGGTGGGTCAGCAAAGCCCATTACATTACAGTGAACTTGAACGCTTCACCCTGCATGTGAGGACGGTTTTTGGAATTATTATCTTTTGATGCGCCTGAAGTACATACTATTATCTTTCAAATACACCCAGTGTGATAAAATGAAAGTTAAATGCTTATTTGGCAAACATATACAGAGGTTAAATTTATATCTACTAATTCCCCATGTTAATCTATGGAGAAAGAGTGAGGGTAATGGAAAGTGGCCACTGGATGTGGGCGGTCAACCATGCACAGGATGGGAATCACCACCTTTAGGCGGATTTAGAACTAACCCAGATCTAGATCATTGCAGCCATGTACATTTTTGTAATTTACATGTGACCTCTGAAGGTCAAGGTCAAGGTCATTTTGACTTTTAAATTCGCATCTAGCCATATATACAACGTTTGAAGGCACACAGGCAGATGTGCTTTGAAGCAAATCTTATTTTCTAGTTATGTCTGTTTGCTCACACAATCACATCAATACAGAGACATAATGTTTGTCCAAGATTTCACGTAAGACATACAAACCATATCCTAGGTTTAGCCAACGGACATGGCAAAAAGACTCTCTCTCTCTCTCTCTCTCTCTCTCTCTCTCTCTCTCTCTCTCTCTCTCTCTCTCTCTCTCTCTCTCTCTCTCTCTCGCTCGCTCGCTCTCTCTCTCTCTCTCTTTCTCTCTCTCTCTCCCCTCCTTTCTGTCATTCTTTCTGGTGCAGAAAATTTGCCTAAAATTCATTGATCTAACTAAGCAAAGTGTTCTGTTGTTTTATTGAATTACTGGCTTTAGTGTCAGTTTTCCGCTTATGCTAGTTTAGAATACGCGGATAATTAAAATATTGAATATGTTCATAATTGATGCTAATTAGGGCATTTCCACAAACGAAAGTTTCCAAGATAATTTATGCTAATTAAGGTGTTTAAAAGGTTTGAATATTGGACAATTAAATATTGAATATCTTCAAATTTTTATAGATAGAGGTGCAAAATCAAGTTCAATTCATAGGTTTGCGTTGTAGGTGTACCATATGAAAAAACGAAAGTTATGGAATCTTAATTTATTGTAAGTATACCTGAACAATTTAAACATTGAATATCTTCAAAATCAATAAAGATAAAGGTACTACTCCAACTTGATTTCGTTGTATTGTGCTGTTAGCGCATCCAATGAAAAAAAAATTGTAAAGTTTTCATTTATGCTAATCAGGGGCATTTGAACCGTGCTAACTTCGATACATATGTTTGTGGTACAGGCACATCCTATGAACAACAAACAAAAGTTGTACAAGTTTAATTTATGATAATTAGGAGCACTTAAACAATGTTTTACATGTTGAATATCATCAATACTATTATAACTACTAGGTACCGGAACCATTCCATGGTGCATCCAATGAGCCGTGAAAAGACAGTTGTGGGAATTCAATTTATGCTAATCTGTTGAAATATTGAATATCATCGAAATTATATTTCAGATAAAGCTGTCAATCCAACTTCAATTCCCAAGTAAAATTTAATTTTTTATTTCAACTTGGGTTGTGTCTTTGAATTCGATATTTTAGAGTGTATTGGTGTCATTCTTACTATCTCTCATGATCTGCTGGTGCTACAACCGGCTGTTCATGGTCTGATCACCAGTGATCTAAACTCCTGGCTTTAACCAGCCGAGGTTGAGAATCATCGCATGCAATGTCTACAATAGCCTACGAACGGCTTGGGGTCATAAGCAATCTTAACCAAGACCAATCTGGTAATCATCCTTCCTTTATTCGTACCCCCTTCACTTCCTTGTAGGTAAATGCCAGGGGTGCCAACACTCGAAGTGTCATTTCAGGGACGAGAAGTCAAGACTACCAGGCACACAAAATAATCGACAAAGAATGTAGCAGCAAGCAGGCTATTTAATTTTGATTTTGAATTGATTGGTCAAATTTTCATCTAATTTCATCAATTGTCCCTAATGATGAGCGACAGTTGGCATCTTGGCAGAATGAGGGGCAGTTGGCATCTCTGAATTGCGACTAGTCGTACCATCGCCCATATCTGTCTCTTAGAAACAGGTGAACGAATCGACCAGTTAGTTATCTGCATCTTCGACAAGTCGGGTCTTCTACGAAATGAGATTCAACGAGACGACATGCACCGTTCTCGCGGTCACATAAATAACACATTTCATCAGCAATCTTGAAGTTTTAAAGAATCCACAAAACTTTGCAAACACATATATATATATATATATATATATATATATATATATATATATATATATATATATATATATGTATAAGGTTTACACGATTCTCTGACGCGTATGTGCCAATCTGTTGCACACATAAAAAACCAATTTCACAAGTATGTAAATTTAATTACACGCATGTCTAATTATTTTTATATGTGTCATTGTTCACATGTAAAAAGATTTACACATTTAATTCTCTTACACATATGTGTGGAAGTACTTCACGTGCGTGTAAAACTTTCGCATACCTGAAATAGTCTTTTCATTTTATGCGCGAAAAAACACTTTTAATATGTGTAAAAGATAATATTACATTTATCTGTAAATCTATTTCACGCATGTATAAGTCTTTTTCACATGCGCAAATTTATTTTGCACAATTTCACATATGTGCATGGATTAAATGCTAAAATGGCTTACCATTAGGCAGACCCTATTGTTACTTATTTCTGAATATTATAAAGTAGCCTGTGTCTTTATTGTTTCTGAAGGTTATAAAGCAGTCTCTGTTTTTATTGCTTCTGAATGTTATATGAGTGGGAAGCACAAGGCCGTAAAAGCTGACTAAACTTCTCCTGACAACAAGGTGTGTGTTGCATCGGAACGTTCTACGTACGCCGCCGAAAGCCCCTGCTATCTCCAGTCCTTTCCTGTACAGCGAATATTTTGTCATCATGCAGTCCAATAGGAATATGTGCACAACTCTTGCACTATCGGCTTTGTTGATCATTGATTTGATTGGTGACCGTTATCGACAAAAATAATTGCATTTTTTTAGTGCCATCGTGAAGGAATAAGCTAGCTTTTCTGCTCTAATGTGCCAGTATATTTAAATTGCTGTCAGGATGAAGCTGAATAGAAAACATATCACACACGATAATTCATGTACACAAACCGAAATCTAATTCACAGTGAGTCTAACGGTTGTACCACGCAAAAAATAATAAAGACCAACGCATTAATTTACTTGGCAAAGGAACAGAATTCGATCTGTGAGCTGTTAACTGTCAGCTAGTCATAATATCCTGTATATCTTTGTACATTCACTTCCGGCTGTGCTTATACAAGCAAAACGCTGATGGATGTCATAGGGTTGTACAAGGTCCCTTCTTGTGGAGCAAAAAAAAAGTATGAATCGATATCATTATTACATCGATTAACTTACAGTTGTTCAGTAATCACCACACAAACAACGGTGCCGTGCTTTTAGGTGCAGTTCATTTAACGGCGTTTCACCGTCAACGACGTCGTCGTGCACATGGAAATTATGGGTGTCTTTATTGCGAAAAAGTACAGAAAGTGTTCACCGGCAGTTGTCAGTCGTGGGGATTTAACATTGAGTCACTGTATTGTTATATCATTGTGATTTTCAGTGAATTATAACATTGGTAAAATAAATTCACAACTGCGCATCGTCCACTGTGACTCCACCCCAATCAGCCCCACCCCCACCCCACCCCCACCCCACCCCAAACACATACACGCACTTCTCTTCACCGCCACCGGGGTTCTAATGCTACCAATTTTAATATAATGCTTACATGTTGGGTTACGACTGGGCTATCGCAATTTAATTGATACTGTGCCCAGGTCTGGAGAGTTTCCTCACCAGTAAATAATAGAGACAAAAAGCATGCCAAATTTTCATCATCGGTGATTTTTGCTTCTTACAACATGCTTTTCACACAGATCCACCGACACCGGAACATTACATGGATCTTGGCAGCTGTTTTGTGAACTTAATTTAAGATTAGAGCGCTTACAAACTAATTGCACCGACCAGCTAGAAATAGTGTGATGATGATGACGATGATGACGACGACGACTACGACGACGACGACGACGATGATGATGATGATGATGATGATGATGATGATGATGATGATGATGATGATGATGATGATGATGATGATGAGGGTGGTGGTGGTGATGATGAGATTATGATTGATTGTTAGAACATCAGAGATGGGACAGAATGCCTCGTAACAGATTCCTTCATTCAATTAAAACATGTTGGGTTCAATTGTTATCTTGTTTCACATGCAATTTTAAGATGCCACTGTCGCAAAAAATCGTTGATCCATGTAAATTTCAAGATTTGTATTTCAGATAGCAATGTTGTGGTTTGTCTTGCTCCGAATAAAAAACAAACAAACAAACAAAAATAGTTTTTTTAGTATACTGCGTCTGGTGGATGACTGAATTTTTATCCAAATTAATGTAAATTCCTCTGGTGGAAATTGCTCAATGTTAATTCAATATACAACAACTGTTTGCTCAGACAGAGTTCTGACTTGCAAGAATTATATGTATTACGTGATGTGTTCTGCTGAATGCATGATTGCTAATTCTCAACTCTCCTATTCGTGAAGAAACCAGAGTAGGCTCAACAATATGTTTTACAATCCTGGATATTTTAATCATGTTGTATCCACAATAGTGTGCGTATTTCTACATGTAAAAAATACACGAGTAAATAGAATAGAATTAAGTGGGCCTGTGTACAAAAATGCAAGACCTTCGCTGATCCCGTTACAACTAAATGGAGCTTTGTTTTGGTTGTATCATATATTTTAGGATATTCACAACCTATATATTTAACAACATTACAAACCTGGGCTGTTTGCGTACACAGTCATGTTAGCCCAGCTGTTATCATGTATGGATTTCAATGAAGGGGGACCGTCGAGCAAAGTTATAATAAGATCTCCGTGGTGAAGCGAGAAGGGTCTGTCCACGCAGGGCAAAAACATTGGCTTGCGAAGAAAGAACGCAAGTGGAAAAGAAAGATTTGTTTGAAAGCAAATCTATCAGTGTACCTTCAAAGCTTCATAAATTACAATCCTGCGATATTGACTTCATGTCAATACACTGTACCTGCAGCAAAACGTAAGAGAACACGAGTCAAACCAGTGGTTTTTTAAATGTCGAATTCATGAACATAACCCGACTTGAAATAAAGAATTAACTTTGCATGGGAATTGAAGTTGGACTGACTTTCAACTTTATCTGTAACAATTTTGAAGATATTTTACATAAAACAGATTATTATAAACTTAAATCCTACAACCTTTTCTTTATTGGAGATTTGGGCGCGCCTTGGAATGACTTCTCGAGTTATAATAGTTTTGACGATATTCAACATTTTCTTTGTTAAAGTATCACTTTTTGCCCTAGAATTATACCTTTTCTGATAAAATATGTTCAAACCAGAATTATACCTTTCTTTGTAGTTAGTTCATTTGGATGTGCCTGCTGTTGAGTCGACTTTGGCGAAAATTTTGGAACGGAGTACCTGTTAGAAAAACACCATATCGGGTACCCGAAAATAAGACAATAGACGCAAGATTCACTTACATCATGAATGAAATATTTATTCTGACATTTAGCCTGCAACCTACCTATTGTAAATCAGATACGTAAATGCTCACTGCCCTCTTTGCAAATGGAAGTCGAAGTCCACGAGTCATGTGTACATTCAACCTATTCATTACATTTTCATGTCTTGGTGCAGATACACAAGCATTTCTGTAGTGTCTGGGCTAAGGCGCGCCCTTATTTTAGTGATTACATTCCCACATATGGAAAACACGCGTTCTCAAGTGGCTTGTGAAAGGTACAGCAGATTTTTTTTTTTTTTTTTTTTTTTTTTTTTTTTTTAGGCCAAACTACAAAGGGCAGGGTTTTTTTTCGATAGCATTTTTTTTAACCATGTGAGCGCGCAATCCTTAAGGTTGACGGGCCCGCCAAGTATTTATCCAAGTCTTGTTGTATTGTGTGTGTGTGTGTGTGTGTGTGTGTGTGTGTGTGTGTGTGTGTGTGTGTGTGTGTGTGTGTGGTTTTTTTCCTGTCACATTAGCTGGCGTGTTGACCACAGCAGATCCAAACAATGCACATTCTACGGTCCCTGATGAGTCTGCAGAATGCCAGTTGTCTGCTTGTCGCCTTTCCTCGGGTGCAGTACCCTCCTATGCTCAGGGTCAAGAACAGCGTATTTGTTGAGAAAAGTGAGCGCATTGAGTCGCGGGTCTAAGACAGCAGAGGGGTGCATAAAGATAAGTAAGTATTTTATTGAAACAAGTGCCTCCGACTGTGCCCAGGTAACAAATTAAACTGACGTCAAAAGAGATCATATGTAAAAGGAGAAAGAACATACATTTTCAATATGTTTCAACAAATGTCCAAGTTACCCAAGACCTAAAAAAAATAAATGTGTGGCTCCGGTAACCTGACAGACCCTACTAAAAAGACCCAACCCTAAACTTAATGGAACAAAAAAAAAGTACTTTTAAGCCGCCCTTCCCTAATAAATACTGGTCGACCCAGGCCAGTGCTACAAACTCAGTCAGACACCCAAGTGGCCCAAAAAATTCCGTAATTTTTCTCAGTGGCCCAAATGTGACCTACACGGCTCAAAGGGCCGAAGACATGCTAGGGGGTCTGGGGGCATTCCCCCCCCCCCCGAAAAATGTTGAATTTGAGCATGCAAAATGGTTTATCTGGGGAGTTTCGAGTATCTTGCCTTCACATGGTTGACGGAATCACAACATTTTAGTCATTATTGTACTGATTTGGCCATTTTCCCTCGGATTGTACAAAAATCTGATGAAAATTAGCAAAAATTAGTGAAAAATAGATTTTTAAAAACACCGCCATGTTATCAATTTAGATAAGACAAATTTCGCATTCAAACATGTAAGACTTTAGAGAATAATAATAATAATAATAATAATAATAATAATAATAATAATAATAATAATAATAATAATAATAATAATAATAATAATAATAATAATAATAATAATTTTATTAGGAAAACTACCCCTTTACAATGGGGGCATCGAGGGAACGGGGTTTATTCCATGATGCGTCCAAGTATCTTACCTATTTTAAGTTTGCTTTCAACCGGTGTAAACAATCATCAATATCATAATTTTGTGTCCCCCGCGCTAAAACTAGAGATAAACCACTCATTGGGAGAAAACCCTAGAAAGCGTAAGGACAAGTACATTGTGCACTTTTGGTTTACAATGTAGAAAATAAATGTTTGTCATCGCCATATTTACAATGTATAAAATTAAAGTACACTTCAAAATAGATAAAACTTATATACAATATAGGAGCTTCATTTAAAATATATGGAATCTGCACCTTACAGGGAATTGTACAACTCTATTCCTTTATTGTGAACAGGCACTGTTGAAGATATATATATACACATTAGCTTATATATCACAGTTAATTTTTAAGAATCTACACAGAAATGTCACAGCCTGCACCTTCAAGAGCTACCATACGGCAACGCCATGCTTCTTTTAGAAAAGTTTTACAAGCACAGTCAAATATATCATTAACAGCATGGTCATATTTGAATGATATTCCAAAGAGTAGCGTAAATTTCGTAGTTAATGAAGAGCGAGTAAAATGTTCCCATACATGGGTATAACCATGTTCCAACAGGCATTTTTCCAAATTTCGCCAAATCTTAATTCTTAATTCCTTGGAGTGTTCGCATGTGAAAGTGAAATGAAATAAGTCTTCTATACCTTGATTACATAGTTTACAAATTCCGTTGGACAAATTCCATCTCTGTAATGTTTCTTCCAGTCCTAGACATCCGGTTCTAGCCATAAATTTTAATCTAATGCCCTTGAAGTCATTTCCCTGGAACATCTCTCCCCATGCGTGAAATACTTAATCAATTTGTAATATGACAAGGAGGACATTTCATAGATATCTTTAAAAAAGTCATATACGTAGTTTTGCGTGGACAACTTACAAAAAGGATAGATCCAGTCACCAGTATCTCTACAATTTACATTATCTAATCCAACCTCGGACAAGATTGTGGTTATCTGTGACATGTATGGCCAGCAAGATTTATGACCGGAGTGAAAATTTGTTTCTAAATCACAAAGTACTCGTTTACATAGTCTGTTTGCTGGAATGTTATACTTTACATGATGGTAATATTTTACTCTCTGTTTATTCAAGATGGTTATCAGTAGTAGCCAGCTAACTCCCCTAGTGTTGCCACCATTGCAGGGGTACCTCTTACTTGTAGAATAGCTCGTGCCACCGTGTACCGGAATGATCTTACAATACTTGTGCTTTCCTTTGTATTGTTAAACCATACTGCACTGCCATGTGAGAGTGAAGGCATTGTTAGGTTTTTCCAGAGACTGTCACCAAACGTTACTCTATTTATATTGTCGTGCGATGAGAGAATACTACATATATATCCATTTAAGCGACTAAGTTTACCTTTCAAGTGTTGCTTTATGTGTGGAATGTCTTGTAATGACTGGGCAAATATAATACCTAAATATTTATATATAGTGCATTCTTCAAGTGTCAACGTTCCCAAAAACCATCTCCTTGTCATATCCATTTTTTACCTATTACCATAACTTTTGATTTTGTGTCATTAAATTTCATTCCCCATTTTATAGCAAATCTATCTGCAATATGAAGCACTTCCTGTAGTTGTTTATCATCATTTGCCATCAGAACAATGTCATCTGCATAAAGTAAGGCGGGAATAAGTTCATCATGATAGGTTATTCCTAACCTCTGCTCATTAAGCATAAAGAGTAGATCATTCATGACAATAGAAAATAGCGTGGGTGATAGAATACATCCTTGTTTCACACCATTAACACTTTCGTACCAATTACTTTCAAAAGGACCAAATATAAATTTGTTTTCCACCTTCTCGTACAATCTATGTACTAATCGCCATGTTTTACCTTGAATTACACTATTCCACAGTTCGCACATCATCCGATTTCTGTTTACCGCATCAAAAGCGTTGCTGATATCAAGAAATGCTAACCATGTTTTTTTCTTTTCTGTCCTTTCTTAAACTACATAGACCTTTGAGAGTAAAGTAGTGATCTTCTAACCTACGACCTTGTCTATATGCATCTTGCAGTTCACCAAAGGTTTCCTGTTCCTCATAGAAAGACATCATTTGTGTTTCAAGCAGGGGGAATGTTTGCACGCATTTTATGTTTATTAATATTCGGGGAAAATTAACAGATACATTATCCCGCAATTTGTAAGTTGTGTATTTTCTCTACAAAAGCAAGAAGGAAAAAATACATTAAGATATTCACTAGGCCTGAATGTACTTAACATTTCTTACTGAATGTTGATTGATAATAGTTTATGCACACATATGCCAAGATGGTGCAATATTATTGCTGAAAGCACATCAAACTATGATGCATGAAATGGGAGTACCAAATGCCTAGGGAATCTTGCTTTGGCTTATTTCCATGGTGGACCACAACATGAAAATAGCAAAAGTATGAAATCGGAAAAATAGTAAGTTGCTTTGCACAGGTTTGTAGCTAAAATGCTTTTATAATTCATGAATTAAAAGATTGATCTAAATTTTCAACAAATTAATATATAAATAAATATAAGCATCAAAGGCGTAATTTTTATAACTCCAGGGATCTGCTATGGATATAAATTGCAGGTCCCTTATAACACTAAGATACTGAAACTATAAATATATTTATCTCATGTTTGGGTCGATTTTAGTACTTTAACAGGCTTGTATAAATACCGTATCATAGGCCAAAAAACTACAGTGCCGTGATATGATGTATCGGTACTTTGCCGGTGGTGTCGGCACTTTGCCGGTGGTATCGGTATTCTTCCGGTTTCGTCGGTAATTGCGTTGATGAGGAGTAAAACTTTCTGCAAATGTCGTTTTTTTTTTGCTTTGTGTATTGAAATGTACAAATCGACCCAAACATGAGATAATTTTTTTAGCATGCTTTGTAGACGATATGAAGTAATCAACTCGCACTGGATACCATACAGCAGAACTCGTTCACTTCGCTCACTCGTTTTTCTATAAGGCATCCAGTGCTCGTTGATATACTTCATATCGTCTGCAAAGCATGTTATAATCTATAAAAGCGGTCCCTCTCCAGTACTCCCGTCTCATCATCAAATATGATTTCACTTTATTTTTGAAAACGTTCTTACATTCACTCTTTTTTATATTCCCTGGCAGGTTTTGCATGGGAATAGGTATAATCATGGTACAGTTTACTGTAGTACCTGCAATTACCGACCCCCAGTCCTTCCCTGGTCAAAACCACCAGATTTCCTTGGCACGGGCGCTTTTGCAATGTTAAATGACCTGACACGCAAGACCACGGTGCTGTCCAATTGCAGCAGCAAATTGACATTCCTTGGATCATTTTCTCAATTAACTTCTTCACATGAGGAAGACTTATTTTGGCTAAATTGTGTGGAATTTTTTCAAGAACGGTGATGCAAAATTTTGCTACAATGCTGCAGCTGGACAACCCAGGGACAAGAATGGTTAGGGTGAATATTGGCTATTCCAAGAGCAAACTGATAACCTAATATACTCTACCCCAAAGATTTTAACACATTTGCAGCAGTTAGAGCAAACTAAGAACATTTTATTTTGTTGAAGGAAAGCCGACCAGCAAAATCACCCCACAAACAACCACCCGTAAAAAAGAAAACACACACACACACACACACACACACACACACACACACACACACACACACACAAAGAAGAAAAAAAAAAGGTCGTTCAAATCAACCGTGACCAAGTCAACAAAACAGCTGGCCAACGTGTGCCGTTATTTTGCAGTAAAGTCAACTCAATCACAGCATTTTATTTTAAACTTGGTCGGTCAACCTGAGCCGGGGGAAAAACAAAGCTGCTGCATATAGCCAGGATGGGTGCGGTATCGGTATCTAGTACCGCTAGGTTTAAGGTGTCCGTTCTCCGAGTTACCATAGCAAACAGTCGTCAACGTATTTTTAAAAGATGACTTACAATCTTAACTTTAATCTGCCCGTTCAGTTGTGTCTGAAACAGATATCATCGTTAGTTATAAATCCAAATGCAACACGAAGGCATGATGCACGCACATTGAGCGCCCATTTAAACTTGGCGTAATGCATTGTGGGAAAGGAAAATCACAGTGAATCGTGGCAACGTGTTTTCAGCACGGTTCCAGGTCTTCGTTCTCCAAGTTACCAGGGCAAACGGTCGTAAAAGTACTTTTAAAATATGACTTACTATCTTCACTTTAATCTGCCTGCTAGGTTGTGTCTGAAGCAGTTATCGTCGTTAGTTACAAATCCAAATGTGACACGGCACGCTCGAGTGCAATTTTGAACATTGCGCAATTAATGCATTGATTACGGGAAAGTCTCACAAAAATACACTTGATTTTACTACCAAAGTGAATCATGGCCACAACATACATATCATAATTGATGCTCTGAAATAAGTGCAAAATATATATTTTTGGTTTCATATATTATAATCCTCTTCCCACCCCCACTCGCCAAGATCGCCCCAATGCTCATTCACAAACCATTGGTATTGAGTGCGGAACTCACTATTTTCACAATGGCAGCCAAGTCGATTGGATATTTTATAGAGGTAGCGTTCAAAATATATGTGTAATTAGCGTTAAGGGAATGTCGAATGAATGTAATGTACAATATAATATATAGTGGGACTTTTTCAGAGTGAGCATTACCTGAAAATGTAAATACAACGACAAACAGTGGCCAATTGTAGGCCCCAGGAACGGTATTTTGTATCAGACATAGAAGTTGCCCTGAGGCAATGAAATAAGGGTCAGCAATAGGCTGAGTGCCAAGAGCCTCACTGCGTCAAAGACGAAACTCAATGGAGAAGGATGCCCCGATAGTGGATACAGGTCCGAAAGTGCTGGCAAGTTTTTATATAAGTTGTAACAAAGGGTCATTTCTGACCCATAAGCCATACACGGTGCAATATAAATTGCCAATACAGGGTATACACCTGCCAGAGACGGTGCTTTACATACAACATCATATGACAATTGTACAATACATAACTGATGAAATAAGTTCTTACTAAATATATATCCTTCCTTTATCTATCCTAACTAGAAATTCAAGGGAAGACGGAAAGAGTTTATGAACATTCTAACCCGTGAAAGCATTCTGGTATATTAAGTGACGTAGTAAATGTACATGCACCACAAATCGAGTGACGTCTTGCTGCCTCAGGATATAAACGTTGCCCACTGCTCTTCAGGGACGTACATGTTCCACACATGCAGCACAAGTCACTTGTGCAGGTATAATAGCACTCACGCAAAACTGGATACACGGCAATGAGAGTGTACAGCTTCAGGGGCCACAGAAACGATTGTTTTGCTCCACAATCCCACTTAAGAGACCAAATTTGATGCATTTGTACACGAATTTGTCACGGGCGCCAAATTGGTCAGAAAAGGCTCTGACAATGTGTCCGTTTACTTCATGCCTAAGACTTTTTATTAGGAAATGCATTTCATCTTCGACCATGTTTAAATTACACTTCTGACAAAGGCGTGGCACTGGTGGCGTTTAAGGTCTGCTGCGTCTGCCAAGCTTAACCTATAGATAATGATAACTAAATGTAAATCTAGGCATTGCTCTTATTGTAACATTAAGGAGATAGGGTTCCGTACAGATAAAGGACTTATACATTTTATATGCACGAAGTTTTTTTCTCTGGGCCAGTGTTATAAGTTGATGTTCAAACAAACGCATTTGATCGCCATTGAATTTTCCTTGAAATCCCGCATACATGACGTTTTGTTTGTCACAAATTGCAAGACCCAGTGGTCATGCATACCAACAGACTCAAGAATTTGTGGCATTTTAGTGCACCAGTTTGCTGGGCCATTTCCAGATAACTGTAATAGAAAAAATACGCCTGCTTTTCTACAGAGTTGTCTTGTAAGTTCATAATGGGTAACCAAAATCTATCGGTCTGCAACTGTTGTCTTCAAGCAGGAAGCGACCCGTGTCTGCATATAGTCCTATAGTTAGGGTTTGCTTTCGAACACCAATGTGTAAGATACGAGGTTTCGACATTTGCAGTTACCTGAACTGGGTTAGTGTTCACCCATAGCTCACAACCATATTCTAAAATGAGTCAAATAATTCTAATGACAGTGTAGGTGAAGGCTTACCTATCTCTGAGTAACAGAGTTTATTGCTACTGTATATAGCACTTTGTGCTTGTTGAGACAGTTGGGTATAATAAGCCAAGTTGACATCTCAGCTGAGCATGCCCAGTGAATACCAGCCTCTATCCGGGCCAAAGTTCATCAGAGATAATTTTCTCTTACTGAACACAGAAATGTACAGAGGTCAATCTTGAAATAAAAGAAAGAACTGCTGTGGATAAAAGCTTGCCTTATTTAGTGCTTTATTGTGTTTGTTATTTTCAATAGACTGTACTGTTTTTTGGTATTAAAAATAAGCCCGTAAGGACATTAAAAGAATAGAAATTTGATTCTGGTAATCAAGGTAACTTAAGTTGAGTGAGGAAAGGTGACTTCCTGTCCCTGAAGCCAAGCTTCACTGGGCATGCTCAGCAGATATGTCAACTCGGCTTATTAACAAACAGTGGATTCATTGGAGATGAATTGAAAATAAGGCCAAGACATTTGTACTGGTTCGTAATTTCAGTAACTTAACCAAAGTAAAAGAAACAGAAGGGGATTTTTTTTTGGTTAAATATACAAACACTTTGGTTTGAGTGTTAAATGCTCTTTTTTGCCGAAGTTAGGTAGACCATTGAGTTGTGACTATAAGCCTGAAGGACTCTTTGCACAGGGAACAAGATCATCTGCAACATAACAGGTAACTAATGTGCAGTTGATGCAAAGAGACATCGCCATTCATGTTTAGAGGGTCGCCATATATTGTGCAGATATTCATCGAATAATGTGGGGCTGATTGCGTCACACTGCAAAACCTGGTCGTATTGTGAAACTCATCACTCATGATACTTTTTCATTTTGCCTGCTTGATGGTTTTTGGAAACAAGGAAAACAACATTTTCAAAATGTGTCCAAGTAACCCCCTCTGCTTTAGATTATACAACAATGCAAACCTATAAATGATTTTTTTTTTGGGGGGGGGGGATCAACGACACATATGTCTATGGTTTCCTCATTGCCTTGCCTTCCTCGATCACAATCTACAAAGTAAAGCACTATCAATGGTTGTCGCGTGACGACAGAAGCCTGCTTGAAATTAATCATATTGTGACACCATGCCATTTTTAAACACAAACGTCTGTTAAGAATTGACTTTAATAATTTACTAAGAGTAACAAGAACTGATATTTTTATGTAATTAGCTGGGTCAGATTTATTGCCAGTTTTGTAGACAGGATTGGTTATCCCTCCGCCCACCGAACAGGGTAGCCACCTGTCTGTAGTTAAACAGGATTAATACCAGTTTCATAAAACAAGACTGGGCGTGTTTTAAAAATTCAGTGCATAGACTGTCAAGGCCTCTACCATTCTTCAGACCGCTTAGACCATTACTCAGCGAATTACTGGTTATTTCATTATTCAGTACTTCATAAAATTTATCAGACCACAAATTATCAACAAATAGGCAAAGACAAGAACAGAAGGTTCAAAAACTGCCTCAAAGAGGGCACTGCAGTCAGTGAAGGCTAGGATTGGGTATTCCCATTACTTTACATTATAATTTGCAACTTAATAACTTAAATACTACTGCACATAGAAAATCCAAATTTCAGACAGTAAATTTAGATACATACCTAAACACCTCACAAAAATCATAAACCGCAGCCACATAAGTGACAAGTTTAATCAAGGTTGCTTTAACATACAAACTAATGGGAATACACAGCTCTTGCCCTCCAGATGTTTGCATATTCAGTTGTGTATTGGGGCGAATACACACCTTAGAGCTGATTCGTATTGGCAGTTATTTTCAACATGTCTTTGGGTATTATTCATGAATTCAGAATCATAGTAATTTTGTTTATTTGAAGTATGTGATTCATCCTTGAAAAAGACGTAAAGGGTGTGGAACTCGACATTTTCATAGGTGTTTCTGTTGCAGATTTCTTTAGAAAACGCCAAAAAATTTTCGATCACGGTTTAAGTATTCTCACTTTTGTCAGATTTCAAAAGGATGTTCCCTCCTAGTTTTTTCCTTTTTTTTTTTTTTTTTTTTGAACATTCCGAAATTCCTATTCTAAGCAGCTCTATTCAATCTAATTTGTATGGTACGTGTGCTAAATCGTTGTTTTACCGAAGTCATGTAGAAGTCTTTTAAATTTTTGGACTCTGCGTCAAATTTCTAGTTAGCAGGGAACTAGATTATATACCTTTTTTCTTTGACACAAATTATGGTCCACTTACATGATCCAGATAATACATTTTGACACACGTCATTCACACCCGAGTTTTCGCTACCACGCTCAAAACGAAAAATCTCAGAGAAACTCTAAGAAGATGTTGTGCTTTCAAGACAGTTCAGATGAGCCTGTAGCTTACTTTCATCGCACCTGTAATACCAGTGACCCGTATTGCAGAGAAATACCGTTACCATTAGTTGGACAGCGGTATGCCAATATATTTAAATGGAGCGACACATGATCAGACTCTACTCTTTTGTTACCTAATCAAAATGATGAGATACAGTGAATATGGTTAGGGCTTCTTACCACATAGTCCATTGTACTCGTGCCGCGTAGCACATAAATTGACAGGTGTCATTTGCAAGTCGTCAATTAAGAATGCTACGACTGGTATTCTTACAGAGCTGCAGTAGGGCTTTGTCATATGAATTAGGTCTTGATATGTCCTGTAAAGCTCGCTGAATATAACCCACAGCACTACCAATATCGTGGAATTGATTGTATATTACACTACCAGGATCCGTGGATCCAACAATATTACACATTTTATCGCAATGTGGATGTTTGGGCATCACAATCTCCACAGAAAACAAAATTAGAGTGATTGTTAACTTTGGCAATTTCATATTCTAGAATATCAAAGTAGTTATCGTTAGCTGGTGTGAAGCTTGTTCTTTCAGGTTGTTGTATTCTCCTCTTACACATATTTGTTCGCTCAAGTTGAAGACGTCCTTACATAATTTGACCCAGACAATAATATCCAAAGCAGCACTGATACCGACACCTGGCAAAAGACATTACCTTTTAAACAAACATATGCCCCCAGAAGGTCTGTGCGCTCGCCGATGCTTTCTGGCACAAGGAAAGTCAAAGGGTATGTGCTGGTACATTAGTGTTAAAAGCATCGTTCTTCAGAGAACAAGATCTTCGCACTGTGATTTATTACTTACACCACCAATGTTCCGGAGTTTACATTTGAGTGAGTGTTCAGGTGTTCGACTGTTAACTCTGTCAGTGGCAAGTTTTGCACTGAGTCAAGAGCTTTCCTCGGAAGGCGCTCAGAGCGTCCCGAGGGAAGCTGTTAACCTCGACTATTACATTCTATGGGGGACTACAAGCATGCTGGTACTTGAATAATAATGGCGTTTTTACAAAGAAGATTAGCATAGTATCCTTTTAATAATTCAAAGAAGTTTATTTTAATTACGTCGATTTATGTCGCAGTTGGCAGTGAAAGAGTTAAAGGTGTGGCTGTGTTCCTGCTGCTTTAACTGGTGTTGTAGGTTTAAGTGGCATCGAATTTTACTGTCAAGCGATTGCCTGGCTCGGTCTGTGGCGTTTATGTTGTCCAGTCTTAGGTGCCAGTCACTGTTGATTATATAGACAAGATTCAGCATCCGGCTAGAGCATCACTGTGCATGAGTGATGGTCATTTCAATCTTCCAGCTAAGTTGTCCATTATGACTGGGTGTTTGGACTTTGGGAAAGTAGCTTTGGCACGGTCTATTACGGTATAAATCTTCCGGTAATAGCGGGGACAGACTCACTAGCACGCATATTAATGTCACAACAATGGACACGTAATCAGGTGGTGTTTCTGTCAGTTATATATGAGTTTCGGTGGTCTGTCAGGCGTATCCTCTATCTTAGCGCTGCTGAAGCACATACCAAATGTTTGTGTACAGAGCTTACAGTAGTGAGAAAAGCTTCTTGGTTTTTGAACTGCCCACAATAAGGCGTTTTCGTTGGTTTCCTTGAGCTGGACATCCCTTTGGTGCTCAGTGGGTTATTCAGGTATTAGTCCCAGTAGGTACTAAAACACGGACTAGTATAGGGTATGTTTGATCAATAAAATGGGGAGTTTCCTGCACTAGAGACCCAGCTGCTTGTTTAGCTCCTGCATTGACGAAAGCCTACCTCCACAATGCACTGCTCTGAGCATGAGCAGAGGTCTGATGTGTCCTAGCCAGACAACACATTGGTCATGCTATGTCAGGAGAACAGCTGCTCTTACGCTTGGCCAACTTTCCGTGAGACTGCCTAGTTACGCTCTTTAAAATACACTTTTTTGTCCGTGAATTTTGATGAAACTTCATCAGATGTAAAAATTGGATGACTTTCCTGCTGACAGTAATTATTCAATCTGTATATTCTTTTGTTATTTTAGGTTTCTTGTTCCAGCAATAAATGTTGTCATGTTACACTGCTCATGCTCAGTAGCAATGCATTGTGGAGGTAGACATATGTGAATTGTTCAAGTCATATTTTCTTCCCATCAGTTTCTTGCGTTTCTGAACTTTATGTGCTTGCACCCACTTCTATTGAAAATTGGAACACTGTTGTCGTAGTTGGTCAATATCTGTACACATTATGTTGATTTCTTCGTGATCTCACGCTCCTGCGTAGCTTAGTGTTTTTCAATTCTTCCAGTTCAGCTCTCAGATCTATCGTTTCTTCCTTTAACAGCTCTACTGGACTAACTTTGTATTCATCTCCGTGAATTTGTCGTGAACCGTAAGGCATGAATTTGCAACAATACTGGTATGCAGTAATGTTTCAGACTACTGCTGCTTTGATTATCGATAGGAGATGAAAACAGCAATTTAACTGGTGAGTCATCTGTGCTGTGTTCATTTCCTTTTGTGCATGGATCCGGACCGTTTGAAGTCACAGCGATAGGTGATGGTGACGCCTGTGTTTGTAGAGCACAGAGCACTTGCAAGGCCATCCTAGCTGATATTGGAGGTGTTGTTAGTGAAAACAATCCTATCTGTTTCATGAAAAAGATAAAGCATTGCATTATCGGAACCAGTAATATTACTTGCAAAATCGTTTGCTGAAGAACACACAGTTATATTGATAGTCAAGACGATGAAACTATTTTCGAAAATTATCACCGTATTTCCTAACTTCTCGCATTGTCGAAAGCCTTTGAAAAAGTTGTATCTTTACAATTAAATGAATACTTTGTTTTAAAGCCATGACTATTTTACAATAGTCGGCACGGATTTAAAAATACTACATTCAAAAGAAACTGAAACTTTAGAATTTACAGATCGTATAAAATTCCTAGATTCTTGTAAACTACCGTTAGCTGTTTTTCTAGACATATCGAAAGCTTTTGACACATTGGACATTCGAATTCTTTTGTACATAATAAAACATGGGATATCTGGCACTTCTCGTAATTGGTTTTTAAAGACTATTTCTCATAAAGTGTACAATATATATATATATATATGTATATATATACATATATACACACACACACACACACACACACACACATATATATATATATATATATATATATATATATATATATGACATCTGTTCAAACATATTGCCTGCAACAATGGGGGTCACCCAAAGATCTATCCATGACCCGCTCCTCTTCATAATACATATAAATGCTATGCACAAGCCCTCACCGTTGTTTCATTACTTTACGCCGATTAATCTACACTGAAAAATTAACTTTGCTCCTTTAACTCTTTCTCTGATGTGACCGGAAATATGGCTGGCCTGATAAAGATTGAATTACAAAATGTTTATCATAGGTTAGCAGTTAACAAGTTACCATTGAACATGGCCGAGACCAAATACAAATTATTTCTTTTTCCTCAAAAGAGGACCTTCTTTTATTTGTACTTAAAAACTAATAACATTAGTATTCATGAAATTACTGAATTTGAATTCCTTGGTTTACACATACCAGATAATTTAAAGTGAAATGCTCATTTGGTTAAAATAGCAAATAAATTATCCGTAAGTAATTGGAATTTGAAATCATAAATTTCAACCATTATTGACAGCAAAGAGATTGAAGAGTTATAAAAAAAAATCAACATTCGTCTTCCAATACCAATGTGAAGAAATGAGTTTCACTCCTGACTTGAGTCAGGCAGCCACTCATAAAAGGCAACTGACAAGTTTTAAACCGGTCCTCTTAACCTTTGAAATATTCTTCATTAACGACAAACTTTAGTGTCTCCAAAACATATGGGCTTAACCACTTAAAACCAAACTTTCAACACTTGTGCCAAAGATAAAAGGGACATGGCAGGCCTGTAACTTTTTGGTTCTCCTGACCAGTCAGTCAAATGATTTTACAGCAAAAGCCAAAAGCAGGCCTACATCGTTTTTGGGATACTATGATGAATCTGGGACAGTATAAGCAGACTGTACCTCCATAGTAACTATGAGTCGAAGAACACAGCCTGCACCACAACATAGCCAATGGAGCATCTATCAACTAGTTTCGAAAAAGCATACAGTACGGTTTGTTCCTAAAGAGAAATATGGACTCATGTATCCCAGAGACTTATATGGCGTGTGTAAAGGCTGTCACTTGCATACATATTGAGTACAACCCTAAGAAATTATATTGTAGAGTATAACCTTACCTGAAGGCATCTAAGTAGTGATCATGGGCAAATCTAATCTGGCAAAATCAGCAGAGCCATAGAACCAACAAGGCATAGAATTTTGTCACCTCCAGCTGACTGGAGAGGGCATGGGGGGGGGTGGACCTTTGTGGGCTTAGGTTAATGCATGTTAAAAATACCAATTTTCAGAGTATACTTGAGGTCATTTATGAGGACATTAACATAAATTGTAAAACTTTCTGATTAGTATGACTATCAATATCGGTAATGTACCAGGCATTTTCAATTTGAAGATGTCATAAACTTTTTACAGGCAAAATTAATGAGAGCCTCATACAGTATCTCTGTACTGAACAACACCCACGCATAGACACCTGTGGGCTTAATCATCAGAGTAGGTTGTAAAATCTTGAAACTGAGTACAATTTGGCAGCTTGTGCACGTGATGCCACAGCATATGGCTCGGTCGGATACAACCATTCACTCAAGCGTGGTGTTTAAAGTGAAAAACGCCATTGTTTCAGCTACGGCAGACACTTGACTGATTAAGCAAGCTTTACTCCTCCAAAAAGAGTCTTAACCTATTGTTATAAGTTCAACATTTTATGCAAAATTTCATTACTAGTTAAGGGGCCATTTTTCTTCCATACTTAAACTTGTTCAGCTGAGATATTCATGTTATTTTACCATATAGACCTTGCTCTGTTGCAAGTGCATATGTTAAAACTATACAATCAAGTAGTCTTACCCAAGCAAAGGGGCTTTCTCTAGGCATTGCAGGTGAGAAAATCACTGGGTACAGTAGTCCACCTGTGGGGGAAAGTCCTGAATTAGTGTTCGCCATTATGGAGGCATTGTCTGATGACAGAGTTCCAGGGAAGATCCAGAAAAGTCTGCACAATTCTGACAAGCTATCGAACAAAATCAGCACTATGATTGGCCAACACTTTTCAGTTCTATAGAAGGAAATTAGTGATAAGAGTGGAAAGATATATGAGCTGGAAAGGAAAGTACGGTGGAAGAACTGGCAATGAAATGTAATGAATCAGAGCAATATTCAAGGGAATGCTTGATCAGAGTATCTGGCATCACTGAGATTAGCGAGGAAGACACTGATGATTTGACAGTAAAAATGGCAAACAAAGTAATATTCACTGCTTTGGAATTAAATGAAATTGGCCGGTTTTATCGCATTGATCGGAAGGTAAGAGGCAACATTAGGCGTGTTTTGGTGGAACTGACATCTTACAGAAGCGAAGCCAAGCTGATTATAAATCGACACAAGCTGAACTCGTCGAATGCACCAAACATCCTTCCCACTGGTACCGATAACGCAAATTTTTATACATCAATGATGATCTTACCAAACATCTGGCCCTAGATTGTACAAGGCAAGAATTCTGAAAAGGGACAATACAATTATCGACGCATGATCGTATGATGGCCACATTCTTTTTAAAAACAAGAATAAAAATATCCCCATGTTGTTCGTGCGTGATCTTGCGTCCTTGGGGAACCAACTCTGTGGTTATTGTCAAACCCCGACTTGGAATGAAAAACATTTCTGAACATTGCTATTCCTTGGTACATTATCTCTGTTTTCGAGCTTGCCAAAAATGATTCATACATGTACCTTCTGCCATACACAGGGTATTTTACCCAACTTGATATGTATATATATATATATATATATATATATATATATATATATATATATATATATATATATATATATATATATATATATATATATATATATATATATATCATATTTGGTGCTTAAACCAAGGCACACTTCACTTGAATACCACAATGTTTTCATATGTTTGTTTTTAATCTTTGCTGACAATAGGTTGCAGAGCTTATGCGATCACTCATGTCCATCCGTTGATTAACAATTCGCTTGTCAACACGATCGCATCAGCAATTTTAGAGTTAGCCTTTGACATTTTATGAACGAAAATCTAAGTTTCCTTCGTTATTGGTAGCGCCACCTACAGGATTAGATAATACACAGGCCAAAAAGTGAAAAAAATTGAAAACACACTGGTGTCCTTGATTTGTGATGGATCTTTATGAAATATGGTGGGAACGTTTGGATGGCTAATATGTGGAATCAGAATAGTACTGGTGGCGCCAACTACAGGTGAACGGAAAATATGAGCCAATGTGTGTTCACACCCATGAATTTCGTTAGCATGAGAAATAGTCAGGCTAATTTAATCACATGTAACAGCATATGTGTATCATGTCTGAAAATACGATAGTACATAATATGGGTAGCCTTGACCCATTTTCTCAAGGTCACTGAGGAATACATTTCAGGAGATGATATTTTTGTGATGTTCATTCTAGCTTTACCTGTGAAGATATATGGATTCTACCATTACAAGAATATTATACAGAAAAAAGGTTATGATGCATGGAGTCTCAGTGGCGCTACTGGTGGTTTCCAATGGAACTAACATTATAGGTGTAAAAACACATAAAATTCAGTATCATGATCATAAATATAGATGCAGCTAAGAAAACTTACACCAACTATGCTTCTGTGAAAATTTGGATAACATTGATTTAGTTTTGAAGGTGAAAATACAAATTGCCTGTGTCATTGATGATTAAAAAATACAAAATGTAGATATGTCAGCTGGGGTTACTAAATTGATACAAAATATGCATTGTGCATGAGTATTGATATTTTACACTTGATGAATTACCTTTAACCTACTTTTTAAAGGTCACCGATGGAATAAAAATGAAAAAACTAATGAACATTGTTAGGGTCATTAATTTGTCATGGAACTCGATGGGATGTGGTGAGAATATTTGAGGGGCAAAATGTTGAAATATCGTGATACTGTTGGCGCCACCTGTAAGTCAACGCAAAATATCAGGAAATGTATTCATAATTCATTATCATCAGAAAGAATGGGACTGTGATGATTCTAGGTGTACATGAATTATAAACGGACACCATGTGAGTTTTTATATTACATAAACTGGATAACCTTGACCTCCTGTCCCAAAGTCACTGAGGACATAAAGATAAGGACTCACTCATTGTTGTCTTGACACATGCAACAATATCCATCAAAAAATTGCACAAATGAACTATGATTGCATGTGAAGCAAAGTGCCATCTGGTGGAAGAGGCAGAAACTAAAATCACATCAGGTTTATATGTTCCGAAGCCACTTGAGGACCCACAACTTTGAAGTGAAGATGCAGGTGCAATATAACCATGGTGCAAGCACAGCATTAGGCCCCTGGGCCTCTTGTAGTACTTTTCAAATTACGTAACATACTGTTTCTCTATACCAGATATACATAGGGCCAAGTCAAAGGTTTCAAATACCTTTCGTTTATTTTTTCTCCTTAACTGCTTTTTTGCTTATTTATACGGTAGCCACATTGAATCATACGTACATCAATACATGCTTACTTATTCTTATGATTCATCTAAGCCATACTTTTTCTCCAAATTGTTGTATGTACCTCTTGTTTAATCTTGTGATCATATGTATTTATAGCTTTATACCCTGATTATCCTTTAAATGTCGTGTAATTGACAAAAATCTGATATTGAAGTCACATGATGGTGATGGCATCATCCGGGGTACTATTGTGTGAAGGTTTCAGTTTTGGTATTGTCATTTGATTCATTTGCTCATTATTCATTAAATATTTGTCGTTGTGACTTATTCGTTTTTTGTATACAATAGTATCATGGCGTAGCATCTGCATACTAATGGTGAATGCTACGAATTCAATTCATGTTCTTCTTGTTTGAAACTCTATGACATAAAATGTCATGAAGAGGTCAATACTACAGATAATGCTTGGTTATGTCCATCCTGTTAAGAGCATGTTTATTCCTATAATAACTTGGATGACAGTGGTGTATTTTTAAACTGGATTTCAGAATCATGGTTTTGTGACCCCTCCCCCCCCCCAAAAAAAAGACCATTTTACAAAAAGGTTTCCAGTTCTTTTGAAACTAATTATAAGGAAACATTTCTTTACGGCTGTGAACCTGATTTATATTATTTCAATTCACACGATAGAATAGATAATTCATGTGATAGCCAGTATTTCCAGGAGGACTACTTCATTGATACGGTTAACACATGGATCCTAATTTTGATAACCTCTCATTATAACACCTGAACATCCGTAGCCTTCCATTACATTTTGACGAATTTGACTCGTACTTAAGTACCTTTAAATATCACTTCAATATAATTGATCGGAGTGCGACTAGGTTAAATGAGCACAGGGCATCTATGATATATCATTTTACAATCATGTAAAAAGAATCGACCAAATCGTGTGGGAGTTTCTCTGTTTGTAGACCAAGCTTTACAATATGTTGTCAAGGTTAACTTATGTTATTGTAATGGTATTTTTGAATCGGTTTTTATTCAGCTGATTAATGATCGAATAGACTTTAAGGATAATACTTTTGTCACGGAATTTAAAAGCTTTTTTTTTAAAGTATTGTGAAATCTTTCAAATGAGATGCTGTGAAATGTTACATTATTGAGGATTTCAATACTGATGTTTTCAAATCTGATACACATGTTGGCCCTGCAAACTTTATGGACATAGCATACAGTAATTCGAATCTGGCATCTGTCAATGGACCAACCAGAAATAATAAAATGACCCCCGCTATTATAGATACTTTGTTTTACCAATATTGATCTACATCCATCGACAGCTGCAAAAAATGGCATCTCACATGCAGATTTATCTGACCACTTGCCAATCTTACACATCAGTCAAAACAAAATATGTTCAAAAGAAATTATCCCTACTTCTGAACAATTTTCACTACAAAAACACTCTGTGAATTGAAGCTTAGAATTGTCTCATATGATTGGACAGATATTATACACTATCCGGAAAGAAACGCTGTCGCGACAGCTTTAAAAAAATTCAAATTGATTTATGATGAATGCATTCCTAAAAAAGTAGGGTCATTCAAGTATGATTGCAAAAATCACTGGCTTTCAGATGGTATCATCAAATCAATTGGAAGAAAAGATCAATTGTATTATGATTATCGACATTCTACACATAATACCGAGGCTAAAGTTGAAAAATATAAAATATATAGAAATAAACTTCTTCACCTTATACGGATTTCCGAAAGAGCATACTATGCCAGTGTTATGTTGCCTCTCAAGGAAAGCAATACCGGAGTTGGTAACTCTTATTGTAACAAAACATTTACCTCTTTTGCTTTCAGAGTCAATGTATGCTGGGACCACAATGCTTGTGGTATTTTAATCTTTGGAACGTACATGACCCTGCGACAATTAGCCTTGTTTGGTTAGCTTTCAGCAATAGTGACCTTTTGCATTCAGGCCTTTGTGAAAAACAGTACATACTGCGGCTCGTCATCAGGAGGTAGAAGGCCCAAACTGTCCAGGTCGTTACATGGTACATTAAAAACAAATCTTCATGTTTTTTTCTTCGTAGCTTTATGTTGTTGGCGTTTGCTCTTCCACATAGCCGCTCTATATGAAGAATACATGTAGTTTCTCTCCTGGTCCTGTTTTCCTGGGTCTGGGGTACAACCAGGACGCTCCACTGCCATTTTGCCAGGCTGACAATGTGTAAATCTCTAGCTATAACTGTACACAGAGAGTTGTCTTCTTAAATGTATAAATATATCTTTAACTGCATTAATACATTATTACACTCACAGTTTCCTGTTACCTGTTATGTCCCATTTGCTGCATATGTAATATACTTTCTACGTCAGACTGGGTACTGCCTGTTATCACTCAGGGTCGCCAATTGTCCTTTGTTTGTGGGGATGGTGAAGAAGTTCACTCATTTTTTCTTCACTACTGACAGAATAATCCAAAGTTTTTCTTGAAATTCCCTCTGTATGTTCATACACACAACTGTATTAGCATTACGCATTAAGTTCACTCATTTTTATTTAATTCGGGAATTGAAACCGCTGAGAAAAAGATTTGAACCAACCACTAGCCATGTGTTGTACACATAGCATGAATAATATGCGTGAACCAAAGTCAGGAATCAACAATCTAGTTCGATCGGTTATGTTCAACATCAAAACTTAGCCAATCACCAAATCTGTTTTCACTTCAATACATGAAAGGATTGACATCAATTTGAAGCCTGAACTCATATTTATCTGTCATAGATATGTGCCAATGCCATATTTACTGGTCCAATTTAGTATTCCTGGGACTGCGAAAATCAACATCGTAGAACTGGGGCAATTGAATTGCCTCTGTCACACATACCAAAAAAAGGCCCAACCTCTGATGACCAGATAGAAAGCAAAGTAATAAATTTCACTGAACTGAAAGACCTGAGTACTTGCAGGAATATTCAATTTAGAAATTTCGTCTTGAACTACCTGGACAAAATATTTCAATATAGCGCTGGTGATGTACAGATACAACTGAACACTGAAGAAACTTACACTCTCAATACATTATGCAAGTGCTTAATTGGGCTCACCCTGGAACCATGCCCACAGTTCACAGACAAGAAAACAACTCTCAATAGACTGGCGAATTAATAGATCGGTGAAACACCGTATTCTGCCTGATGTTTATTTCTCGGGATTTGGTCCAGTCAACAAGATCCCTTTCAAGGATATTTGGAAAATGTTTGTGTTCAAGGAAAGATAAGACGGCTCCAAGCAAACCACAGTGCCTGAAGATTTTGATACCTGTGAAATAGCAGAAATGCTGACCACACGTATTAGCCTTGCACCTTGAATGGCTAATCTAGAAAAAGGAAAGCTGGTCCCAGAAGGGAGGATCACCGCCGTAGAGAAAACGCGACATTAAAACAACGCCAAAATGCCCGAAAGTACTAATAAATGGCTGTCCACAGAATACGAAGAAAAATAGGTAAAATGGGGAGCCAAGTGCTGTGGCATCCATAGCACCTCAGATTACTTGCTCACCAATGGCAGTAAATGTAGACACTGACACAGATCCAAAGACAACTGAAGACATTTCCTACCAAAACAACCAAGTTCATTATGATACAATAGACGGCAGTTAATCGTTATTAAGCTTGTCTAAAAGTGATGGAGACTACAAATGGCCAGCCTTATACAGAAGAAAGCTGGCTGAAATTCTGAAGAACGAAACAATGTAAAATAACACCATTATATGTAAAAGGTGCAGGCACAATGCAAAAGAAAGTTGACTACAATTCTGAAGAAGGAAACAATGTGTAGTAAAAACATTACATGGAAAAAGGTAAGACGACCATAACTAAAAGACAGAGAGAAGTTTAACTGAAAATATAACTGTCTGAGATCCCACCAATGATCAGCCCAACTTACCGAAAAATGGAGTCAAACAGCAAAAAAAGAAAGAAAAAAATCAGTGAGAGCTGCCGTCAAATAACGCAACACAAATGTGGGTGGTACTGCTCCATGTTCATACTTGTATCTGAAAGACATCTGCAAAGTATATGGCGTAAAACATGAAAATGATGTTGAGATTCAGTTACTGGCAAACATGGAAGGCTGGTAGTCTTTCAAGATGCGAATGAATGGGGCTAATGCTGATAATGCACTTGACGAGAAAAACTGAGATAACAGCATTCAAGTCGGCCCTTTCAGAGGGGAAAATACAACTAAAATAAAGGCAAAACCCCAGAAAATAGAAGAGACACAAATAATTCCCATCGACGTTCCCCTTGGTAAAACACAATTTACGGTACAGACAAAAATAAACAAACAGATACGGGTGACTGCCACAACACATATGGCACCCACCAACAAGAGAGAATTAGAAACTCTCCAGCAAAGTGGCAACAGGCGATACTGGGAACACAGAGAAGACAGATATAGGTAATACTGGTTAGACTTATAACAATTTACTTAACAGAAGAGGGGCAACAGAGTGGTAATGTTAAACCGTATGGCGGAATTAATCGTACACATAGTATTTAGCTATTCAATTACACTGAGAGCAGTGTGGTAGCATGCCCAAATGTTAACAAATGCACAAATGTTAGTTTATTTTATTTTATGTTTGTATAGTTATTTTGCATAGGAATTTTAATTGCAATAGACTGGCACATAAAAAGGCCCTCAAGCCTCCGTGGACACTGCAACTGTGACTGGTCAGTGTTACGTTGTACAACCCTTTGTGCAGCAAGATGTCAGAAGAAAAATGTGGAAAGTTCTTTATTTTGCTACATTATTACAGTCTTAGTTTACTTCTTAAGTACAACTACACGTGTCCATGTACGCTCTGATTTGCCCTGCCAGACACACAGCTGGTAGCTATGCGGCACTGCCCAAAATAGCCCTGCTTGTGTGTGAGTGGTTCAACTGCAGGTCCTCACCAGGGTAACATAGCTGAGCTCTTGCTGAGCTCTTGCTGAGCTCTTTCTGGACAGACTGTGTCCACTTGGTTACACAGTGCAGAAAGTTTTCTGTATCAACACAGCCAGCCCCCCCCCCGGAATGGAGGGTAAGCCCACAGAGCACCACTGCCTCTGTACTGGTGTGGAGGCCAGACTCTCACAGTTCATGTCTGGTTGCATAACAGCCTGGTTTGGGAGGGGGGGGAGGCAATCTCTCACATGCTTGTGTATTCGAAGGAAATTCGGTGAATTTAACATAAGTTGCTGTAGGATTTTGTTTAGCAATACACCCACACAATAAGCTTTGAATGGCAACTCTATCTTGAAAAGGTTTGAAGATATGTAAGATTTAAAATTTCACCAAAAGTGCCTCTAATTTGCATAATTTTTAACATCATGACTGTTCCAAACAATCTGCGCAATTTCATTACTAGGTCTATGACCATGCTTAGCTTGGTACTTTTCTTAACAATAGTGTTCGAGAAAGTCTGACCACAAAACTGGCACACGGAAATAAATAAAGAATAAAGTATTTGAGGAAAAACAAGAAGTCTGTGTTCACACAGACTTTATAAATGATAACCATTCCGGAATTTGCATTGTTGAAACCTCACTGGATCCTGGGCCTGGCAACCACACTGCTGGGGCTGGAAATGGGCTTCCGTTGAAAAAAACATAAGTCTGAGGGTAACATAAATAAACATTGCAAAAGTATATAATACTTGTTGTGCATGTTGCATCTACCCTTAATTAATGTCTATAGTCGCTTCTAGAGGCCCCCCTGATTGCAACTCACACTATATCCCTTAGGGGCCCAATAACGCTATGTTCCAAGCTCAGAATGGTGTTGTTGCACGAGATTCCAGCAATCACTCTTTGCACAGAGCCTCGTTCCTAACCTTAAGCACCTCTACTATGTCTCTGCCACAGGTTACGACACTATTTTTCAGTTCACTGGTTGACCTCATCACATGATAATAATAGTAGAGCACTAGGAAAAACGCAGAGCAAGTAGATCAAAATGGGATTGGGGAAGAATTAAAGACATAACCAAAGAGCCAGGAGTGGTTGATATCTTGAAGCTAGCAAAAGTACGTATTGCATTGATATTATCAAGTTAGTGTACGATGTTGTTAGGTTTAGATATCAACTTCAGTTGATAGTATTCAATTGGTAATTGGCATTTGAATATGCAAACGTGTATTTATAAATTTACACAATTTGGAATATTATCAAAATTTAAACACAGGAACAAATATTTTGTTGACATAAGTAGAATTTTGCTTTTGTTGTAATTACACATACAGATATTTATTCTTAGCATCAATACAATGAAATCCATTATTTAAGACCACTGTAAAGTCAGTTTGTAGTGGACACATACCAAAGGTGTTTGAAGATGTTCAAGATTTAGTAAACGCCATATAAAGATTTTTGATGACATTTGAATGAACAAATTTATTTACAACTTTACAAAAGATTTGAAGTTGATCGAGGTTTAGCATGAACTATATACAGGCCTTGAGTCTTACAAATAAGTGTATTATGTACCTGGCACTTAAGGCCACCCTTGTGATAGGTTAAGTGGTCCCATACTAGTATTACTACAGGTTAAATAACATAAATTCATGCATCAAATTGTATTTGTTTTTTTTGTCTATTAGAGTAAGTACTTACACTGATCTTGTCCTATATTTGTAGGTTATGTTACTTCATCAGGGTGCAAACAACATGCCGGACATGAAGGCCAACATACAAACTGATGAAGAAATTAGTGAGGGAGGTGAGATGCTGCATTGTGGATTCCAATTGCCAAATAATTGTAGCCAGTCCAGTCTGCCACAAAGAGGAGCTGATGCAATCAATGGACCAAGATGGAGCGATGGAGGAGGCACTATCCAGGATCTTAACAAGAAGCCAAGTGAGTATAAATCTACCATAACAAGTGAGTTGATGACACAATGCCATCCACCTTATTTTGTAAAATAACTTTTCTTTTCATTCTGGAAACAATACAATGGCACCTACTAGCACAATATGGCCAACATTTATGTAGGATGGGATTCAGACACTTGGCATCACTTCTGACTGAGGCATTGACACATGGAATGTGATGTCACTCCACGCAAAGCAGTTTGTCTCACATTAAGAGATAAGTAAGTAAGTTTGAGGAGGTAACACATGTACAACAGGTTGACATTAATATTTTGTGCTCCTCTTCGTCAGGACCAGAGAGAGGAGAGACTGGGCATAAAATGACAAGAGAAGATTCATGGCCAATTGAGTATAAGGAAGTAACTCATGTTGACATCTGCACTTCTTTTTCAAGACCAGAGACAGGTGAGACTCTGGATAAAATGATGAAATAAGATATATGGCCAATTGAGTAGAAGGAGGTCACTCATGTTCACATTTGCCCTTGTTTTTCAGGACCAGAGACAGGCAAGACTGAATAAAATGACAAAAGATGATTCATGACCAATTATTGAGTATGAGGAGGCAACACACGTGGATATTTGTGATTTTTTTTCAGAACAAGAGGCAGGCGAGATTGTGGATACAATGACAAAAGAAGATTAAGGGCCAATTGAGTATAAGGAAATAACTTATGCTGACATTTCTGCTTCTTTTTCAGGACCACAGAGAGGCAAGTGTACATAGGCAATGGAATCAGTATGCTGTTTCATTATTTTATTTAATTATCAGTTTAGTATATAACCTTAATTATCCGTTTTCAATTGCAGTGAAAAGGGAGAAAACAAAGTGCAAAGAAATGCTTAAAATGTAATTAATGACTGTTACCCACAGACAGAGGAAGAATTTAACAATTTGGTAAGTGAACAAATCGGGGTGGCCCAAGTGAGGCTAAAGTATACCAGGTAAAAGGTACAAAATCAAGTAATGCAAAAGTTAGGAAAATTTGAGAAAATCCAGATACAAATCTGATTTCTTATATGCCTCATTACAAGCCAACGGGACGAGAAATATATGTACTGCTGGGGGGGGGGGGGAGATGCCACCCCACTCTCTTGTTCAACATTATACACGTCTTATCAAGATGTATTTGGGGAGATTGTTTAGCTTTTTATACCATTGCTTTTCATATCTCTTTTGTGAGGAAATGGTGGTCCTTAAAAGGACCTTTCTGGATGTTGTTGTTGTTGGGAGGCTGCAAACATTATAAGTGGGTGTGACCCCTACACTTCTGTAAGCAAGCTTAGATCCACCTGGGCATGCTGCTGGTCAGCTTGATGATCTCAGCCTCGGGAATTTGATTCCACTGCTCTGTGATGCTCTGTGCTAGTTGGTCCAGGGTGACTGTAGGGCCTTCATACTCATCCCTGATTCGACAGCAAGGCACATTCCACAAATGTTAAGTGGGGGGCAGGTCAGGAGAGGGGGCTGGCCATGGGATGTTGTGTGCCTATAGATACTGAATGCTGACGCTGGCAGTTTGTAGTAGTGCGTTATCCTGTTGAAACAGTAGCCATTAATATTGTTGGTTTTATTTGTCAACTGTGGGCAAGATCTCATCCATGTAGCGCTGGCCTGTTAGTGTCCCATTCACTGTGATGAGACTGGTTCTCCCTGTTCCTGTAAGTGCACCCATGTCATAACAGTGCCTCCTCTGTAGCAGTCATGTTCAACCATAGATACATCTACGAAACTCTCGGAAGGAACTAGTTGATCCCTTATTCTTCCATCGTGAAAATCGAAGCAGAGCCTGGATTCATCTGACTACATCATGCTCTTCCATTAATTTCTGGTCCAGGCTGCATGTTTCTCACACCACTGTACCCATCGTGTCTTGTATGCAGGGCTAGGAGGGATGTGGATGGAAGGGTGGTGTGTCCTTAGTTTGGCCGACACTAGTCTGTTGTTAATGGTAGACTGTGATGCTCTAATGTTACAGGCCTGGTGCCACTGCTGATGATAACTTTTGGTGAAAAGAAACCTGTGCCTCTTCACAAACTGGGGGGGGGGGGGGGGGATAAGGGTCATCCGTCCCATCTGACAGTCTTGGTCCCCGAGATCCACCCTTCCTCCTGCATCCTCTGGTTTCCTGGAAATAGACCCATCACTTTTTTGCTGATGGCCTGGAGCACCCCATTATCCTGTCATCCTCTTGCTGCGAAAGGCCAACCTCCAACATTTCAATGATTTTGCCCCTGTCAAATTCAGACAGTTGTTTGTGGCCCGTATGCTATGGCATTGTAGATTCACATTGATCCCAGTAGTGCCATGGCCCCCTGATAAAGTGCATAGGCACCCCAAATACCAGACAAACTTTTCACACCTCTCATGCTATTATTTTTGTTTGAGGACTATTTTTGTGTGTGCCTGCTCAGTCATACTCTAAGCTATCTTGTTTATGTTACATTAATTTCCATGCCACACCCATATCTTCCACATAAAGGCACATCTGGAGCAGCTCATGTTAAACCAATGGGGATGGAATTTTCTTCCTCCCCCAGCAGTATATGACCAAATATCAAATAAAAAATCAGTACCAGATTGGCGGGTAGATGAATAGAGATGGAGAAATGATACCAACTTATCATTAACTTATAACTCTACAAACCCAAAGGACAACGTATCATTAATTTATAACATTCACAAACCCAAAGGGCAACTTATCATTAACATATAACACCTACAAACCCAAAGTGTGATGGGGATTTCGCAGACAGGAATGGCAATTTACATGTAAGGAAAACTTTTATGCATATTTTGTCTTTGTTGACAATGCAGGAACTGAAGAATTTTATGTACCTTTTCCTTTAGGCAATTCAAACTTCAACAAAACTAAACATCGTACAATATGTCCATCAATTATAGAAAGAACAATGAACATTGTTAAAATAAAGTCAAGAAATAAAACTTACAGACACATGATAACCGCAACTCAGTTTGGAAATGTTACCAGAAATATTCCAGGGATAATTGAAACAGAACTTAAGAACAAATGCATGATGTGAAAAACAGGAAAGCAAAAACCAAAACCTTGGTTATGATGAGTTGTATAACCTTCTGCAACTGGCACATGAAATTGAAGATTTTGCCAACTTGAAGTATTCCCAGATCTTTCTCCAGTTTTGGGAATAAATGAGGTTTGGGGTTTTCTCTGTAGCTCCGTTTGTAGTACGCCATGGTATAATTGAAGGAGATCAAATTATTCCGGTTCCATTTCTGATCCTTGAAAAAAGTTGCAAGAGACACACCAAACACTTTGTAAATTGATTGAAAAGAGCATTCCATACATTAGACAGAAAAACGCAATTTTTGTAACAGACAGCCTCAGAGAGGCAGGAATAACTAATGCAATAGAGTCTACCTTTGGTAATGTTAGTTTTTGTTCACTGCAGGGACCATATAAAAAGACGGTTTGAGTTTTGGCTAAAAAAGAGGGTGCATCAAGTGAAGAAAGCAGTGCATTCTATGCTTCAGACCTTGTGAAGATACCAGGGTGTGATGAGGAATGAGGTGACAGCTGATGGGATTCACCTAGATCTGTACTACCTACAACACCACTATTTGGCTGAATTGAAAAGGGGTTTATGTGGCATTGGAAATTGTGTGAAGGACAAATTTTACAATTCAAAAACGTTTCTAAGATATGCCTGATCTCAAAATTCCTGTTTACCACCCAATTGATTTGATACACACTGTTAAGGAAATTTTGCACAGAAATCACAGCACAGATCAGTCAAGGTCCACAATAGCAATAGCCACGCTTTCCTCTCAACAGTGCATGGCACAAATGTTAGAAAGGAAATGCTGTTAAATGAAAATAGGGATATTGTGTCTGTACGCTCAGGGGATAATCCCCAAACTGATGTCAATACAGAGGCAAATCATGCACCCTGTGATCCAATTCTAGTAAAGTTTCGGAAAGAGAAGCTGTGATCAAATTGTAGTGAGGTTTTAGGAAGAGAAACTACAGATTCTAATAAAGAGGTATTAATGCTATCTCAGGGTAGAGTACAAAGTGGTTGCAGTTTATAATGTCAAATGACAAATATCTTACCAGTTCCAACATCTCGACAGTAAACAATCTTTTGAAACAACAATTCCCTGAAATAAACGGATTCCAGGAAACAACACCAGACCCCAAAAGAGTAAAATGGAACATGAACAATTTTGGCTAAAACATTTCAATCAACACAAAGTCCATGTGGCCAGATTCATCATAACGGTGAAACTCACTGGGTCATTGCATTCATGTGAAAAGACAATAATAATAGGCTTTATGTAACTGACAGTTTAAATTCTAGTAGACTTTCATCATTGCTAGAAATATGTCTTTTTTGTTGCACTGACAGATACTGACCACCAAACAAATGGCACTGATTGTGGATTTTCTGCATTTGAAAACTTAAAAGAATTTTGCACGGGTGGCCTGGCTTCATTTAGAGATAACACATGGATATATACCGCAAATAGGATAAGACCCCACCTTCTTCAATGTTTGGCAAATGAAATATTAAGTCCATTCCCAAAGATTCCTGCACCCATAATAAAACAGAAATCCCAATGGAAACCAGGTACCGTCCTTTCACTGAAAATTGCCTGTGTAAAACCAGAATGTATTTTGCATAACAGTTATGGAAATATGGTAGAGTGCAGGAATCTGGGTGTGCAAGATGGTATCACTACTCATGCGTTAGATTTGAACGTTCGGCATCCAAGCCTCTTTTCTGGTTCTCTGAGAAAATTGCAGCTGAATATGTATATAATATTCAAGTTGTGAGACAGTACATGCCATTGAATGTAAACATTAACTTTTCGATAATGAATATGTTGTTCATAGTTATACAATAACAGAGTGACTGTTAATAGCAAGACATGAGAGTTGAAGTGATTTTTCTAAATTTATTGTCCATGAAGTGCACCAGACGTTGAAAGAGTCCATCCCACTGACATGGTGCTTTTTCGATTTCTTCACTCAAACCGTTTGATCTTTTAGTCTTGTTTCACAAGCAATTAAAAAATAATAATTGTGAAGGTACTTCAGTGCTAATTATAATGATAGTCATAAAATAATAATTATTTGGGAACTTAAACACAACACATTAGAGTTATGTTTGTGGATTTAGTATCCATAAAAGGAACCAGACATTTAAAGAGTACGTCACAGTGACATGGTGCTTTCTTTATTCAAACCATTTGAACTATTATTTTCACTTCATAAGCTATAAAATTTCTAATTTAAATTTGATTCACAAATTTAGATAATCATGTTTCCAAATTAATTATTTAACTTAAAAGCAGTCAATTATCCATTCCTTGAAACTAGAATATCTGAACACACTGGTTATAGTACCTTTGGGTCACTAGTTTTACATTTTGGTCGGATTTGTTTTAGGTTTGGTGATTTTCAGAGTATTATTTATCTATAATAAACGTAAATCAAGATGATATAACGAAGTACACATGATGAAGTATTTTAATAAATTGTCGCCAATATCCTGATATTGTCGTGACGTTCGGATTCTTTAATTGCAAAATGGGCGTTTTTCACTCCAAATCTTTATTGATTCATTACATTTCGCGTGAATTACTAGTTTTATCATCCCCCTCCCCGCCCCCGACATAAAAGTTTGTTCATGCCGGTCCATTGGTCGGTAGAGAGACTGTGGTTTCTGCACCGTTACTCGAATATTATTTATGATATTCCCTTGGAATATTCTAATACTGAAAATAAAGATGGGTGTCTTGATTGAGATATTCATGTTTCTAACACTAAAGTTGTTGTTCAAATATATCACAAAATTGACGATGTTAACTTTGAAGTAGTCAATTATCAGTACCTTGAAATTATTACATCAGAACGTACTGATTATAGTACCTTTGGGTCACAAGTTTTACGTTTTGGTTGGATTTGCTCTAGGTTCGCTGATCTCGCTTATGCAGTTTTGTTTATCTATAATAAATGTAAATGAAAAGAATATGACAAGGTACGGCTGATGAGGTATTTCTGCTCATGTCAAGAACTACCTCGTCAGTTGCTTTACAGTGCATGTATCGTAAAAGCAGATTCCAGTCAGCAGAGCACAGGATCATCATGATGCAATTGTTTTATGATGGGACCTGATATTGCAGAGGATTATAGTCCTTATCCAAGGCTCTGTCAAGTTCGAGGATGGGTGACCTTGGCCCCAAATTTAAGGGTCACAAGGCCACATTAGTGAACTTGGTTTCTGCATTGTAACTCAAATTGTGACTCCAATATTGTACATCGTAATAATCTTCACGTAGGGCTTCATCAGCTAAGAAGATGGATGAACTTGACTAAATGGCACCACCTAGAGTCCTACGAGTGAGCTGGGTTTCTGCATGATAACTGAAGATGTTTTTCACCTAGGGCTTTCATACGAACAGGAATATAGCTTTCTATAAGAGCTAGGCCAAGGTTTGAATGGGGCACTTTGAGTCAATTTCCAAAGTCACAGAGCCATATTACTGAATTTGGTTTTTACTGGACAGTTGCAGAAGTTTTGGAGCTAGAGTTTTCATATTGGACATTAATAGTCTTCTATTAGGGCAAAATGAACAAATTTAAGACGACTGACCTTGATCTAATTTTCAAGGTCACAAGGCTAGTTTTGTGAATTTGATTTCTGCATCCTAACTTAGAATTTAACCAAGGATATCAATTTTGTACATGATGGTAGGCCTCTATAACGACCACTTCACGTTTGCAAACTGACGACTTTTTATCCATTTCCAAAGGCTATGAGTGCCCCATTTGGTACCATCAAGAGTGTAATAAGGGCGAACATAATGACTGTAGGGGGCATCTATGTTTAACAAAAGTGTCTTGTTAATTTACTGTTTTCCAGATTGTAATGTTTGCATGCCTGGTCTGCTCTGTGTGGAGTAGAAACTACCCAAGGTCCTAGCTACAGAGGGTACTAGACATGTGAATTCATTTCTAATTTTAAAATTCTAATTTTTTTTCCTTATTTGCATTCGCAAAATTAGGCATATAGCTATTTGAAGTGCTGTCGTGGTTAAATGCACACACTCTACGAATAAGTTTAAAAGAACAAAGCGATACACAAAGATACAATGTTACTCCAAGTGATCAAAATTTAAATGCCCTCTTACATTATGTTCTTAATTTTTGAATACATTCACGGAGGACTGAGGCATTGGTTTGCATCTTTTTCTAGCCTATGCCAGTACTATTTATGTAACAGCACAGCGTTTTAATTTAAGGAGGGCAGTCTATCTAAGGATACAGTTTGTCTGTTCTTTCGTCAGTGCATGCATGGGGCCAGGTCCATTGGTGATACATCTGTGAGTGTATGGGTTTCAAAGCAATCATTCAGTGCCAATAGCTTTGTGCTGCTTTTGGTTTCTTTATTGGGAAGGTATGTTTTTGAATTCCTTTCCCCAGAGTGAGTGTGAATTTGAATTTTACTAGTTTACGTGTATTTATGCATAAATTTGTTCATATAAATTCTCCATGTATTACTATTATAAGCAAAACTTGTTTTATGGTATGTATTTACTGATATTTCACGGTCATACCCTCTTTACGCTGAATCGGGTTAACCATATACAAGGTAAAGGCAAGCAAGTGCCATCATACAAAAAGCATATCCGGGAATTTGAGGCTGCGGAACATGCTTGATGGTTTCCCGCTGATGACCTGTTTATGAATTCATTTGGCTGTTCAAGCCTCGGACTTTCTGTACTTTGAATCGAAGGTGATAATATACTAAGTTATAGCTTTATACTTAGACAGTGAGTGGAACGGCTATGGAGTGAAGAGATATTAGATTGCAGTATCGGGGGATGGAGGGGTAGAGACTGAGAACCACATTGAAGATGTGGCACTTTTGCTCCTGTTTGTATAATACCTTGAATGCCGATTTTAGAACTTGTAAACATCTACCTCATCCTGAAAACTGTATTTGAAATAAGTCTTGTGCGGATCGCTTTTCCAATACTGGTACACGTGGATCTTCTTCCACTGGACCTTTGCACCATCGCGGTTTACATTTCTGTAAACAATAGGGGTACTTGCAAGTGCTTTAAAGTCATGCACCATAGATTAATAAAAATGATAACAAAAGAAGGATCCATGGAAAAGATTTTTGTCTGTCCAAAAAGCTCAAAGGATATAAAAACTGCTGTAAAGGTTTAAAACATAAATGTGACGGGGACATGAAATGATAGCCGAAGCTATGTAAAGCCTGTGTCATTAATATATGTATATATATATATATATATATATATATATATATATATATATATATATATATATATGTATATATATATATATATATATATATATATATATATATATATATATATATATATATATATATATATATATATATATATATATATATATATATGGTATAATAGATCTGCCCAATATCCAGCCACAGTGTGTTTCACATCTAATCGAAATATTAAAATGATATCAATGCACCATTTTCCACTACCATTATACCCAAAAAATGGATCGATGGGAGTCCTTTAACTGCAACATTTGGATGTTAGTTCAAAATGGAAGTTATTTGGTACAGTTGAGTATTATATGCAGTCGAGAGAACAACCCTTTTTTCAACGCCACAGCATAAACTACCAATGAAGTAGCCTGTCTGGAGCAATGATTTCAGGTGCACGACTAGTGTTTATGTAGAAGCTGGACAAATACAGGGTCGGCCAACTGTCCTTTGCATCAAGAGCTGTAGTGATATATGAAGAAGCCAAAACAACACTTGATGCAACATCACGTATTCCTCAAGCATAAACTCGTATATTCCCTTCACTGGTTCTGTGCTAAAGGAAGTTGTTTCCTGATACATTATTCTGGAACAGGAAACAACGGTTGCAGATCTATAAATACTGCATGTTCAAAATTTGGTGCTGAAATCATATTTATGGATATATCTGATCAAGTTTCAGATAAAAGCCTAATGGACATGACTGAAGAGTACGCGTACGTTATTATAATGATTATGAAGAATTGTTACGTTTTCTCAACACCAATGGACTTGTTTACAATATTATGTCCCTTTTAGGCAAGCTTAGTCTATCAGCTAGAGAGCCATTTTATGCATCCAGGAGAGATAATGAACAATCACCGTGCTTCTTGATACAGATAAAACCAATTCCAGGATACGAATTTGGAGGTTGCAATTTTGAAGATCAAGTATCTGTTCTTCAGGAAAATGTTCTTTGTTTGTTTGTTTTTTTATTTTTATTTTTATTTGTTTATTTTTATTTATTTATTTTTTTTTGTAAATATCTTGAATCAATCAAAACAAATAAAGCCTACTATTACAAAGAGAAGAATGTGTTGACATTGACCAATGCAAATCCGCTGATTGTATACCAGCATCAAAATATGTGACTTAGTTTGTTGACTGTGTTGATTGTGCTAATGGAATGGACCGTGCTCTGTCATACAATTCTCCGAGCCCACGTTCTGTACATCACTGCAAAGGATAGAATTTAATTGATTAGGGCAACACATCCATTGACTTTAGCTGGTTAAATTGTGAGGTAACGGGACATAAAAGTTGTTATCATTTATCATCGGCCTGTTTGTACAAATTACCCGACAATGGTGAGTTGCTAGAATGTTCCAACCGGCAGCATCTCTCACACTGCAAGAAATGTGAATGCTCAAGGAAATTTAGATGCCCAAATGCTTATCGCATCCCATATAATATGGTGTGCACCGGGCGACATGATTGTCCTGCAGGAATTGAAAAGTGTAACGGTGCCCTATTAAAATGCAGGTTTCTTCCGCAGCAAGGGAGAACGGTCCTTTCTGCACCCTGATGACCGTTGCGACGGCCGCAATCACTGTCATAAATCAAATGACGGTGAAAACCTGTGTCAACGAAGTGACTATCCAACAAAATGTGTCTGTTGAGACTTTGCTTCCCAATGTATTGGTCAAACTTTTACCTCTTTTCCATTTTAATCTAGCTGCGCAACAGATTGACAGGCATAATATTCTTAATCTGACAGAGAGGGTCACAAAACTTTGCGTTCATGTATAAACTTGATATATCAAGAAATCAATTCCAGCATTTACCTCCAAAAGCATTTTATTACTTTTCTGAAGAAATGAATCTGAATTCAAGCGTTAATCTTGCAATGATAGCAGCGTACGCGTTTGAAAGGTTGGATTTACTGCAGGAAATTGTGTTGTTTGGAAATCTGATAGAGCCTAATCATACTTTGTTGCATTCTATATGTGATGTACTTGAAGGATTGAATCTACTGAAAAAGGGAATCGAGAAAAATGTGTCAAAGTGCTTTGAAAATCTTAAGAGTATCGATGTATTAAATTTTGCAAAAACAATTCAATCAGTATTTTAGACTGAACGTTTTTTGGGGGGGAAATGAACGCTTAAAGATCTTAGACATTTCCGACAAAACCATCTCGTAATATGGACCTGAGTATATTTAACAGTCTTGTACGTTTAGTAACTGTCATGACTGATGACTTGGGAACCTGTTGTATCAGATATGATGATAAACTAGCAAACTCTTCTCCAGTCCCAGATACATTTCCTTGTCATTTCGTGCTAATCTATGCAGCATATCGGAATCTTCTTTTTCTGATGCCTAGGCTCTTTGTAAGTTTTATCCAACGCCATTTCAATCGCCAACAACTTCAATACATTCAAAATCAGGCGACCCTCTCTTAATTTACCTTTAGGGGATATTGGCATAGTATTTGTATTTTGATTGTTGCAGTAGCTGATATCGACTATCGGGAAGAAAATATAAAATGCAGCAACACTTGGCACGATAACCTGCAGTGTCAAGTGGCCAAGGCTATTATCTTTTTCTCGCGTTCGTATTTACTTTGGAATTTTGCAGTTATGAAAGCGCATCAGTTCGTCATTGTTACTGTTGTGTTCAGGGTTGGGCTTAAAAACAAAGACACATTTCCTGTGATAGGTGTACTGAATGCCTTGGTTTCTTATGTATGTAGTTTGAACATTTTTGCTTGTAACCGAAAAAAGAGTGAGTGTGTGTGTGTGTGTGGGGGGGGGGGGTAGATTTGAAAATCATACCTGGTCTATGTATATCAATAATATTCATATCACATCGGCTACTCTAGCATAGACTACGAATCGCTTATGCAATTTTACGTTTGTTGCTCTGTACTGGCATTTTCATCTGCTAATTATTAACATACAGAGAAATACATTTATCGCACAAACAGTGTGGACGTACAAATGTAACTTACACATTGTGCATGACGGTATGTTTTGTGAGCATAGAAAGCCTGTTGCTCGCCTGTTTTTTTTTTCGTTGATGATGCCAATAGGACATAAAAGAGAATTCGTGTTTTTTTTCGCAATCAAGAATTTATAATAGTGCTTTACTTTCAGTACTCTCTTTTATCAACCCATTTGTTCATTCCTATAGTACCCCGCGTGTGTTGTGGGCTAGAATACTCGTCTCTGCACGACATATATAACATAGAGAACATTTCTTACGATATCGCCACAAATATACTCTGTAAGGCACTGGATTGGGTTCTGGGCATGGATTGACAGCAACGTATGAGTCAAATATGAAAAAAGTGATGTGCATATACGTTATATTCCGTCACACTTCACAACCATGACTCAGTGTTCTAGAGTCATGCTTTAACATATGTCATATTCATGACGTTGTGGTGTATATGCAATCACTATTGCGATTATTCATGTTTATATATAAATCTGGTTGATCAGAAACCTGAGATGGTTAAAAATAGTAGCAGTACACTTAGGACACACTAAAGCGTGCATGTACATGGTAAATTATTATCTGACTAATGAATTTTGTTCAACATTTGATGTCGGGTATTCAAAGATGTTCTCCGTGTCAATTGCAAGATGCTTACTTTATTTGCGTGTTTGAATCAAGTCAATTCTATCCAGTAAAAAATAACTTACAATTACTATTTTCATTCTAATTTGAGAATATACGCATTGTAGTGCTGCATATCAACTTTATTGTAGCAAAAACATACAAATGTGTATCCTCTACTAATAAAAGCTTCAGCGGTGTATTTAATGGCAGAATTTTGCAAGACAGATTATCTCCACTGCCTCTCGTCACAGTAGCATATTAGTCATCCTACCCTGCGCAGGGGTTACACGTGGCCCCTCGGACTCCATACAGCCGGACTTTCCCAGAGGTTTTGCCGGTACCTTTCATAGTCGCTCGGTAATATGCCCTTTAAAGTAGGTATATACACCTTCAGCCACATGGCTCAGGGATAAAATTCAATTGCAAGATGATCACATGATGATTCGCCACCCCCCCCCCCCCAAAAAAACAGCTTTTACGAATTTCTGAATTTTTACAAAACTTCGTGCCTTTTCAATGACTTTCCAGATTTTTTTCCTGGATTTTCCACGACCGTTGGGACCCCGATTTTTCTTTGCTTTTCTGTCAGAACAGTCGAAAATGCTTATGCTGACAAACAAACTCCAAGTGCATTACCGCACAATTTATTCAACACAATTGTATATATGTAGACATATATATATATATATATATATATATATATATATATATATATATATATATATATATATATATATATATATATATATGTATATATATATATATATATATATATATATGTATATATGTATATATATATATATATATTTATATACATACATATATATTATCAGAGAGATACCGAAAAATTAGAATTGAGAGTTAAGAGAAGAGTATTGATATATTAAAACACATCCATGTAGCTGATTCCCTATAAAAACTACCAGCACCTGTCAGGACAATTAACTCGAATGCGCTGGAATTATAGGCATTGTAAGATCTATGAAATGATTAGTGTATCATAATTGAAAAATGCGACAAAGCGGAAGCCGTTATAAGATGGGTGCTCCTTTTACATAAGGAAAAAAATAAAACCGTGTTAAATGATACGAATATTTTTGACAGCTGGGAGCCCGACAACGAACAAAAAGCGAATTTAACGGGAGATATTATCACAAACAACTACTAAAACACATATACCACGAGTGAAAGGAATTTCTCTGAAGATCCATCGCAACAAACGAACAACGTTTTCGGGTTACCAATGGTGTACAAGTCGGACATCATTAAAAAGGCTGGGGAAGAGCAACAGACTGTATTTTTATCACTTGCAAACCGAGAGTCCTAAAATTTAGGTGGGATTTGCCAGTAACGCAAACGTATAAAGCTAATTAATGGATGAACCCTTAATACCGCTCTTTCGCATGACGACAACTATGTCCGTGATAATTTAATTTTTTACAGATGCATAGATTTGTCAGAAACAAGTTTCACATCGGTGCGATTATTTTTTAGGATTTTATAATCCAGTTTACTAGAGGGTATCATATTGCACATTTTGTTTGCATTTCTTAAAAAAAATTATCGATAGAAAAGTGTTTTACATGTGTAAAATAAAAGTATAGACCAATATGCAGGAACCGTATTTTTTTGCAAATAAAATACATAATTACAAAATAATCGAATGCTATGATAATCATTTTAAACATCAACAATTAATTCAATATATGAGCTACAAATGTTTCAGAAGGAAACATCTGACGGAACAATATAAAAAAAAGTTCCTAGGTAATATATTTATCTTTCAAAAGACCATTATTTAAAGCAGCTCGACCAATTAGCTTTTAATCAACACTGTTCACAAACCTGATTGATAAACAAAAAAATTTTGGCGTTGAAAGATTTGAGGCCCTTTTCGCCCACATTGTTGGCCGTAATGAATATTGCTCTGCAACCGTGGTCAGTTTTGGTTGCAATTTTTCGAAGGCCTCTCAGTGGACAAATATGATGTATAGATTCCAACATACAATAAAATTTATTAGCATAAAAAGGAGCTATTTACCCGAACGACATCAAGGGCAGCTATAAATGCAAGCCTGTCAATATGCTTTCACACGGTGCGGCGACAGCTTTCGAAGGGGACTCGAAAGCGGATCAGTCACGTGACCCGAAGGTGATATCACCTTGACACTAGCAACGTTGATAGCAAATGGCGCTGTTTGAACAAGATGTGTTTGCAGTATGACAGCTTACTTCAGTAAATGGAGTAGCTCGACGGACAGGAGTTGCGGACTCATTTCTACACATCGTGGATAAAAGAGCAACATTTCTTTGTTAATGACTGCTTGTGATCATACCGGCGGGAAAAAAAGGAACCATGGTCAGGATGAAAACAGAAAATGAAGCAAGCAGATAGCAATGTGCATGGAAAAAAAGGAAAAAGTTGACAACCAAGCATACAGTACATGGAGGGAGAGGGCGCTACAGTTTGATTTTTCTCTTTATTCTTATAAAATTTACAATTGCCATTCTAGACAAGTTGGACCTTGAGTCGGATGTAATTCTCTCCATCACTCTCAAATCTTTCTCTGAAAATCACAAGTTAACTGCTGCTTAGCTCGATGCTGAAGGCAATATGTCTTGCTTTGCTTCTTTACTTTTGGCATTTTGTATTTTGTGAAAATAAGTTGTAAGATTGCTGGAGAGATAGAGATAGAGATAGAGAGAGAGAGAGAGAGAGAGAGAGAGAGAGAGAGAGAGAGAGAGAGAGAGTACGTACCTTGGTCTCTATATACATGTATATGGCAGGCCCAGCCCTGTTCTATTTGTTCAAAAATATGTATATTGCCATTTTTTCATGTTATTTCACGTACAGTCAGACATGTTTGCTACTCACTATATAAACAAGGAGAAGAATTTGAATTCGCCTCCAACTACTTTTTAACTCCTCTTTTTATCCCCCGCCCCCTTTAGAGTAGTAAACCATATCAAAAACAGACGGAGAAAAAGAGAGATGTCGTTTTGTATGCACGTTCCATGCTGCATACACTATGCCAGATGGGCGGTCTTCATAGATTATGATCATGACAGCCACCTCGATTATGTTTAATTTCGTTCCTTAAGCATATAAAAATCATAACTGCTGTACAAACTTCGTTAATATGATACCAATAATTGATCTAATATTTTATGATAGATACATATAAGAGCATGCACTTTAATCACATGGAAAAATGTAGCTCAAAATAGGCTTGGTGGACTTTATCGTGTAGAAAAGAAAAAATGTGGCACAAAGAGCTCAATTATGTATTACAATGAAAACTATTAAATATCAATCTTTCTAAGTGATCAACCACAGAACCGGAGTTCTGGGACTAATGCCAGTGAAATTCGCGGACACGTTTCGATACATCATGCACACCTTGTTCCAGCAACAAATAATGAATGCTTTTTTTTCATATGACATGACATGTTGGGGTAATAATTATGACTTTTATATCAAAACGCTGTATTAAAGACCCATTTTTTTCAACGAACGATTATTTTACCACTCGAACACTACCTATGAAGGACTTGTCCTCTTGGTCCTTAATTTTGTCACCAGGATTTCCATGAATCAGCATCAGTTTCCTCAGACATGACTGGCTTTAAGTTTATTTGTTTGTTTACTTATATGCTTGTTGGCTTGTGTACAGAGTTTAGTTCAAGGACCAAAGTCTAATATTTACCATAAATATTATCATTAATCCAACATGTATTAAAATGTGATTTCGAATACTAGTTTTAGCGGTTCGCTCGATCTTGGTATCATGGCCGTCCGCTAGACAGTTCTGGTTAGTACTAGCGAATTATAGTAGTAGTAGTAGTAGTAGTAGTAGTAGTAGAAGTAGTAGTAGTAGTAGTTGTAATAATAATAATAATAATAATAATAATAATAATAATAATAATAATAACAACAACAACAACAATGTATTTGGAAAACTACCCCATTACAATAGGGGCACCAATCAAACGAGATTATTTCATGGTGCGTCCATACATTTCCTTTGAATTCTCTTGTAAAATACAAGTATAAACCATAAAAGTTAAAGTGTTTAGTAGATTAATTCCCCTTATCTAACATGAATGATGTACATACATGCATGATTTAATAATATAAAGCTCAGCTAGAAAAAAAACGTGCCCGTGAAATTCTGAAAAATCCCAAGTTACTTCCCTTATCAAGTTGTGACATTTTAGATCAAAGAAAGAAGACAGTAAACAAGAAAACGAGAAAACGTTAATACGAAAACACGAAAAGGCTAGTGCGAAAACACGACATAATTTCTGTCGTATTTTCGCAGTTGTGTTTTCGCATTTTAGTCTTCGTGTTTTTTACTTTCGTGTTTTCGCATTCGTGTTTTCTTGTTTTCCACCTACGGAAGAAAACAGAAAAAGCAGAAAACGGGAACACGCTAATACGAAAACACCAAAACGAGAGTGCGAAAACACGACATAATATCTGTCGTATTTTCGCGGTTGTGTTTTCGCATTTTCGCCTTCGTGTTTTTTATTTTAGTGTTATCGCATTCGTGTTTTCTTGTTTTCGCTGTTCTGTTTTCTTATTTTCTTGTTTTTGCTTTCGCATTTTTATGAGGAGAGAAAAATTTTTAGTTGGCACTTTTGTGCCACCATAAGAAGGTAAATACTAGGAAACATTGTTAGATTAGGTACGTGCCACACAGTTTATGTGAAACAGTTACGCCATTGAGGAAGGTAATGACTAAACTCAGGAAATTCACTTCGGTTTGATAGCTGTCAAACAGAGAAGCAAACAGGGAATTCGTTTGCCTGAGCGTATTTGGGGGTGTGCCATCAAGGTGAAAAAATGATATTGCTATGGGTCTCTGGAACACACGGGGTATATAAAAAAATTCTGCGCTGAATGTTGACAGGTAAAGATTTTTTTTGATCTTCAAATCAAGCTTGTTTCACACACCATAAGCCCTGGAATGGGGCTCAGAGTGGACGACAACATCTCTTCATCAAATATTTCAATAAATCATGGATAAAGAATAAAAATAAATCATCCCTACCACCACATGATTTAAAAAAAGTGATGATAAACAAAATATTTTTTCTATGGGACCTAAATAGTGCAGAAATCATGTGCAAAAGTGATATTGGGATCCTTCTGACAAAGGATAAATTGACGGCATGCGGAGGAGTAGCGACAGGTCTTAATGGGGGTAAAATTTAATTAAGGCCAAAGAAAAATGGGTCTGTAAATTAGTAGACTTAATGTAGGAAATGTCTCTTTATAGAGGTGGTCTTAATTGGAGAACACAATATATATACACATATGTATATGTATGTATGTATGTATATATATATATATATATATATATATATATATATATATATATATCTTTTTGACATGTAACATGGACAGTTTAGATAAATATATAAAGCAATGAAGAAATAAGCTATTTCATTAAATCCTATGGAGATCACAATGCACATGTTAAAAAGGGTAATGTTTAATCAAAACTGCTCCGAGCTCATTTGATCATACTGTTTAACTGTGCTTCCAGTTTAGTAACGCAATACTTGGAAATTTACTCGTCTTCACTACGGCCTCACAACTATGATATAAGATACCAGTTTGTTTATTTACAAACATATGCTCATGTTGTCAGGTATCAGGATCAGATTATAGGTTGCCTTTAACTGATATCGCCCAACAAATCCAGCTGAACATGAACTGAAATATACGTATAACATTTACGCAAACACTTGCACATATTGATATCCAAATCAAACAGTAAACTTTTATTGTATAATTAAAATACCTTATAATTTAAGGTAAATTTTCAGACAGAATATTTCAAAAATCATTTTAACGTACTAAAATACAATTCTTGTAAAGGTAGACAAATAGCGTGATTTGCCCGTGACATAACTGTGTAAATGTTATTGTGCTTTCTAGATACCTGATGATGATGATGATGATGATGATGATGATGATGATGATGATGATGATGATGATGATGATGATGATGATGATGATGATGATGATGATGATGATTTTATTTTTGATACTACCCCTTTACGGGGTTTGGGCGCCTTGAGCAGGATAGAACTCGTGCGTTAAATTTAAATAAAATAAAAGATATACAGCATAAAAAAACACGAGTAAGATAACATGTACGTGACTTTGTCTTTAGGTTCCAAACCTACAATGCCGAGCAGTGAATCAGCCGGCATTACCACTCAGTGCTGCCTCGATTCAGCCCCTGCTCAAATGGTGCAACCGGCTAACAGATTACTCCGCGAGAGGGTGCACATGAAGTTATCACTGGTCAGTCGGTGGTCTGTCTAGGCTGGTCCACACAGAACACTCGCCTTACACTCCATACTGTAGTTAAAAACTCTTTCCAAATTCTGTCCATCAATGCCCCAACGTTGTTACCATACAAATAACCATGGTCCCCTAAAACAAGCACAGTTTTGTTAATATAGATGACCCCAAGTAAGAATTCCGCAACTCTTAGTAACTCATGTTTCACTTTCTGATTTGAGATAACATGATTTCCTTACCTCATGTAAGGCTGCACAAATGAACAGAAAGTGAGCTAGATCCTCCGTGGCTTTATAACATAGGTCACATTTTGAATCAGACATGATTTTCTTTGATACTGAGGCAAGCCGTGCGTGCCTTAATTGCGTTGCGTAAAAATCATTTTTATTGAACATATATTCTTATTGAAACGTAAATCTGTTAATAAACCGGTAAGTATACAATGGGGTGCTGTCACCAATATCTGAAAGAAATGAAACTATATAATTGTTTACACTTATTTTCACATATGGTTCCATCCAGAATTCGCTTTAACGACAAAAACCGTGATCCAAACAGATATTTGTATGTAAATAGTGTAATTCTGAGCAATCTGGCCAAGACACACCTTTTCTCAAGCATAATCAGCCATCAACTGGACGAAAACTTGTTTCTATAACCTGGAATTGGGTAACATGTACATCATTCTGTGTAAAAAAAACTTAATAGGATGTCAATTCAAAAATTAGCTTCGATTGGCTGCCAACCCAATTCGCCGAAAGTGGCTGACATTGCTGGGCATGACTGAATGAAGTGTATTGCTCTAGCAAAAGAGTACTGGAATGGTTTCAGAAGATATATATTTTTGACGAACTTTAAATAGTATCGGTATTCGTAAATTTCCTCCAATTCTCACAGGCATGGCCTTGTAGCTAATGTATTATCTTGGTTTTATTCATATTCAACAAATAAAAGGCAGAAAGTGGTGTGTAATGAGAAGTCGGGAAGTGAGAGTAAACAATGGCTCATGTAACTTATTTGCCGATGATTCGTTTCAACTAGTGGTCACACTATACAGGAAGCAACGGATATTTTACAAAAAATTTTAGATTATATAGGTTACTGGTACACAAAAAATAAGTTGTCAGGTAACGCTGGTCAAATCCAAATCAATGCTAATCAATCAAAGGGGGGAAATTTGGACATGTTTAAAGGCAATTTAAATGGTAGGGAATTCAACAAGTCCAAGATACGAAATATTTAGGCGAACATTTGGATGAGAATATTAACTAGGATTGTCATTTGGAAAAACTACATAGTTAAATCATGTCTCATTTGGCTACTTTAAGAAGGTTAAGTAAATTTCTACCAAAGAAAACATTAAAAATGATTAATAGCATCCCGATATTACCCTGTATTGATCATGGAGATGCCGTATGGGGAACAACTGCAAAAGCATTAAAGACGGTTCAGCAATTAAAAAATGCTGCTGTTCGGGAAATCACTGTCAAGTATGATTATAATGTATGTGATGCTGATGTCGTCAGAGAATCACAGTGGCAAACGATGGCAGAGCAGTAGCGGTTCCCCACGGCTGCACTCATGTATAAGTGTGCATATGGAATAGCCCCGAATTACTTTTGTGACCAGGTTATTCTTGGCAGAAGTATCCGAGTAGGCAAGCTGCAGGTTTGAATGTTGTTATGCCATCTCCCATTAAAGAAGTTTTTAAAAGATCATTTTTATACAATGCTGCTATTGTGTGGAACAGTCTCTCGGGCTTTTTAAAGGAAAGCCAGAGTTTTTTTCTGCTTTAAAATACGTTACAAGAGATATTATTTTTTATTCGGTTCATTCAAGAGCATTTACTTATATTATATATCTTACTTTTTCTCTTTTTAGTTTTAAGTACATTGGAAGAATGGATCTATGTCCTGAGTGGGTGTCCCAGGGTAAACATATTCATACATAAATAAAACAGAGTGTGTGCAACATATGAATACTTTTCCAGTCTGTATTACAGAATTACGATACAAAGTTTGCGATTTTACTTTAAGTTAAAAAGAAAAGTTGCTGCCAGCCAGCTGAAAAGTTAAAAGAGCTATCTAAAGAAAATGTGATTGATTAAGGCAATACTCTAGAATTGTCAATTTGCTTCACTGATATGAAGGAAAGCCCGATTGAGAATGCTGAAAAATTCTTATGAATATCATGAACGAGATTATGGCTACTCCCTTGAAGTACCAGAAACTGATGGATCACATCGTGTCGACCCCGTGTACCAGGTAAAGACAGATCCATTATTTTGAGGTTTCTACCTACAGGGGAAAAGCGAAAGCGGTCGCAAATAGGAAATAGCAAAATGTTCATCTGGATCTGTCACCCAGCCCATGGATGAAAAAAAATATTAATGATGACCTCACGAAATACAGCACACATCTGGTTTCAGAAGCCAGGGTCCTCACACGTGGCCAGAAAATCAGTGACAGCAGGACATAAGACGGGGGCATCCTTGTGGGAGACAAACGCAACAAAATTGCATCCATCTGCAATGAAGAAAACCTTGCTCATTTGTGAATACAGATGTTGAACCAAGTGCTTCACTTTAATTTATCGAGCCAGGATTTAATGTATTAGCATTGCTCTGTTATACGAACTGTAATATGCTGCTGCCTAATGTAAATATTCCAGCGGGAACTTAACATCACTTTTAAAAAATGGGTACATGTGGATATTCTTAAATTGATTTATGCCAACTCCACTTGTAAAACTTCTTTTACTCAAGGTTTGCTTACCATGCTGAGTTAAGTGTGTCTCACTCACCGAACTTGGTTATGTTAAAAGTATGTTTCTATTTTATGTTGTCCTCAGTAGTTTCTGATCTTACCGTTTTCAAGTTTCACGCCACATACAATGCTATTCCATTTCCAGGTGTTCGTATTTTGGTAGACCTATTTGTCAACTTATCTCATAATATTGTTTCCTCTTTCAATAACTTGAGGTATACTGGTTTACTTCCTCATTTAAAAAACTACCATATTTTGTATACAATGAAATTTTTACGGAGCAGACCATTTCAGTATCTACTTGTAGCATAGGGCATATAGGATCTTATTATTAAATGGCATGTTAATACATGTTACATGACAGCGTGCGCTGTTTGTAAAGAGGATGAATGTGGGTAATTAAAATCGAAGGAAATGTGTCTCTTGCTTGAATCATTATTATGTAATACAAGGCCACTTTCCTCAATTACAATTTTGAAATTTGGTTTAGTCACAGCTACATTGACTTTACAACTCTGAATAAAATTTTATACCGTTTTAGACTAGCAGTAAGTGTACCAGACTTTCTATTTAGGAGTGCATTTCTACATTTAGCCAACTGTATGAAATGATATGTGTGACAGCCGATATTATTTTGAAGATAGTTTCCATGGTCCAATCGAAAAGTGTAACACTGAACTTGCCAATTCATCCTTATGTGGCCTGATTATTCGCAGTCTTCTATCTTGCTTCAGTGAAGTTGAAACACATTAATATACGCTCATATATAAGATTAATGAGATAGAAATATCAGAAGTTGCTTTAAATGAATCAAACTCTCCTATTTACAATTTGTCATTTTGTAATGATGTAAGACGTTTTAGGTCCGATCAAGTTGGTGGGGGGTGATTCTTTGTTACTTGGTAAACACCCTAGTTATGTATAACGGAATTATTTTAATTTTCAGTGAGGTTATTGAAACTGTATTTGTGATTATCAATGATTCAAAAGATCATCGTATTATCATTGCTTGTCTACCAAATAGACCACCTACTGCTAATTTAAATGACTTTAATAACTTCCTAGATAATTTGCTGAATGCTATTAAAGCAGATAAGAAAAATATTATATTATGGGGGACTTCAACATTGGTATTTTAAAATATGATTCACACCTTGGAACTTCTAATTTTAAGGACATAATGTACAGTCACTCCTTCTCCCCTTCCGTTAACAGACCCACCAGAATTACCGAGACACCTGCCACTATTATTAACAATATATTTTGGGAATGTTTTTGACTTATCTGTAACTCCCAAAAATGGCTTTCCTCCACCGATATATTTCGCAACTCACCCATATTCCTCAATGGTCAAACTATATGTGTTTCCATTACTATTACTCCTGTTCGTACTAAAGTCATTAATGATAAAACATTGTATGATTTGCATGTAAAACTCCAGCCCCATTGGTGGCGAAATATTTATCATTTAAATGATGCAAATATAGCAATATCAAATTCTATAAATGGGTTTCAGGATCTTATCAAGAAATGTATTCCTACTAAAACCTATTAATGATCAGTATAAAAGGAAAAACACCTGGCCTAATAAAATCTATAGTCAGGAATGACAAACTTTATTTTGACTCTCGTCAGTCAAATCATAAGAGTCTTGAAGAATAAAAAAAAAATACCGTTCTAAGCTTAGTCACTTATGTTGTATTGGCGAAAAACACCATTATATAACTTATGTTAATGATAATAAACCAAAGTTTTCAAGTTTGTGCAAAATAATTGATATGGCAATTGGTGAAAATAAATAGAATTTAATACAGGACCATTCAAAATATGATGGCGAGATTTGCACAAATAAAAATGGCATTGTTACAATTTCAACATGTGTTTTGGTAACGCTGGGCCACATTTGCTTACTCAATTCAAACTCTGATAAAGATCTTGCATTATTTCTAGAAGGTCATAAACGAAATTCATTAATTTTCATCCATTTGTTAAAGATTAAATACGCATTATTATAAATAATTCACGAAACTCGTATGCTGCATGGGACGAATTAAAATTTCAAGTTATTAAACATGTTTCTAATTGTATTATTGACCCACTGGCATATATTGTAAATTTGTCTCTCCAAAACGGTGTTTTCCCTGATGTATTTAAACTTGCCAAAGTTATCCCTTTGCATAACAACGTTGACTGACCAGCGATGATTTACTAACTATTGTCCGTCTTCAGTATTATTATTTTTCACCAAAATTCGGGAAAAAGGTTTACAATCATACTGAAATGGCAGTGACTTATATTGTTAACAGGATGTCTGAATTACTGAACAGTCACGAACATACTGTTAGTACTTTCACTGATCTATCCAAGTCATTTGAGACAATTAATAGTGCAATTCTTTTCCCTAAATTATCTCGTTATTAAATAAGAGGGAAGACCCTTGAATTCTTTACAAATTACATGACCAATAGAGAAAATATTTTTATATGTTTTCAATCACAAAATCAGTTCATAGGAAACTTTTTTAGAGTGCCACAAGTGTTAATTATGGGCCTTCAATTTTTTTGGCTTTAAATCTACTACCTTGATAATTGGCGGAAGATATATTTTCGTTATTGGATGCACAAGATACAAGATTTTATTTTGTTGGTCCAATTTGGGCTTGTTGAAAAATAATAGCAACGAGTTTATGTTTCAATCATGGAATGGTTTGAATCAAATAGGTGGTCTGTTAACCTAGATAAAACGAATTCCGATGTTGTTTTATATCAGGAAAATACCCATTAATGACCTTTCTATCAAAGTTAATGATATATGTTTGGAGCAAAGGTCATATTGTAAATTTGTGGGTGTATGGATTGAAACGGACTTCAACTTGTGGTACTATTTTACCTACATATCTAGTAAATAAAGTAAAATATGTATTACTTAGAAAATATGTTGCGCTTTCGGTAAATCAGCTTTATTAAAGTCTATCGCTTACCCTTAGTTGACTATTGCAATGAAATCTTGGCTTACAATCATTGCACAAATGTGAAATGACATGTACTTCGTTAAACGAAAAAATCTCAGGATCATTACTTATTCCATGTTTAATGCTCACACAGACCCTATCTTCCAAAATTCTTATTTTGTAATGTGAGCACTTGAGTATATTAAACAGGTGTGCCTGTGTTTAAAGTGGCAAATAATATTTTCCGAGGATTTTTGGGATATTTTTCAATTTTAGTTACAATATTTGGTCTTATCTAGCAGACAAAAATGTTTTTTATTTGTACCTGTAAATTTGCTATTAAACCCCATACTGCTTGAAACAAAATTTGCCTGTCAGTGCGAAGCATGCCCTCATTAGATGCATTAAAAAGGAAGTTGAGAGCTCACTTGTTGTATGAGTCTAGTTGTTTTCTCATTCACCGCCCCGTCTTCTTTTTCGACCTCCTTTCGTGTTTTTCTCCATATCAAACAACAATTTTGATTTAACATAAGATTTTATGTATACTGCATGCATATGGTACAAATGCCTGCTACCTGTTGTGATGTTATTTATGTAGTGTATTTCTAGGGGATTTGAGTTTTAAATTTATTCAATACTCATTTAGAAACAATAAAAATTTAAATATAAACATCATCTACCCTCATGTCTAAAAAAAGTCAGACCATCACGAACAATGCAAAAAAACCCATTACAATCACGAAGCATCTGAAATTTTATTCGGATAGAAAAACTTCGTCTTGATGTATGGCTACTGATGCCAGTGAGCTTGAAAGTGTCCAACTTGTATTTTCACTGGAGCAATGCACGGCACTAGTAACGCCAAATTGTATGAAGAAATAGACCTGCACGTATTGGTTTGGTGAGAAATAAACAATTTAACAGTTATGTATAAGATATATACAATACACAAGTTTCGGTTTCTCTGTGCCCTATTATTCCATCCACGCGAAAAATAGAAACAGCACGTTCTCACACACGTCACAGATTCGATATTCCACACTTCTTTGCTCGACCTGAACTCTTTAAAGTGTTCTTTTTTTGGCAAGCTTAAATGCGTTTGTGGAATGAATGTCCCCTGAACACATGATGTGCGTAATCCGTCAAAAATGAGAATCACAATCGCTTCAACCAATAGTCACTATTAAGTTTCCTGAAGTACTCAATTTTGGTTTCATAGCTGTGTATCAGTCCAACTTGCGCTTCAGGTGCAGCCCACAAAATTTTCACATTTTTTTTCAAACTGGCGACACGGATATGAGCACGTCCTCATGTAGCTCCGTTCCTGAAGACAACCGACATTCCTTCTTTTTACCATTCCATATTCCCTGTCTTATGGTGTAGAATACACTCCTAAATTTCAAATTTCGCCTCATTTACTCTACATACCGCACTGTCTAGCTCAGACGATCGCCCCTTTTAGACAATACTAATCTTTTTGAATCACCTTATCACCTCCGTGAATAGATTTAAATAAACTGGTATCGGCTAATTGAATCTATATGGAAATCCTGCAATTAATACTGTACCTGACTACCATTGTCGTTATTGCCATTAGAGCCTCTCTGTCTGCCTTGTGTTTATTCCTGTCATCTTATGCTATGGTCCTTTCTCTCTCTCTCTCTCTCTCTCTCTCTCTCTCTCTCTCTCTCTCTCTCTCTCTCTCTCTCTCTCTCTTCTTCTCGTCGACTTTTTTGGCATTGTATTTAACACATTGATGTTATTTCTTGTACCATGAAAATTTGTGAAATAAAATATGTTTAAAGAACGCAACATCCACCATGTAATGGTGTCCTAGATCGCTTTTTTTTACTTTATCACATCGGTGTTATTTTTTTCTGTCTTGGGTGCTCAACAATTCACGTATGCATTCCATATAAATCCAATGTAACACAACCAGAAGACCAATCGTATTTCTCAATTTTCATTTGTCGTGAACCATGTGAACTGTTCGCCAGTTGCAAGTCAAATTTGGTGAGTCTGTGACTAGGTTAAGTCCCGATTAAATTTCCTTCAATGGCTATGCTCTCATGATTTCGGGACATTTATCTTGCTTTTCTTTATTTCAATATTTATCCTGTCCTTAATTTCTTTTTTTCTTGACATTTATGATCTCGACACCATATTCTAAACAAGGCTCTAAATCTTTGTGGTAATATACCTCGGCTGAATCAGAACTACGTTTGTACAGTACACGATGTTGCTGGTTGTTCCTGATTTTCGAAGAATATGTAAAATTATGAATTGTAGGCGGGTACAGTATAGCTTAGCATTGCTAACATAGCAATAGCGCCACACCTGAAATTTAGCTTAGCCTAAAATATGATGGCTTCTAGGTCTCACGATACTACTAATATTTGCTTCCGATAACGTAATGTTCTTGAGCCATTATGTTGATTGGTCATTTGATAGCTTTGAAGCTGGGACTTTGATGTTCGCACACGGTGATGGGCTTAAAGAGGGGTGATATAGATCTCATTCCACAGGTCATATGACCACACCACTATGTGCATCTTATGACTAGTTAAGGGGGGGGGGGGGCGGAACACTTTACAATAGTAAAATTAAATTATGCAAGTTTTTTTTAAATATTATATTGTGCATTCCACAATTTTTATTCAACCCATAAAAACCATAGAGTTTATGAAAGAAAACATCTTGATAAATGTAAAACCAGCAGCAGATCTTTTGTAACCGTTCAGTCATTAAACTGAATTAAATTTTAAAATTTTCAGTCATTAAACTGAATTAAATTTTAAAATTTTCAGTCATTAAACTGAATTAAATTTTTAAATTTTAAAATTACGATTACATTTTTGAGATTTTGAGTATGAACGAAAAAAAAAAAAGCTCAAACTCATTTCCTGATGAACATTTGGTTTTGATCAAAACAGACAGAGCACATTGTTGGCTGCAAAACCTGATCCCAATTTTTTAATGAAGCTTTTAGTTCATTTTTTAAGCTTTTTATATTTTATTCAAAATTTTTTTTAAATTCTACAAAATTAATGATCTGTTACGGAATTACATAAGCCCCTTTAAAAGAACTTAGTTTGATGTATTTTAGACACAGGTGCATTAACCTGCTTTAAAGCTCATTTGCAATGTAAATGTTACATGGCATCTATACCATTGACTACACCCTCTTCGAATATTGCAATTAGGCCTTGTATGCATCACTTTGTATGCATCTGTTAGCTTAGCAATTTACGGACTGTTTTGCGCATTCATGTCATGCTCGTGACATCCCTTTGAAATGTGACAACATTTTGCTTTAAAAAGCCTCATTCAATTTAGATGTCGAGTAAAATGTTTATTTGGTAGAACTACAGCTGTTGTCGTTAGACTTTTTAAGCTTTATGTCCCTATGCATATATTCATATTGTGTCAGTTTCACAGGATGGCCCACTATTTGAATTTCCAGAAGTTTTGGTGTACACAAAAATTTTTGGCTAGTAAAAAGAACAATGACTCTAAATATACTGTTAGGAAAAAAGACCACCCGATCAGTTTAACATGGGCCGCTCTTAATTTGCCTTTATACGGGAAATATGAGTGTCACAGGGAATATTATGTAACATCAACAGGATAACTTAGGGTGTGCCTAAGCAGCCACACACACTAAAAATGTCCCGGGAACAAAGCATCAACCAGAGAGGTGAGTAAAGTGTGTCTGGTATTGGGATGCCTATGTGCTTTATAAGGGTGCAATGGCACTACTGGAATAAATGTTAATCTACAATGCCACTGCGTATAGGTCACTCACAACTGTCTGAGTGTGACAGGGACAGAATCTTTGGGATATTGGAGGCTGGCATTTCCCAGCGGGAGGTTGCCAGGGTAATGGGGTGCTCCAGGCCATCGGTATAAAAGTGGTGGGACCGTTTCCAGGACAGCAGAGGATTCATGCAGCTACCCAACAACAAGAACAAACAAAAAGGTCCTTTTTAAGGACCGCTATTCCTCCCAAAAGACATGTGAAAAACAATGGTATCATAAGTAAACAGACTCCGTACACACATCTTCATATCACGTACATCATGTTGAACAAGGGGGTGCCATCTTTTTTCCAAGCAGTATAATACTGACTGTATCATCTGCCGAATGTACACCCAAGCAATAATTATCTGTGCCATGTGCATGTGGATTTGTTGCCAAATGATGGAAAACAGGTCAAGTTAATCGTTCAATGTCACTTAAATCACATTTAAACCACCATGCTCAAATATCATCATCTCTATATATTCACTGCGCCAATGTATTTGAAATCAAGATGGTATCCTTCTGCTGACCCTTCAATATTTACTTCTCAACAGGCGACGCTATATTTTAAATGTTAACTTTTCAGGATATTTTTCCAACTTCCAACAGGTGGTATCCTGTAGTCAACTATTTATGATAAAGCTTGACTGTTTTTTCCAACGTTATTCCATAGGAATACGGTTATTTGTTGATTTTGAAATATTGCTATAAAATTATTTTATAAGCATCAGCAAGTTTAATGTCGGAATATGCATTCTGCTAGCATGGCTGTAACAAGCTCCATAATATGTCACATTGCAATTTAACAATTGCAGAAACACACACACACACACACACACACACACACACACACACACATATATATATATATATATATATATATATATATATATATATATATATATATATATATATATATATATATTGTATCCAACTTATAGACTCCCACTGGAGACTCCTAGTTCTTTTATTCTGAAACCCGCATAGCCTTAGAGTCCCATTTTAATTCCAGTGACATCCATTAAAATTTGGAACAAGGATTGTTTATGGTATTCGCCAAAAAGATCATTTAATCATTAATGCAAAGATAAACTGAAACAATATGCAATGACTAGAATATAGCCAAACATTGCACATTGATTGTACACCAGATGTTTCAGCAACCAAGAGGCAGCATACTGGGATGATGACTCGTCTTAAAGATTGATTAGCAGGATTAAGCACATTGGAATGCAGTAAATAAATAATTATGTTACCGGCATAACTTATAGGGTGCTTACATCACCATTTACACCACATGTATTCCCTTCTTATGTGTATGTACGTGTGGAGTTTCCTGCATGAAAACCAAAGCATAACAATGATTTAACCGATATACAAATAGAAGATACACAACCAAGTAAGTCAACCGCACAGGACGTATCGTTAGCCTTCTGAATGTGTATTATCTGCATAAAATTTGTATCCATTTATGTTTTCAAGAGGTCTGGAACATGATTGCCCTCTGAGGTTGTGTATGTAATCTTTCTTTTTCCAAAGAGTCACATGAAATGCATAACGTAGGAAAATTAGGTGCTCAGTTATAACGGTTAGTAAGATACATCTATCAACTGAAAGTTCACTTCAAACCACAGATGCAGCCGAAGCTTATTCAAATTTTCGGTGGCATGCCTTGTAACTTTGAATCATGGCCTATGGCTCTATATGGAATAGAAACTTACCAATAAGAGGTATAGTAGCGCTGCCACAAACGTCCATTTGCAACGGAGCCAACAGAGAATCGGAATACTATATAAACATAATGCAAAGCAGAGTAGAACAAAAGTCATGATCAAATGAAATATGATGTTCTCCCATTTTTACTGAATACTGCGGTCAGTCATCTTGGCCAAATATCAACCCCATAATGCAATTGTGACTACATAGTGTCCTCTTCAGCAAATTATCAATAAATCATTTTAGCACTAAAATTTCATTTTTTTAAATTGTATGTGGTCTTGGCTGTTCATTGATTCCATTGTGCTGTTGTCCATTTAAAGATAGTTTTCAGAGTTTTATTTACCAAACTTGTAAAACCAGCCTTGAGAGGTTGCTGTGCAGAGATGGCAGCTTTCAAGCTGCACCTGTCTACAATTATTTTGGCACTAAGAAGCACAATAACCGTGATTCTGCTGGCCTGCTCTGCATAGTCTTCATGTGAAAATATTGTAATCTTTACCCAGTGTCCTGTGACCAATCATTCTAAAATAGGTTGGTTTTCGACTTTGACCGTCGTGATTGCATGCCCCATCCTCACGTACAGTACCCATGTCATTATTCAAATAGTTACTGTGTTGCAATGACATGACATCTTGAATAGATATCAGAGTACCATTACCTTATACAATAGTACAGTTTTATATGAAGTGGCTCATAACATTTAATACGAACAATAACACGTGAGTGGCCTTTGACGTCAGGAAGAAGACCAAGGTTACTTGAATACAAGATTAGCATATTCATTATAGTACGAAATTGACGGAAAAGGCTCTCTGACCATGATCATAGGGTCGAGATTGTCTTTTTGCTGTTTTAGCATGACCTGTGTGAAAGATCATTCATAGGGCCTTGTTGTACAGACAGCCTGTGTATTTATATCAAATATAGTCATACTCCATGTTGACTGGTTATCAACACATCAAACCCTCATGCCGACTTTGACTCTTTTACTGCCTAACAAAAGTAAGTCAGACTTGATAGACAGATACGCTTGGTGAGTGCATGAACTTGATGTTAAAAATAACAAGTCCTACCATAAGATAATAAACGCTACTCTATATAAGAGACAATTTTACTGATAGTACAAATGAGTAGCAACTCTATTGCATCCAGCGACGTCTCCTTCGAACAGGACAAAATGTCAACCTCTGACAAAAGAAATCCTGAATACTATGGTCTATTTACTTTGAAATTGTACACTCTTGTTGAAATGTCCAGAAGGACCGAAGTGATGTAAAGCTTCTGCGTTATATCTTGGAACTACTGTCAATATGTATATATGTGGGTAGGTATGTAGTTAGGAAAGTAGGTGGGTAGATAAGTAGATAGGCAGGTAGGTTAGTAGGCGAGTAGGTATACAAGTATTTTCAAAAGTCAGAGTAAACAAAAGCAACGTGAAATCATGTATTGTTCGGAATATAAGCAGATATCTGTATAAATAGCTTCAACGCAACGTGATATTTCCCACTGTGGCTACTAAAAATAATTTCTTGTTTCTTGCAATGCGATATTAGTATTAATTGTAAATAACATGCATGGCCTCTTGAATACATCCATGTACATGAGGATGCCCCGTACGAGAAAATATGGAGTTTAGGATATACCCCAGATATATGTATCATCAACATCTGGGAAATCAGCTGGCCAGATGTATGCAAATCACAGGGTAGTTCCTAGTGATGTTATATCTTTATTTGCTCAACCGATGGAGTGCCTTTTATATTTTCTAGGTTTCTGTCAAGCCCGAATAAGTTCCAAGCTCAGTTGGGCTGTCTTAAACTTAAGCTGCGGCTTAAAGTAAATGTCATGAAAAAGGTCATGTATGGGTCTGTGTGAACAGCTTGTTCTCAGTTAACGTAGAGAGTCAATTGAAAATAGGTTCGACCCTGGTAAAGGGCTATTCTCGAGTTTTTGTCTCCTACTTCAACGCTTTTGACAGATTGAAAGAAGGTTACACCAAACACTACTACTACTGCTACTGCAAATAATAATGACACGGAGTGATGCACCAGCTGTTCTGTTGCCTTGATCAATAGTATTTATGCACTTGATTTATGACCCCTTCTTCCAAAAATGAAACCTCAGCTGCTGTGGAAGTCACAGACAAATAACATCATATGAAAAGATCACCATTGTAAAATATTTGCATTATCTCAGTTCATATATAGGATGTCATTGTTGCAAAGTCCAGTGGACTTAAAACCCAAACTGAAGAAGAAAGATGAACCAGGCGAGACAGCAGCGTCTTTACAAATGTGGAAACTTTGTTGTAGAGGTAAAATATAAAGTAGCGTATCAATTACACCATGTAATGAGCGAGGATCAAAAATGACATACATTCATTTACAAAACTGCTTAAGTTAAATGGGCTGCAGAGATAGACTGACCTAGACCTCAAAGGTTATCGGAAAGTTCTGTTGGTTATGCAATTACCTAAAACTAGAGAGAACATATGGACTTATAATATTAATTCAAAGGATACACATGTTATATTTGATTACAGTTTTACAGTCCCGTCAGGTGGGAAATTATAAAATTGACATGCAGTTTTAAGTATTCTAATCCAACAAAGTTGAAGGATATTAAAACACTTTATTTGATATAACTGTTTGCTTGAAGTAAAAAAGTCATTGTTAAGGAAATGGTATAGTTAATGTATAGAAATAGTGGTAGACATATTGGACAAGGATGGGATTTTTTTAATGTTGAAAGCTTTTGCGAGAAGTATCCAAATGTAACAAAACATTTTTGCAATATTACTGTTTAATTCATGCTATTCCAAGGGAATGGAAACTTGTTCCTGATTGAGGAAAAAGCAAATAGTCCGAAACAAGTATTGATCATAAATATTAGGTTGAAGAAATCCACGAGAGACCCCTAGTACCAAAAAATGCTGTGTTCAGAACTGTTACAAAGACACAGAAGAATGAATGTACACTAACTCATAAATGGTTAGTTAATGTAGCTATTAGTGATGGCTACTTGCAGTGGTGTTTTCAGCAAATATACAAACGTACAATCTTTTCGAATAAATTTTTTTTCAGTTATATTATTTTACAGGTATCTTCACTAATAACAAACTATGTACAATAGCTATGGAGGATGATCCGCTCTGATCTAGAGGGAGAAGAATGAAACAATTATTCACTTTTTATGATTGCACTGTTTCTAAAAAAGGATTATTATTTTTGTTTGGTTCAAGGACGTCACAGCGTTTCAATGTCAAGCTTTCCAGAATGGAGATTTGGTTGGGTTTATAATTTTTACGTGATGGCACCTGGTCATTTCCCTGTATACTGGAAAAGAAATGTCTTTATAGTTATCGGCAACGGCAAACATTTGGTGGAACTTTTCAAACTTACTGTGCAAGAAACACAAATAATTGAGCATAAAATAAGACAGAAAAATAACATAGGGTACATTCAGTAAAACGGGAAAAGTTTCAAATGTTACATTTCGTTAGTTAATCAATGCCATCAATGTCTTTATGAGTTTTGAACAACAAATCTATGTACTAAATCATAATGTTTGATTTGTACAGCTATTACCAGTGATACATATTGTGAAAGACGTTACAAATAGGTATTGACTTTTGTTTTCATTTAAAAGTGTTTTATGAAAATAAAGACATTGTGCAACAAACTTATTTTTAGCAAGAAATTTCACAAATATTATTTTTTCAACCTTTCTGGTCATACAATATAAATTTAATCGCTATTGTATATAACTGTTTTGACACTTTTTGGCAAGAACCAGAAACTTGCAGACCTCGACCACCTGTCCGTTTGTACCTAAACTTATACAGCTTCTCGACTGTTTTTCCAGATACTTCCATGACAGATTTACCGTCAGCTTCGAAAAAACGAAAGGTATATTTTCTTTACATGATCCTCCTTTGCCTTGTGTTTATATATAACACAGAAGGCGACTTTAACAGTACCACTGTACATTTCGCACAAGCGACTCACTAGAACGTCTCATCGCCAAGGGTAGGGTTACAAGACTAAAGCGACTGACTGGATACCTTTGCTGATGTCTCATAGCTTTCGTTCACATTAATACATGTATTTTTAATAAACAACAGTTTAAAGTTAATTGTTTTACACGTATCAAAAATCTGTATTGTGAGACACTATTGAGGAGTTTTATTTTTAATTTTTTTCACTATCGAAGTCATCAGCCGATGAAACTTTTTTCCCAATCAAAACGACATGATTTGCTGTAGAAATACAGACCATACTTGCCCCTTACACACGGCACAAATCCCATGCACTTTGCATGAGCGGCAATTGTTATTGTCATGTAAATCATGAAGTTACCCTTAGTGGGAATGTATTTACCATCGCTGGTTTATTTTTTTTTCTTTTGCTGTGTTTTAGTTCTCTCTGTGGCAACTGGTACATTCTTTGATACTTGCTGACATACATGGCTAAAATAATTTCTAAAGAAAAGAGACACAAATGTGTACAAAGTGACATGGCAAAGCGTGTTTCCATTGCTAAAAGAGCGAAAAGGGCGATTTTGTGAAGTTAAAGATACAATGAATACACCTTTTCAACACATTGTGAAGGTTTAGTTGAAGACAAATTCTTTATGCTCTCTAATAATTTCGAATTGCCTCCGGAATCTTCAACTCGAGACAGATGACAAAACTTCAAAGAAAAAGCTACAAAAATGCAACGACACCAACGTTCCAATATGCACGGGTGTCCCTGTGCACTCTTACACATTTGCTAAAAAGGTTTGGTAGACTTTGGTAAACCCCCCGTCGAAAAAAGTGCACAGCCCACTGGAAAGCTATCTTTTACCAAAGGTGGTAGACACCCAACCAAGGTAGATCCGCCATAGGCTCAGAAGGGTCTGTATGATGCTTTCGGTGAGAAAGTAAAAATCGTAAAAAAGTGGACATGCGGACGACAGACGACTCTATAACGCCCGCTGACTTGTCGAAGTTAAGAGATATTTAACGAAAGTCAAACAAAAATGAAAAGGAATGGACGATACCCGCACCAATAGCAGATATTAAGGCCCAGGGCTGTCCATATGCATTTCGTTGAACACAAACGAATTTAACAACCGGAACTGTCTGGAAACAAATTCGCTCTATACTTTATTTATTATCTGGGAGATCATGCATAATATACTATTATGAAGAAACATGCCTTTAACATCACTGAATTAGATTATTAAAGAACATCATGTAATTGCAAGCAATTATTTAAACAGTGTTGTAAAATGTTTTCCAGAAAATGTCAAGTCCGAAAAATTACTTCAGAGTGACAAAATGAACACACTCGGTTGTGGAGAATCTTGACAAATTTATTTTTATTGTTGTTGTTGTTGTTGTTGTTGTTGTTGTTGTTGTTGAGGATCTTGACAAATTTATTATTATTATTATTATTATTATTATTATTATTATTATTATTATTATTATTATTATTATTATTATTATTATTACTTTGCCTTCTATGAGCTTATCTGAATGAGTAGTACCCATATCTGGTAAAAGCTCCCAAGTGGTATATTCCCACTATATTTGAGATTAATGTACCATTGGTACTGACCCCTTTACCTACTGGCAGTTTCTCTCTCTCTCTCTTTCTCTCTCTCTTTCTCTCTCTCTCTGATGAAGCTACGTGGCGAGAAAATCCCAAAGAGTTAAGGGAAATTACCACTAAGTTGTGACGAAACTTCCCAATTTAGCTGAGATGCTTAGACTAAACATACACCCTTAATAAAACCACAAGCTTTTAGATCAAACCCACAGCAGCGTCCAGCCAGAGTGGTTCTCATCAAATGTTACAAGTCCATATCATCCACTTTTCAGAGATCCAAAGCTCAAATTTCAAAGGGAAAAAGGAAAATTTCCAAGTACCTATAACTTGCACATATCCATCATCAACAGATTGAAACAGCATAAAAATATATAAAAAAATACGCATTCATAAAGGCATTTGCAATTTTGACTTAAGATAGGCAATGGAGACAGGCCATCAGCGCTTAAAATCGTTACACCAAAGCGTAAACTGGAAACGGTTCTGATATCTTTACCTATATTCATAAATTTCAGCCCAACAATGACAGCAAACTTATTCAAGAGCTACCAAACCATGAAGATTTTGCTCTCAATACCAATGTAAAGAAATACATTGAATTCCTGACTTGAGACAGCCTGTCACCTATAAATGACAACTGGTGGTCTTAAACAGGTCCTTTCAACCTTTGAAATATTGATCATTGACTAAAGATTTAAGAATGAAACGTATGGGTCTAATCACATAAAACCCAAAATTTATCACTTTTGCCAAAGATAGAAAAAAAAAGTAGGCCTGTCCCTAATAGCTCCTCAGACTTGTCAGTCACCTGAGTTTACTATTTCAGAAATCATTACCCTTATTGATAAAATTCAACACAACAATGAGAACAAATATTCAAGAGTTACCAACACATCTTCCAATAATAATGTGAAGATATAAACTCCTGACTTCAGGCAGTCAGTCAGTCCTAAACGGCAACTGGTGGTTTTAAGTATAAGTCCGAGAATACAGCCCAGAGCACAGCATAGCCCATGGAATGAAGTATTTAGCAAAAAGTTCAGAAACTATTATCTGTATTCATAAATTTCACATCAGCCTTCAACCTGAATCCACAGATTGCAGGCGTAACAGAAAAAATGCCTTTAGGCCAAAATATGTTCCACTATTAACAGTTGGGGACTCTCTGAGCACTGGGACGCAAAAGAAAGGAAAAGAAAAAGAAAAGAAAATGCACTTTTATTGACCCAAGAACATAGTCAGTGAAGTTCTCGTCAATAGTTTAGGCTAAAACTGGAATTTCCCTCTGATAAACGAAAATTTACAAGCACCCAAAACTTGTATACATGCATATCTACAAACTGAGACAGGTAGAGTGAACTTTCTAAATTACACAATTTTATGCATATAAATTAAATTATTTCTTGACGTGTGGCTAGTAATGGCAGAAAGGCTATTAGTGGTTTAAATTGATCAACTCTAGCTTGAAGGTGACACCTTAACAATAAGGACCACCAGCAGAATCTACATATTGAAGGCACAAAGTTCAATATATTTTCTTTTGGACAAATATAAATCTAGTATAAGGAGGTAGAGACTCTATTAACACTGGGACACAATAAATAAAATCAATTTACCACACCCTGGGACTTAGAAGCCTACAGTCACATGACAACCAAGTATGAAGACCAACAGTTCAGGAGAAAACTACTGTACATGTATTATTACTATCGCTACAGAAACAATGCATTTTCATCAAACAATGCTAGCATGTACATGTACCCTCACCTTTATTCGTATTTTCGAAATTTCCTTCAAACCATGGAACGTCATTGGTACCGTGTATTTAATTAACTTAATGGGGTTCTAGTACATTCCCTGGAAGTTTGAAAATACTTGAGCATATAAATATAACTATGCACACAGACACAGACACAGACACGGACACACACTCATATATACATATATATATATATATATATATATATATATATATATATATATATATATATAAATGTATGTATATATATATATATATATATATATATATATATATATATAAATATATATATATATATATATATACGTCGATCAGTCAACACTTAAACACAATCCAGCTAAAACTTGCTCGATAAATCCATACATTCATTATTTTTATATGAAACTGGTATCCTTTGATACACAAAATTGAAGGTATGATATTCCTGAGTGTATAGAGTGAGGCAGTTTTACATTTATTGATTACCACACTGTTTTCACACACTTTGAAGCAACATGTCAAGTCAACATATTTGAATATATTTCCTTTAGAGCCAAATGTGATAGATTCTGTATACCTTTTCATGTGTTTGTGAATTTACTAAGAGTGTAAACCAGTAGAGCCTCCTTTTGTACTCCATTCTATAACTTGAAACAGTTCATACTATATTTGCACCACACGTTTGGAAAGATGCTGCTGCCGTCTGAGGTAATTCAGTGAGCTCCTTTAGTACTCGTTTTTATAACTTTAAACAGTTCATATTAAATTTGCGGCTTATGATGGACGCTGCTCCCGGTGGAGGTAATTCGGTCATTATGGCTTCACCAATGGAGTATGAGTTAAAGGTAAAGAACCTAAAATCTGAAAGCATGAATCCCCGATCATTCCTTCATCAGTGCTCTGTCGATCAGAAGCAACAGTATTGAAATATATAGATTTGCATAAATGATTCCGATCTGGTGAGTGCTAAAGCTAACCTGCATTACCACGTTTGCATATTTTGGGTTACAGTGATATTTAATCTCAACAGGAATATTTACGCATTCGGAGTCAGGGGCGTCTTTACCATCTGATGCCAGATACAGTTATTCACCAGGGAGCAGGGCGGCACCCCTGGCAGCCCAAATATAAAGTAGGCTACTTTTGTCGACACAAGGAGACGATAATATACAGGTGCTGCAGAGATTCCAGCAGGCTCGCTTTAGCATTGAGGTTAATATTGAAGTACTTTTGTTGTCAACAAATGCTCACACTTCTAAAAATAGTACATCTGCAGTTGCAACATGAACTCGGTCGAAGTGGACCTGTTAGCAGAACTAAAGTCGCCGGCCAGTACTAAACATGGCAAACTCACTACCCTGGAATCTTCCAGGTTTCTTTGTTAGGTGTTATTGCGAAAATTTGGAAATCTATGAACGATATCATTCCAGCAAGCTTTGTATAGGTAAGGTCTTAAAGTAAATCTCCATCACATTTTCAGATTTCACACATTTGAACAAAAGTGTGGATATATATGCACTTATAGTACTGTTGAAAGTCTAAATACGCAAGAGTTATGAATAAGTCCCTTCTGTCGTGCACAAAGTATTTTCTCACTTGGTTGACCACTTAAACGATTTCGAGATGAACCAGTTTGAGGTTGGAACTCACTAACTACTCCCGTAAGCAAGTTCTCAGGACACCAAATACTGAGTAATTACTCACTGAGTAAATGATTTGGGAAAAAACTGGCCTTAGCTTCAGCGAGAAGTGTCAAATGTAAATCCAGGGCAAACGTCATTAGGTAAAACTTAATGTAAGCACAACTTTGCTGCCAGTCAGTTGTGTAAAGGTGTTCTTAAGTTATTTGTTTAATGCATTACATTTTTGAAACGTATTGACAGCTATAATATAAGAAAAAAATGTCATCTGCTCTCATAATTTAATTGGCGATTCTTATTTTCTTTTACATTTTGAAGATATTTATATGTATGTGTGGAATGGTCGTTTTGGGTGCCACAGGTGTGGAGACCAGCAAAGTGGCATGGGAGCTGATGTTTAACTGATAATGGGCTAAATGTGAGACAAAGTGAAAAGGCACACTTAGAAGCAAAACTACGTACAGTATAGTGTAGGATAGCCATTCTCTCTCTGTTTGGGGAGCATGACTATGGTTCAAGTGCATTTTTATCTGCGTAATATGGACAGGAACTGGGTTAAGCGTAGGTATCATAGCGTGACGGAATCAGAATTCAGTATCTACCTGCCCATAAGTGGTCAACAAGCATGCCGTCATGAAAATCCAAGATACGTTTTTGCAGATGCATGTATTGGCATCATAATAACACAGATTTGACCATTTTATCTCGAATATATTCCAAGAAATATTCTACATTTCAATCAAACACATTTGTGTTTAAAATGCTTTAGTATATACAACAACTTTGAATGAAGAGTTACACCTTTAGTACACACAAATGCTGCCAAACCTGGTCATTAAAGAATATCAGCTTATTATATAAGACTGCACACATTAGTTCTGAAGTCATTTTGCCAAGTTGGACATTATCTCACGTTTGATGATTAACTCTTTAAAAATAAAAAGTACACCCCAAAACGACGAACAACATGATATTTGGAAACAAAATCTCAATGTATATAGCAAAACTCTGGACAAGAATATCAAAGTACTGAAACAAAACCACCCGCAATTTGAACAGTTACAGAACAATACCAAAAAGACATGGATACAATTAGGCGCATTTCAAATATCAAGCATATAAAAAATATACATATATATTCCTGCTTTTTTCTCCTTGTTGATATAAATAAAACACCAATAAGCAGAGTATAGCAAACTATTTTTTGTTTTGTTTTTCAGAAACGTGCAAAATAGACTCTTTGAATGCCCCTACTTTTACTTCTCACCTTAATAATCCTACTGAATACAACCTTTGTTTTTCTTTTGGTAGACACACCAATATTAGGCAAGATTTTAAACCTAAAACTAGCATAGAACATGATAACATATCACTACAGCTATGGAAGGGCACGCTGCTCTCAATCACAAGACTTTTTGCTTTAAATGTAAAGCGGTCTCTATGCACAGAGCGTTTCCGGATAATTGAAAATTGCAAAGATCACACCACAGTATAAAAAGGATAAAGAAATAGTTTTGGAAAACTATAGACCGATCTCTTTGCCCCCTGCAGTGTCACAATTCCTTGAAAACATTGTCTGTAAGCAGTTTAATGACTACTTTACTTCAAACTTATTATTTTAATTGTCGACACGGGTTAAAAACAACACTCATCCAAAACTGTAGCTGTAGAATTCATGACTGAATCACCAATTGTTTGACTCTAGAAACTACCAATAGCTGTGTATTTAGACCTGTGAAAAGCTTTTGACACTTCTGACCATCAAATATTGTTACAAACACTTAAATATTATGTTATAACCTCTGACGGTACTAAACCGGTTTAAAGAGTATCTCTCAATGGGGAAAATGTGTTTCCGATGATAACATCTGCTCAACCGATTTACTGATTCGGACAGGAATTTCCCAAGGATCCATCCTTGGACCTGTTCTTCCATTATATGAACGAGAGCAACTTTATCAAATGTAACAAATAGCCTACATCAGACCTGTACGCAGACGTGTAAACGATACCCCGTTTGCCGCTTTAAGTAACATACAGGGACAAATTAGAAAAAAAGATCTGTTAATTATATGAATCACAATATTCGTTACAATGCTAATGATAATGGTCATTTCTATGTAAATTGACAGGAGTTCAAGATCATGGCATTTGCAATGGAGTGAGGTTTGTAGAAGCGGCTTGGCCCTCAAATTAGCAAAGATCCTTGACGTCATATAAATCTCTAATCTCGTTAAAATGATTATTATGATGTTCATTGACTTTTATTAACCACGTTCATCTGTTATGACGCTAATAACATCGTAAATAAAGTTACTCATATCGTTAATCTCGTTTTATTATGGTGTCAATGACGGCGTTAATGATGTTCATTACGATGTTAATGACATTGATCATTTTAATGACGCTATTTAGGGTGTGAATGGCGTTAATTATGGTGCTAATTACGTATTACGATTGTGTCATCGTTAGCCATATTGACCGCCTCCCAAAGTGGTTTAGAACCCCCATTTTACATTCTACTGCAATGTATTGTTCATCAAATAATATGGCTTCCCTTAGGAACAAAATGATGGTCAAAATCGGGCCTGAAAAACAGGAGTCCATTGTTGCCTTTGGAGGTACAAGAATTATGGCCTGCGTTATGTAAATGGGAAGACAAATAATGTCTTTATGAATGGTACCAGGACAAACAGGTGTTTTGGTGTGCCACATGCGGATGCCATTGGCGAGAATTTTTCATGATGCAGGACAGTACAAGGCCGCATGTTACTGCTGAAGTAAGTGAATTCTCGGCCAGGTAAGGTGTTGAGGGTATGGAGTACCCGACCCCCCCCCCCCCCCCACACACACACACACATGCAAATTTCAAGCGTTATATGTACTACAAAATGGTCCAGAGTAAGAGTTTGTGTAGACCACTTAGAGCTAAATGTTTCTTTTAAAGTGGGAGAACGTGCCTTTAAGGCTTATCACCATGTTCATCCACACCATGACAAAGTGCTTCCAGCAATAATATGAACAGCCATGGTTTGGTAAAAGTCATCTGGACAGAAAATCATCCTTTGCTGTACAGCTGTATGAAATTACCCTGAACACTTCCATGTTAGAAAAGACTGGACTTTTTGTTTTTTACATCAAACGCAGTCTGTGATATCCCCAACAGAGCCCACTCATTTCACACAGAATGCTGCTGTATTATGCACATTCTTCAAGACCTGTGATGCTTACATTATGTGTTGTGAAATGTAAAACAGGTCCTGCTTGAATTGAACTTCTGTGACAAGTCAAGTGTAAGGTGTATACAGCTTCTACAATGTCAATTTGCTTTCTTGATTTTTGTCAGATGTACACCTTTCTTGGCGGAGCTTGCTTGTGAAGTATATTACCTTGCTTCAGGATATAATATAATTTTGACATTTTTAAGCTATATATAAACCTAAGTGATAGAAGGGAGCTGCTAATGATAAATTTCAGTTAAGTAAGGGCACAAGTATATTATGACTACTTCATATGACGGTGGTGTTTGAAGTGAGGCAAACTTCACTAATATCCTCATTTGCATGACTTGTGCATTTGGCCAATTGTTTAAGTATGTCAAATTCCTCAAATACATCGACACTGACCTCATGGACGCAAAATATAAAATACAATGTTGCGTTCTTTGCTATACATTTCTGTTTGAAGGTCAGTACGTGCCACAGCTGTCATACATGTGTATTAGCACAATTGTTGCTGTGTTTACACAATGTTTCCATGGGAACGTATGAAAAAATTGATAAATATGAGGATGTGAACCAATCTTTGCACACTAAATGTATAAGTGTTCCTGTTGGAGTCTTATATTACTATGGTTACAATATGTCGGTACTATTGAGATTCAGCAGTTTCTGGGGTAGCAAATGGAGAATTTTTGTGGATAATTTTTGGTGTACCTTCCGTTTGTATGATTTCCAAGTTTCAGACCATTGCAAACATGTCATATTTCATTTACAGGAATTTGACGAAACAGTACAAGTTAATAGAAGTGTATTCATTTCTGTATCTCACACACTGTGCATTAAATTCATGGGAACATCCAGTTCGATTAAATTTTTGTATGGTATATTTTATAGTCACGGCTTAATTACTAGTAAAAAACATGGATATATAGAGTTTCTCAGCGAGGCTGTTTGGGTTTGTTTAAGCAGGAAATACAGATTGTTACAGAATGATTTTGCATCTATTGGTGTTTGCTTTGTTTCATTTTTTAGACCATGCCTTAAGGAGTTTACACATGCCTTAAATAGAAATATCACTGTGAACAAAATTCGATTTTTGACGTATCATTGCGGTAAAATTCATTATCATGGGCAGCTGCATCCCACTATTGCCTTTTGGCTAATAACTGCACCACAGGCTCATGCGATTCAGGTTTTATTTACTTACTTTGATATTACGCATTTCAGTGCTTCGTGTAGGTTGCATTATATTGTTATACATGACGCTAATATTAAGAGTCTTGCATGGATGAAAAAGCTATGTGGAATTTCCAAAAATGTTGCGTTTACATCTGGGACAAGCCTACTCAGTATAAGTCTGGTAAACAATTTTAATTTATACACTGTATATGCTGTTTTGTCAGCTGTTTACCAATGGGTCAATGATTCTTTTGCAACGAGGGTCTGTCAGAACCATTATTACACAGAACACACAATATGGCTGTATCCATATTTTCAAGCACAGAAATTTAATACTGTCCCAATTAAGTACTCCTGGGCAACAAGAGCTAACGCTGCCTTCAGATTCGTTGTAGCCTCTATAGGATACTTCAGCACAGAGCTTGGTGTTCAATTTACCACCCATGATTCTCCCATCTTGTATAGTGAGGCAACAAGAGCCTCCCCAAAGGTTTTCTTATTGAGTCATTTTTACAACCTGTTGGTAACCAGTGCCTTTTGGGCGGCATTCACCTTCTGGCAGAGATATGGAGTCATGCAGGGTCACTTGGGCATACATCTATCGGTCATAGTATCTGAATTTCATTCATCATATGCAACAAAGCTCCATATGTATAGAGATAGTAATGTAGATTTCTCTTGTTGTACGGACCAACTTGTCCACTCGGTTTTTAAGAAATATGTTGTTTTCGTAGTAACGTACACAGCCTTCTTTGGCTCTTATGTTAATGCAACTGTTTCTTCAGTAGCAACTGATGTAACTGCATCAAATTGTGCATGTGCTGGATATACAGTTTATCATGCTGTTCCGTCAATACAAAATGGATTAGGACCATTTTGCAATGCTTCTCATTTCACGTTTGAACCAACAAACACAGATATACCTCATATATCAACTACTGAAAATTTATACATAGTAATATATGTACTGCCGTCCCAATGTTCATTTCATCTTCGAATAAGTGGTAGTGTTTCTCTTTGTCAAGGGATCTCAAATGTTTGGTCCACAAGCAGCGTGGTACCTCAACATCTTACTATTTCAAGTCATGTCCTTCTTTCAAGAGGTACAATGCCATTTACAGTCATTTCCAGCACAAGCAGAAAATGCATGTCGTTCACTCACCATCCAACGCCTGGGTCTTCAATCAGCAGGTACCATATTAAGGTGAATATGGATAAGGCACAAATGCAGATAAGTACCAATGCTAACAGGCCGCCTTCACATACTGAATGTGCCTTGTCAGATATACTCATACGAGGTTATAACTTGGAGTATGAGTTGCTTTTAGTGAATGGATTATATTTGTTGCACACATCTTATCCAGAGATCATTAATTCTGGAAGCAAATGCCTTGAATTCATTTTTCAGGCGGCCTTTCTTGTTAGGCCATCTGATGTATGCATCATTCATAATATAAAAGAAGATACATCAAGTCTCCATGTATTTCGTCACAAAATTGCATGTCTAAAGACAGTTTTTAAAACTGCACGCTTACATACAGAGTTTATTTTTATTGTGCACGGCTGCATTGTTAAGCAAGGTTCTGAAGTTACGTATGTTGGAAGCATGGTGATAAACTTGCAGGAAAACTGCCTGCTTAAATATTTGATAAAAGTTGATAGTTGTTATGATAGAACAAGACATCTTGTGAATAGATATGCCCAGACATGTGACAAGGTAAACAAGACGGAGCTGCATCTAGATATGAAAGATAATCATGCTTCAAACAAAACAGAAAGGCTACACAATCCTTGTCGAAAAGGTATTATTTCGTCATTAACATGGAAAATCCAAAGAATAGAAAGATACAGTTTGGATATCCACATGCACGAACTGGTGGAGCACCCAATGAGTTACCGTATTACATTCAGACGCCTGAACGCAGGCACCATTCACTGTGAAACAAACATCACGATGAGCGTTTCACATACTCCTAAAATACACACCCGTTTAATTGTATATAAAGAATCATATCAAATTACTGAGAGCGAAACATATGAAGGCTTTCCTAGAAGAGACCATCCATATTGGGTCACAAGAAAGGCCCACAGGCTAAGTTGGTACCATGCTCAAAACGAGTGCAAGGCCTCAGGGGGTCGCCTTTTTGTTATAAATGAACTTGTCAAATTCGAAATGTTAAAATTTATAGTGATTTTCGCCACTTCAATATCATTGTTCAATCATTTGCGTGGATCCTTATTCATTTTTATAGGACTACACAAGAAAACGGTAGGTAATTCTATTTAGTATGTGTCAAGGTTAACAACGCTACATAAAGCCAATGGCTGGTAAAAATCATAATGAAAAAGAATGCTTATTTTGAGAAGCTTGGATCCTCAAACGGAAATATTTGAATATAATACCTATAGGGCTCAAAATACAAGGATAGGTGCTTTAATGTGTCTGCACACTACCCTAAAATTGGCAGAATACCGTTGATGCAACGTTGTTAGATGAACAGTTGATACAATAGTTTCCAGCAGTGGGGTAGGCAGCTCGTAAACATTGGGAGTCCAATATCGTATTTTTTTGCGCAGCGAGACTTTACTGCTTTTTTCGACTTCTTCTCCAGAACCGTCACTCAGATTAAGCTGAAACTTTGTGGATATGTACCTTGTAGAAAGGCCAAACGAAGTTGTTCACTAGAAAGCGATGCTTTGGACTTCTGATTTTTAACGATTTTTTCAATTCAGGTACCTGTCGGTAAATGCACCTTTCCTATTGATTACTATGTGAGTCAATAAATATTCTACTGCTAATTCCCATTTTTGACCTCTTCTCCGAAACCGTCAGTCAGATTGACTTCAAACTTGGTGGCAATGTACCTCTAGCAGTCACGCCTTTTTTTCTATTTTGTGTGTGGTATTGCTATTTTCGACTTCCTCTCCAGACCTGTAATTCAGATTAAGTTACTGAAACATGGTGGATATGTTCTTTGCTGAAAGATCAAATAAAAAGGTTCACTAGGTGGCAATGCTGCGGATTCCTGATTTTACATGATTTTATCAATTCGACTACTTACCGGTCAATGCACCTTTCTTATTGATTACTATGCAAGTCAAAAAAAAAAAAAAACATTTTGACAGTATTACAAAACATGCACTGTATACGCTACATGCCTACACAATTGTAGTGCTAACGACACATTGTCCCAAAGTTTGATGTCCAACAGCTTCATCAAAAATTAACATATCCTCATTATTTTCGCCAACTCCGTCATCTTTAGTTAGGTTATATCCTGACAACAGTTCGAACAATTCCATATAGCCGTTGGAGATAAAGACTGGAATAGCTTCACTAAATAAAATTCATACAAAATAGAAAAACACACAGGAATGTGGTCCACTATAATGTGCATCTCTGAAAAAAATGGTGAAGCTGCATTGGATCCTTGTTGAGATATTGTGGCAACATCCTCTCCTTGTGCACAACTCAGATGGCCTTGAAGATAAATATATTAAAGTTTCATAAAAATGTTTATAAAAATACAAAGAGGAAGCTGGTTTTAGATAGGAACCTGTTCCATCATAAGATGCATCTCTGAATGTAAGAAAGTTGTGGTCAATATTATTTTTTTAAGATATCGCGCTAACGGTGTCAAGGTTGACGCCACTCACACAGCTTTCAAATAAGTACATCAGTATTTTAAAATCATCAGAGGAAGCTGGTTTTTAATAGGAACTTTGTTTATTATAACATAAATTTAGGATACAAATTTGGAAAGCTTCGAACAATATTTTGTGAGACCTTGTGGTAACGTTTACAGGGTTGACGCAACTCAAACGGCTTTCAAATAAATACATTAAAAGTTCCATAAAAAGGTAAAAAATTATCAAAAGGCGTTGGTTTTCAATAGGAACCTGGTCCATCATAAGATGCATTTCTGATAAAAAAAATTGGTAACGCTGCACTCAATATTTTTTATATATCGCAGAAACGTCTTCAAGGTTGATGCCACTCAGACGGCCTTCAGATAAATATATTCAACGTTTCATGGAAAGTTTAAAAATAATCACAGGACGCTAGTTATTATTATTATTATTATTATTATTATTATTATTATTATTATTATTATTATTATTATTATTATTATTATTATTATTATTATTATTATTATTATCATTATTTTATTGAACTCCGCAAACGGAGAAATTAAAAGTACATTCAAATGAGTACATCGAAATGATAAAGTCAGATTGAATATACCATACAGAAAGTAAAATAACTACTCATGTATGTAAAATGCATGATACAAAACAGTCAGATAAGGGTACAAAACCAACATAATTGAAACCATGCCCCTGCTAAACACACAGAATTGTCAATTACTGCACAGGGTTTTGATCTTTGATTTCTTGGGGAACATTACCATAGTACATATAGATAAAATGACACAATAACACTCAGAAAAGCATCAAAACTATGCAAATAAAAATATGAATGGATTATGTCATGTGGGTACGCGCAGAGGTCGGAGGGCCAGTAAGGTAAATCTAAAAAAAAATCTGCCTGAGAATAAAATACAGTACACCTTATGGTCTTTAACATACTAGATCATGGACAGAGTAGGGACCATTAATGGAACCATAGAATGTTTTTCAGTCCACGACTTTATATAATTATCAGATATACTACATATGGTCAGAAATACATGTGAAGTGAACAGTGACCATTAAAGACATTATTTTGAGCTGCTCCATTGACCATATGTCCAGAAAAATCTAGTCAGTAGAACAGCCAAAACATGTTCTTCAGCCCATAGCGTTATAAAATTTTCATGATGCACAAAATATCTGAGTGAGTCCTCAGTGCTGTCACCAGACACATAATGAGGGACTCGGAAGCGGAAATCGGAAAAAGCAACATTAACAGGGGAGTAGCCTAGTTTTAAGACTTAATCAACAATGGAGTCTTTATTTCTCTGGCCAGCAACAATATATTCTGCAAGTAAATGGGACTATAAGGTTGTTAAGGGAGACTGGGTTTTAAAACACCCATTAAGTAAGGATAGAGTTTTGACAGCAATCTGGTCCGAGACATCGGGAATATCAAGAGTTTTTTATAGAGAGGTATTATGAGACAGTTTACCAATTGCAGCATAGCGTCTCACATAAGCAGCCTGAGTGGACTCTAATTTAGACAGTGAACTATTGGATATTGGTAAGGTTCCAAGTCCATAAGTAAGAATTAGTGTACATACACTTTTCCAAATATGAGTTTTGACTTCAGAGTCTAGACCCGGATACGAGAGACCAGTGTTACGCAGACTGTAATATTTAAGTCTACACTGTGAATACGATGTTCAATATGATCATTACATTTATGAGGGTTAAACTTAAACCTCCAGAACTTTAAACACAGAGTACAAATATCAATAGAGTTCTGCAGACCAGACGAACTGCTGAATAAAGTATCATCGTCAGCATAGGCTAAAATGCTATAAGAATTATCACCTATACCTAAACTGTTGGATTGCGAGCTGACGTCTTGTAACATGTCATTGATAAGAATATTTAAGAGGTAAGGATACCAAAAAACTACCCTGTCTGACACTTCTTTTAAGACAAAAAGAACGACTGGCGTCACCATTCAATCTAAAAAAGGCATGGGAATGAGAATACCATTTGTGTAATAGCAGCCAATTGCATTTTGAGAGAACATCAATAAGTGTATACAAGAGTCCGTCATGCCATATACTGTCAAAACATTTCTGGGCATCTGACGCACATAGATATAGCGGGGAATGCCTATCGTTGTAGTAAGAAATAACGTCATGAAGGAATGCACAACCGAAGGAAGTGCTTCTCCCTTTATGGAAACCTAGTTGCACATCCCTAATATTGTCCTCAGGGATCATAAATATTTAAACTAATTAAGCGTGAACAGAGCTCAGCATAATAGGTCTATAGCGTTCAACAGTGACAGGGTGAAGCGTACTTTTCTTCAGGATAGGAACGATGATGCCAGTCAAGAAAACCTCGGGTACAATACTGAAGGTAAAAATGGAGGAGTACAGCTCAGAAAGACATTCCAATAACAAATGTGATTTTCCATATATAAGATGCTCGGCTATACTACCATCACACCCAGGAGATTAGTTGGTCTTAAGCCAGCCTATAAAATCAGAAACCATATCAGCATTTGTATTACAGGACTTCCTGTCACCGCAATGTTGCGTCATTTTTGGGTATTTATGCTTCACTGAGTCATGTGTAATTGCCTGTCTCAAGTCATGATTGAAATTTGTTTCCTCTCATTGGTATTGGAAGATTAATGTTAATGCTTTGGCAACTCTGAAATTTCTTTGCTGTCATTGTTGGGTTTGCAATTTCTGAATTTGGAGCATGTTTTTCTGTACTATTTGATAAATACTTCATTGGCTATGTTCTCCGACTCATAGTTATAGTGGAGGCAGAGTGTGTTTATTATGTTCCAGATTCATAAATATTACAAAAAACGAAGCTCACTGACAAGTCGGGAGAACTAAAAAGTGATAGGCCCACCAGGTCTCTTTTTATTTTTGGCAGAAGTAATAAAATGTGTATTTTGGGTGGTTAGGCCCATACATTTTGGAAACACCATAGTCTGTAGTAATTGAGAATATTTCAAAGGTTGACAGGACCGGTTTAGTCCACGAGTTGCCTTTCATGGGTGACTGCAGGCTTTAGTCAGGAGTGGAATTCGTTTCATCACATTGGTATTGGAAGATGAATGTTGATGCTTTGGCAACTCTGGAATCTCTTTGCTGTCATTGTAAGGTTTGGAATTTCTGAATATGGATCATGTTTTTCTGTACTTTTTGATAAAGACTTCAATGGCTTTGTTGTGCTGTCGGCTGTGTTATCCGACTCATAGTTATAGTGGAGGTAGAGTGTGTTTATAATGTTCCAGATTCATAAATATCACAAATATGATGTAGGCCTACTTTCTGCCTTTGCTTTAAACTTCCTGACTGACAAGTAGGGAGAACTAAAAAGTGACGGGCCTACCAGGTCTTTTTTATTTTTGGCAGAAGTAATAAAATTTGTGTTTTGGGTGTTTAGGCCTATAAATTTTGGAAACACTATAGTCTGTAGTTAATTAAAAAAAATCAAAGGTTGAAAGGACTGGTTTAAAACCACAAGTTGCCTTTTATGGATGACTGCCTGTCTCAAGTCAGGAGTGAAATTTGTTTCCTCACATTGGTATCGGAAGATGAATGTTGATGCTTTGGCAACTCTGGAATCTCTTTGCTGTCATTGCTGGGTTTGGTATTTCTGAATATGGACCATGTTTTTCTGTACTAAGTAATGCGCTTGTGGTCTGCAGTAAACTCATCATGTATATCATCCATGACAGATGAATAATAGTTGGGTAATTCCTGTGCACAAAGTGGTGAATTAATTCTTATGCTTTAACCTTCTAACACCTTTCCATAAACAGCCAATTTTCTTTTCATGAAAAAGGTTGTTTAATTTATTATACTGGACATTAATCTTGCCACGCACACACCATCTACGTATCCTTCTAAATACGGTTTTTGTGCCCTTGTAGCATTCGTAAATTATACCAGTTCTAGGGCGACCACTTTAAGTCCATATTTCCCACCAATTTTTTTTTCCTTTTGTTCATGTTACTAAGCTCTGGGCACAAATTTGTTTTCGGTTTAAATGTTTTTCCTCTCTGAAGAACCCGACTCTCAAGCAGCGCCATGCATGGCATCATTTATCTGTGATAGATAGAGATTGATCTTATGTTTGAAGTCTCCTTTGCTCATAAACGATGTCCTGTTCACTCATACACGTTCCACAGGAACCTGGTCCATTATAAGGTCCTTCTGTGACAAAAATTTGGTACAGCTACAATGAATAGTTTTTTTTTAAATATCGTGGTAACGTTGACAAGACAGACGGACTAACGGCGCATTGATGGACAGGCAACACAGCGGACAACAATACCCTCCCACACTTTATGTGCGGAGGGTGAAAGGTAGGTCAACAGTACCGTAAACCTATAAGCTGCATGTTTACATTACTGGCTGCTTCATCGGCTACTGAAACTGCTTACCTGTAAGAAAACAAAAATCAAAAACAAAACTTATTTGTCAGCGACTACCTTTTCACCTGGAAATATATCACACATGATTTGCCACATTACGAAAATTCATGAGTGCCTGGAAACCAACTTTTTGAAGACTGAAGGCCTACCAAGGTCATGACCAAGGTCACCGTCAAAGAGAATTTCCAGGATAATACTACATGTACCACCTGGTTTACATCTATACCATATACATGTAGAAACACAGGAAAAACAAAATAAACAAATAGAACAATTAACAGGTGAAGGTCAAGGTCACTTCAAGGTCACAGTATGGAACACACTTTTGTTTTGTTTCGTGCAATTTATTTGGAGGTAAGAGGTCTTCCAACTATTAATTTGAATGATTAATTTAAAATGTATTATCAGTTTGTGGCGAAAAAAAAGCAAATATGGGGGTGGGCGGGGGATAAATGAATAACCATCAATATTCTAAAATGCTCAAGGGTGACAAGATGTCACCCAGCATTTTCTGACTTTGTGTGACGCAGTAGTCATAAATCAAATATAAAAAAAACTGAAAACAACAAGCCATTTTATCTTTAAATAATACTCTAAATGTGAAACAAAGGATATTAACGTTTTCAAATACATTTATGCATTTCAACAAAAAAAAGCATAGAAATCGCGTTTGGGTAGTTTCATCAAATACCTGGGACGCTGTTATATTACAAGAATAAGCAGCTCTTCAGCAACATCATCCGGTACCACCATACCAGTGGAAGCATTTGTGAGAGATTTGTCCTCAATGTGAATGGATTGGTCATTTGACCATCAAGAGGTATGAAGACACAGAAAATCATATGAACAACGTTAAACAGAATTTGAAGGAGGATGGGAACCACCTTAAAACGAATTTTATTTCACAAATAAAAGAATCGAAAAGCCACACACAGCTTTGATAAACTAATCTAGAGAGGACTGTCCTTACGTACGGATATGCAGGCTAGATGGCTAATATGAAAGAACTATATAAGCATTGGCATGTAGAAATCAGTGTGATTAGTATCAAGGTTTGAAATTCAAAAGTTCTAAACACGTTTATTTTAAAAACAGAAATTCTTTTTTCCTGTTTTTCTTTTTTTGTTTTAATTTTTGTTTTTTGGTGAATTTACAGAAATTGGGGACCTGTTGCTGCCAATTCAGGATTCTGATACCTGTTAGGCCTACAAATCTGTTGAAACACGCATTCTGTACAAAACCTTGGCAAAAAGGTCCCAACTGTGTGGAACCACCCACTTTGGACCTGCTGGACAATGTCATCGATGAGTGGGAACACTCATTCGGTACAAAAAATCCAAACTGTGGTCCAAATGAGGGAAACCACTCACTAAGGCCAGATATATCAAGGCTTTGATGAGTGGAAACACTCGGCTAACTGGCACACGAAATTCGACGCGGGGCCCACACGAGGGAAAACACTCATCTTGGCCTTGTGTGGCTGCATGAAAGCTTAAGGTGACCGGTGAGTGGAGACAATCAGTTGTCCCGAATCATGTCAAAAGGAGGGAATACACGCACTTGAAAGACCAGAGCTGTTTGTTTTTAATCTTATTTGAGTGAAACCACTCACCCTTTTCAGCATGCCATGAAAAATTGAAATGAATATAATGATATTCTATTTTTTTCCTAAATGTTGAACATATGACTGGTACACTCACCCCACATACAAAAACAGAGTTCGTATTTTGAGGTTTTAGGGGCGTTTGACGTAAGTAGCGTATCAGTTGAGGGGTGTGGAGTCATGGGTTAGGTAAAAACTTTATAAACATTCATGCCAAAAGATTACCAGTTCATCAAATAATGGGGCTGGAAGGGAGGAGGGTGGGGGGCACCTTGAAGATTTCTTGAGTTACACCAAAAGCACCCCCACTGATTCAGATTGGATTGCCACACCTTGCCATCCTGTGATATTCAGTACATGTTGCTGATAGTGAGATGCATGCATCTAATTGGTCGTCGAGTGACCTATTTGGCCCTTAGTCATCTTCCACTTCCTGTTAGCATTCATTAATTATAACCCATGACAAAATGCCTGAACATTTATGCCAAAGATGTATACTTCCATGAGTGAAGTTTTACTTGCTGACATAGACCGACACAGGGATAAATACATGCCAAATATTTCTTCTGTGCAATATACCCGACCTTGTTCCGGAAACCTCAACACAGTGCAAACTATCGACTTTTGATCTAACAGAAATGCCCTTTTCTCCTGGTATTTAAAGTATCCTTTATAGTAAAATTGCCCTAAATTAGCTAAAACCAATCAGAGTCTTTCCATTCAATAACTGTTGGAAAGCCCTTTTCAGAAGACGAGAATACATTAAAGCCTTTACTTTACTACGCATTGTCTGTGGTCTACGAAAGTGCCATTAAAAACTTCGGAAAGTGCATGTATGTAGTGCTCTCTGTCAAATACGATTGCACAGGACCAGCACTTCTGTTTTTTTCCATTCAAGACTACAGTCCATTTTGGTTCCAATTTGGCACCCCTACTTAGGTTTTTATACAGCTTATTATGTGTGATACATGAAGCATTATCACTGCACACTTCATGAGGTTTCTTTTACCCATACCCCGCAAGAAAAAAAAATTCAAATGACTATCTGTCATTTCATAATTTTTTTTCACAAAAACTACATAACAGATATTTCAGTGGGATTCAGGAAAACCGGCAAGATATATTTGATATATTTGGACATGTTTTCCAAGTCCACAGATATAAATGAGCACAATAACGAAGAAATACTGACCTGATGGCTGTAGCTGAATTTTTAGACATTCACCCAGGATTAACAATTACATGAGAACAAACCAGTAAAAAATTTTTGCCATAAGAGATGGCACTCATTAGGGAGTCTGATAAGCCGGGTCAAATGTGAAGCATGAAAGTCTTGTAGGCATGTTTGCTACCATGTGTCAGCATAAAAGTTCTCTTTTCGTGATCTTGAATGGTTCAGTATCTTGACTTATCAAGATGTTTTCCTTGTGTGAATTCCACGCTACGTTTTTCAAGCAAGTTTTTTTCCAGGAGAAGAACATTTTCCCTCTACACATCATGCATGCCTAGGCGTATTTCAAATGTGATCAAATCAGCGACCACACAACCTTCACCATGGGGGGGGGGGATTTCCCTTGAGCAATGAGGGTAAAGAGAGTACCTCCTTGCCGTGAGATATTAATTCCTGCTGCAGATTTCTTGAACCCATTCTCCAGCCCCAGCCCATATAATAAATCCTTCTGTTGGCAGGTTCACAAAAGTATGTGGTCGCATTGTCATGGCTTACTAATCCATAAAATCAAGAATTTTACTTGTACTTTGCACACAACTGACCAAAAAATATGATTAAAAAAGTCACTGGTGTCTGGATAGACATTTTATGTGATAAACAAAAACACAAGTGCCCATCCCCCTCCCCAGCCAGTTCTCCTCAATGTTTGATTATGAAACGTAAACTTAATTACATATCAATTGGTATACATATCACTTGTAAGATGCTTAGAAAGGATAATGAAATACTTGTGGTTCCCCTTAGTCTGGCACCCCCTTCCCACAACACACATACACACACACACACTTCCTGTCCGTGTGAACCCGAGAGGATTGATAACTAACTCGGATCCGTCACGTTAACCTACATAAATTTCTCAGCTGAGAGCGACCACTGGTCAAAAGTTACAAAGGCCGCTGTTGCCCTAATTTCCTTACTAGCAAGTGCCTTGTCAGGCCAACCTGGACAAAGAAGTGGGGTGAGAGAGGAGGGGGGAGTTGGGCAGAAAATGAGTATTTTTACACACAATCCTTTGATAATACAGCCTTGGTCACTGATTCTGTATATTCTGCTGGGGGCCTTTGCTGGTTCGAGCTGCCCATTTGGCCACCCGTTCTGTGCAAGACTGACCTTAATCACCCTAGCAATTAATGAGTGGCCTGTGAATTCATTTTATTCCAGCTGGCTGGGGGAGGGGAGCACTTGTGTTTGTGTGTTTGTTTTCAAGCCATGAAGAAATTCTTACGTGTAAGCGGTGTCTTGATGCCTGTGCATACGACTAGCTGGGCATTCCATCCTCCCATTGAGTATGGATACCTGACACCCTCTGCACCATCCTGGGACCACTGCTTATTACCTTATCACTCAACAGTATAACACTGCCAATTAACGGGCAGCTGGAGATTATGACTGACTAAGATGCAACCCGACCCTGCGTAGGAATGTACCAAACCACTGGCCCTATTTATACCACAAACACTGTGACACAGAAGAGGACGTATTCTCTGTGTTCCTGTTCAAAAGACTCAAAAACCACAGGTACCCACCAAATCTGAAACAAAAACACATAACTTCAACAGAAGCTACATGTTATTTGTATTTGCAAATCATGGGTAAAACACAGACATGTGTTGTACATAATATACATTTTATATTCCAACATATTCATGCCAATTGTCCAGTCATACCACTTTAATAGGAACAAGCTGTAGATATATAACTGGCCTTGGATGCATAATACAATCGATTCGGTTCATACACTGTCTGTAAACACTTGAAAATTCTGGGATTCCATTGGAAAAAATATGGACCTTGAAGGTCTGAAATTCACAGCCATTCTTTTAATTCTTGAAAAATCCCAAATTATCCTATTACATTAGTTTTAAAATGGACCCCATTTAATATTTTTTTTAGCTTGGCCGACTTGTCAGCCATGGCTGAGCTGATAGGATAGTCCTTTGTCCGTCATCCGTCCGTCCACAGTTGACATTTTCGGCTTCTTCTCTATAACTGTCAGCCAGATTTACTTAAAATTTGGTGGGATGTACCTTGGGTAGGTCTTAACCAAGTTTGTTTAAAAAGTCACGCTCCAGTGAATTTTGGATTTTTTTCGGGGGGGGGGGGCAAATCTTAAAAAAATTTCTCTGAAACCGTTCACCCAATTGCTTTGATATTACACAGGGACATTCCCAGGGACCCCTAGTTGTTCACCACATGGCGCTGTAATTATTTCTATTTTTGTGTGGTTTTTTGTATTTTTTTGTTTTTGTTTTGCCATTTTTGACTTCTCCAGAACCGTCACTCACATTTAGCTGAAAGTTGGAGGGTATGTTCCTTCTGGAAAGGTCAAACAAAACTGTTTACTATGTGACACTGCTGGGGATTTATGATTTTTTACGATTTTTTTTTTTTTAAATTTGGGTACTTCTCGGTAAATGCACCTTTCCTGTTGATTACTATGGAAGTCACTGGGCATTCTAATGCTAATAATGTATGGGTGACAACCCAGACATTTGGTTTTTTCAAGAATTCTTTCTTTCTTTCTTCCTTCTTTACGACCAAATTTGTATGGAGTTTTTTCTGGGACACCATCATTCCGAAAACCACCAAACTTGCCATGGTGACTGACCTACCAGTGAAATTAAGCACCTGGTTTGGAATAGTCATGATGTTTAAAATCATGGAAATTAAGGGCACTTAAAATTTTGAAAAGCTCTAGCTCTTCTAAGCTAGTGCAGATAGACGCAAAATTTCAATGTGCATACACAGGTTTGTGACACCTGCCAATATAATGGACAGTATATGGAAGTGCCTTCCTTTCTTTCTTTCTTTCTTTCTTTCTTTCTTTCTTTCTTTCTTTCTTTCTTTCTTTCTTTCTTTCTTTCTGTCTGTCTGTCTGTCTGTCTGTCTGTCTGTCTGTCTGTCTTTCTTTCTTTCTTTTTATGTTTGGGTGCCAACCCAGACATATCGCTTTTCCTCAGGTTCTTAAATTTCTATTTTTCTCAAATTTGTCTGGAGTTTTTCTTAAGCACTATTATTCCCCAAACCACGAAACTTGCCATTGTGACTGACCTACCAGTGAAATTGTGCACCTGATCCGGAAAAGTCATGATATTTGAAATTATGCAAATGACGGGCAATTAAAATTTTAAAAGCTCTATTTCACCGAGGCTATCGCAGATAGGCTCAAAATTTCAATGTGCATGTCAAGTTGAGACACCTGCCTATAAAATGGACAGTAAATGAAAGTTGAATAAGTCTAAAACTATTATATATATATATATATATATATATATATATATATATATATATATATATATATATATATATATATATATATATATATATATATATATACATATATAGATGCCATTCCAACTTCAATCTAAAGGTTTGTGGCAAAGCTGCATCCAATGAACCTGAACCAAAGTTGTAGGATTCTAATTTATGCAAATTAGGTGATTTTGCAGGATTTAAATCATGAATAGCTTCAAAACTATTATAGATAGAGGGGCCATTCCAATTTCAATCCATAGGCTTGTGACATAGCCACATCCAATGAACCATGATCCAAAATTACACAATTTTAATTCATGCAAATTAGACAAATACATAAAATTTAAATGTTGAGTACCTTCGAAACTGTTATAGATATTGGTGTCTTTCAACTTCAGTTTATAAGTTTGTGACAAAGCCACATCCAATGAACAAGGAACAAAAGTTGTAACATTTAAAATTACGCACATTAGGCTAATATACAAAATTTAGATTATGTAGAACAATGGCAACGTGCAACATTTCAAACTGTACTCATTTTGAAGGCACCCAGGTTTGCTGTGAAGCATTATTTTCTAGTTCATTATTTTACTTCTTCTCTGAAACTATCAACCAGATTGACTTCAAAATTTGTGAGGATGTACCTTTAGCAGTCGCTACCAAGATGGTTAAAATAGTCACACTGCATTTTTTGTTCTTATATGGGGCAAATGCAAAAAAATCTTCTCGAAAACTGCTCGCTCAATTGCTTTGATGTGACACATGAACACTCCTAGGGACTCTTAGTTTTTAATTGTTCACCAGGTGGCGCTTTTTTCCTAATTTTTGGTGCTTTTTTGTGTTTTTTTCTATTTTCGCCTTATTCTTCAGAGCCGTCAATCAGATTCAGCTGAAACTTGGTGGATATGTTTTTTGTGGAACAATCAAACAAATTTGTTCACTACGTGGTACTGCTTTGGATTCCCGATTTTTAACATTTTTTTTCTGAATTCAGTGCTTATTAGTAAATGAACCTTTCCTATTAATTTCTATGCAAGTCAATGGGCATTCTAATGCTGATAGACACTTTGTACTTCTCTGCAAAAACCGTCAGTCAGATTGACCTTAAACTTGGTGGCAATGCATCTCAGTTGGGTCGCTACCAAGTTTCTTTGAATGGTCATGCTCCAGTGATTTTTTGACTTGTTATGATTTTTGTTCGGAAAATCTTTTAAAACGTTTTAATAGGAAACTTTCACATGGGAATTTCTTGTAATGGCTATAACTTAAATAATTTTTGGCCATATTTGTGCCAAACTTGGTTAAGATGTACCTTTCATAAGTGTCTACATATTTTGTGCAAGTGATCATGCTCAAATGATTGTTGGACCTTGACCTCATTCCCAGGTGACAAAACAACTGACATGAAAGTAATTGTTCACTCGATAACTTGACATCTGTTTTGAATGAGGAACTTGATGTTTCACATGTTAATGTTTCTCTATGAAGGTCACGCTTAGGCAGTACAGGAGTGACCTTGACTTCGTTTCTAGGATCACAGTGCAACATACATGAGTTTTACTCTTCACTGTAACTTGAGAACTAATTGAGGACTGGAACATTGATGTTGGATATGTTAGTGTTTTTCCATAAAGATCAGAGTTACTCAATACATGGGTGACCTTGATCCTATCCCAAGTTCACACAGCTGCAAGTGTGACGAATCTTTAGGTTGCTGAGTACGGACTGTTCACACAAACCTCTTGTTACTTGTTATATTTATATGCGATGTTCTGCTGCTTTGCACACAATCTATCCATTAAAGTTAATAATAGTGAGCAAAATAATCAAGTAAAGATTTAAATGATGGATTCACGAAATTAAAACCTTCGACTTATGATAAATTCTTTTGACTTCAGATGTAGCCTTCGTTTGTAGGATCATACATTGAAAAGAAATAAAAGATATAGCAGCAGCTTTACCTGCACCAGTGCCCCATAGGCTATATTGCACAGATTGGACTATGAATCGCATGCTTCATCTCAACGCATATGTGTTGTATTGCATGTTCGTATATTGTAATCATAAACTTTGTTTCATGAACAAGAATATGGAATTAAAATATACATACATTCTGCAGGGCCGTTAGTGACATGCAACTTGAATTCATATGATGAAGACGGTTCGCACGAGTTACACATAATTGGTTATTACAGCACAAAATCAATTGTTGTTTGCGAACTCTCGGGTCGAAACACACGTATGAATAAAATATTAAATATAAAAAAAAGAGAAAGGCGGAATTGTGTACATTGTACTATCTTATGCATGGGGAGGTTTAAATTGAAAGGATTTAGTATTTCTTGGCTGGACATATTTATCATCTCATAAAAAACGGTACCATTGATTAGATGCAAGTGTGCCTAAAATATATTCGGGCTTGTCTGTTTGATTACATTTAAATTTTGAGAAAAAAAAAACAGTTCCATATTTGTGAAACGGAGATATTAACAACTCAACTTGGAAAACCAACATTTTCAATAGGACTTTTCGATTGATTAATTTTTATGTGTTAAATTAAAGTATCCGAGGTAAAGTGTTCACCATATTAATAATCATGTAAGGATGAAGGTTATAACACATCAGATAAAGATTTAACTATAGGAGTGGCTTTAATGTGGAAAACTGATCTGCAGTCTGTCTTAACTCGTAAAGAGACTTATGACCCTACAAATCATATTTTGTACAAAAATTTCAATATTACATGTACATGGTATCCCATATGAGCATACATACTTTCACATCAACGTGAGTGGATTTTTTTTAACATAACAAAATTTTCTTCCTGATCCCAACTTCAAACAGTAGTTATTTTACGAAACTTTATTTTTCTAAAAACTAATTATTGTGCAATGAACCAATAATCTCACACATGAGTTGATGTTAGTTTATGAATCATTACCATTTAGTTTATTTGGACGTATGCTGGTTTTAATTTTGATGATTAAATTTAAAACTGATTTTTGAGTATTTTCAGTACTTTTTATGAAAAGTTTTTCTTGGTCCAACAAAAAGTCATATGTATTAGGCTGTCGTCAAAGGCACTAGCAGAAGGAACTCATATTGAAGTTGTTGAGAATACTATGGCAAAAAAAGTTCATTTCAAGGGTCTCATTAGGTCATACAGACTGTAAATCTAAACAGAAGTGTGATTATAATAAGAGGGCTGTGTGAACAGCCCGTGCTCAGCTGACGTAGATATTCATCACACTTGTGTTTCTGTAAACTTGGGATAGGACAAAATAGGTAGACACTTATCAAAGGTACATCCCTACCAAGTTTGACATAGGAACCAATAGGAAAGGTACATTACAAACAAATACGGGAATTGAAAAAAACACTAAAAATAAAAAAATCACAGCAATGCCACCTGGTAGACAACTTTGTTTGACATTTTTTCAAGGAACATATCCACAAAGTTTCAGCTTAATCTCAGGGACAGATCTGGCGAAAAAGTTGAAAATAGTGAAAACAGTCAAGTAATCATTAACCTTTTTAGATACAGCGCTACCTATTGCACAAATTAAGAACTAGGAGTCCCCAGAAGTGTTGCTGTGTGATATCAACTCAAATGGGTCTGTGGTTTTGGAGATTTTTTTTTTTTAAGATTTGTCAAAATGAAACCCCAAAAATTTATTTTAAAAAATTAAAATCGCTGGAGTGTGACCGCTTGGACAAACTTGGCAGAAATCCACCGAAGGTACATAGCTATCAACTTCTAAGTGAATCTGGTTGATGGTTCCAAAATGTGAATTAGCATTAGATCTGGAATGTCCAGTGACATGCATAGTACTCAATAGGAAAGGCGCATTTATCGATAAGTATCCAAATTTAAAAAAAAAAAAAAAAAAATCAGGAATCCACAGCAGTGCCCCCTGCTGAAAAACTTCTTTGACCCTTACACAAGGAACATATCCACCAAGTTTCATCTCAATGTGAATCACAGTTCTGGAGACAATTGACTTAAATATTCATCGACAGCAACGGGGTGGATTTTTCGATGATTACCCGAATTGAGAAAAAATGGTTAGAAATCAGGAATCTGCAACATTGCTTCCTAGTAAAGAACTTTATTTGACCCTTCCGCAAGGAACATATCCACCAAGTTTCAGCATAAGCTGAGTGACGGTTCTGGAGAAGAAGTCCAAAATAGTCATAACACAATAATCATAAAAAAAAAAAAACAAATAGAGAGAAGATTTTTAAAATTTTGCCCCGAAAGAGAACCCAAAAAATCATTTAAAAAATTCAAAAATCACTGGAGCATGACCAATTGAACAAGCTTGGTAGGGACCCACCCAAGGTACATTGCTACCAAGTTTGAAGTGAATCTGGCTGACTGTTTTGGAGAAGAAGTCGATTGTTGACAACAGACGACGGACAAAGGACCATAAGAAAAGCTCAGCTACTGACAAGTCAGCTGAGCGAAAAAGCTGGTTGCAATACGGGAGTGGTCTCTTTGTGGGGGATTATAAATGAATATACTACTGCATAATTCGTATGTACATTTATAGACGTGCTAAATAACAGTCCTCGAGTAACAAATGTATACAATATATATTATTTTGGTTTGAATTTCGCACCTGCTTGTAATTAAATTCATACAGTGTAAGTCACCTAAACTAGAAAATATTTTGAAATTGACAAAATGATCCAAAAGAGGAGGGCATTTACAGTAGAAACAATATGTAAACTTGTCAGTCTTACATATTTATCGTTTATCATTTGGCACAATTCAAAGTAAGAGATGTCGGGGTTTAAGGCAGTATAGGCAAAGTTTCACCTTTGTCACGCTGGTAATTTCATTACCTGCATGGGCATCATAACGAGTAAACAATTTGATGCCTTTCAAGATGATCTACACAAACATTCCTTAGCCTTCTTTAATATGTACACAAGGCCACATCATTTTATTTCAATTTACGGGCCCTTCTATTTTCAAAATTGGCAAAAATGGGAAAATGAAATTTAAAATAGGGATATTTTTCGACTTTTTTAAATCAGCACATACACCTATACATCCTGTTAATTTACACTTGTCTCAGATATAGCCAGGTCTTAACTGTTTCTTTCCAATACAAAAGCTTTAGAATACAATGTTTATAAATTTATCCTATTAAACTAACTTTGACAGGGCAAAACAACAGAAAATTTCTTCTCAATCTTCATTATCTCTGACTTTTTTGGATTCCCTCCTGTTTTCACATTTTGGTTATCTAACCCGTAAACCAAGAAGAAAAAAAAATATGGGCGGGGGGGGGGGTAATTGAAAAAGGTAAATCATATAGTTACTGTTAGTTTATATGACTTTTGGAGGCTTTAAATGTTAAAAGTGTTTCATATTTGCATTTTAATTTAAGTCAATGCACAAAAAGCTCAGAATTGATAATTTGACGAATGCATTTTTCATTTAATGAATTACATTAAAATGTATATATCCATAACATAAAAAAACTAAAACAACAACTGATTACAGACTGTCAGCATGGGCAATATGATAAGAATACATTATGATTATCATTTTTTCCAAATGTTGATTAAAATCTAAGATCAAACATTGTATATTCTCAGTGTAAGCACTACATGTACCTCAAGTGGTAACAGTCAATGTCGCATGAAAGATAAAAGAATGAAACATACATGTTGGAGTATATGCAGTGATAGTATGTGCATTTGGTAATGTATATGAACGGTCGGCTAGTCAGTATCACACAAAGGTTGTCATCACTGGCTTAAATTTTGATAATTTATTGTTATGGCTGAAGATTGAGGATTAATATTATGGAAATTGCTGGTATAAATGTTTTGATACTGTACAAGAAAGGCAGAAAATATAGCTTTATGTACAGCACAAAATTTGACTACGTTGACGTAGAGAAACACTTGAAATTGACATGTAAACTTGCTGAGAGTATTTTAATATTTCACAGTTGTTGTGCGATATTTTTTTTTCTTTTTTGAAATAAGAAGTCCTGTATGCATGTGCTCAAACTCTGTGTGAGTTGGCTGGGGGAGGGAAGTAAGGTTCATGTTCAAACCATACCAAATCTCGGCAAAAAAACCCCTGAAACTAGTCCCGGAGTGTTTTTTTTGGGGGGGGGGGTGGGGGGGTCAGTATTTTTCTTTTTTTAAGCTTTCTCCTTTGTGACACAGGAGACTGATTACACTAAAACCAAAATAAAATTTTATCCATCGTAACATCATATTATGGTCATGCTAATAAAGGCTGGTTTACATACAAGGACCAGATATGAAATACCCCTATTCCCTATCACCATATTGTTACTGAGTAGCAGCCTGAACCTATTTTCATTTACACATAATGGACAGTGCGTACATGGCTCAGATCGATGCATTACCAAGAATATAGGCAGAGGGTTGCTTATTTTTTACTCCACTCACAACCACCTTTCTTAGGATTTTTCATAGTACTTCATGTCTGCACTCAAAATTTATATTTATAATTGCAGAGAGTTTATGGCGTTTCTCCCCATACATTTTTGGTGTGTGTGTGTATATATATAATATATGTAAACATAGATCTACTTTATTCATCTGTAGCTGTGTTCAACATCTGTCGTATCTCTCAGTATCCAACTTCTACAAATCTGAGATGCTGGTTATGCATGTAAACTTTTCTGCATACAACCAAGGAGGCTAGCTAGGCTCCTTGATACAACAAAGAACTGGACAGTGCTCTGTGGTCACCAGATAAGTAGCTTATGTGTAGCCCTGACCTAGGAAGGAAATGTTACGCATCTATATGTAATGTGTCGGGGAGCGGGGAATGTTTCTGGTACCGCTAACATGTGTGCTGTTTTATTGCCATGGTAAGACTACACTTTCAATTAGCAGTGGCCTCTTGTTTCAGTGGTAGAATTTTGCAAAGGAGGGGAATATTCAGGCATGGTCGTATGACTCGTGGTGTGATGCTGACTGATTGCAATGCAAGCGGGTGTTACATTCATCTTGCTTGATCAAATTGCCATTAGGTGATGCCCATGTGTGCGCGCACACACACACACACACACAAGTGTATCAAGGTTCCATGCCGATAACATGACACCCCATTGGGAACCACTGGCTGACACCAACTTCAGAGCAAGAATGCATAAACAAACGGATAGCAAGGGGGTGCTCACAAAACAAAACCCTGCCAGAAAGAACATCTTCCTCAAGAATCATAGTTTGTCCAGTCCACTGTTTTACTACAAATGATGATGTGACCCCTGACAAAAGTCATGATGTGTTGCGATGAATCTCAAGACTTGTAGGCCTATGTACCCAATCAGAATGCATGTGAGTTTGTGAACTGTATGGGGTTTAATGGGGTGGGAGGGGGGTCCCACGCAGTTACAAGAGGATCTGTGCTGCATCATGAAAGTAAGTTTTACCTATTTGTCAAGGAATATTTTCACAAATACTGACGTACATGCATATATGTGTGTTCTGTGCTTTTTGAAATGAATTGTAACAAGAATAATTATGCTACCAAAGCGAATTTCCTAATCTAGCTGATGCACTAAAAGTTTTGTTGTTTGGATGTTGTTCATGCATTGAGCTTGAATGAATGGGGGGTAAGGTAGGTGGGGTCCCATAGTGCTAGTAGAGTAAACTATGTTCCCCCAATACAGAGTACAGAAAATTCCGAAATACTGGCCAGTACGGAAAATTAGAGGCCTGCAGTATATATTGGTACTATAAAAAGAATGTGCTCCAGTGCCGCAGTGCAGAAATACACTGTACCCTTACCCTCCACTCCCCTCCAATATATTGCTGTAGTTTATTCTTGAATTCACATAGTGATAAAAACACCAATAATTTCAAATTGGGATCTTCGTCATATTGAAATTATTTTGTACCATTGAATATGTTCTATCATTTGCGTGCAGACTAACCATCAAATTTTCAATGTATCAAATGGAAATATTCATTGATCTTCATTCGTTCATTTTTCCACTTGCAATTCTGTACTCACTGGTTGGGCGTCTTCACACTCATATAACATGGTGGGCTACTATTTAGACCAAGCACTCAGTCAGAAGAGTATTTACACGCGTTGCGATGTGTTGTCCGAGATTTTTTTTCTTTAATTTTTACTTTTGTTTGCTTGTTCAGTTTTTTCTTCTGTTTTTTGTTTTTTGCTTTTTTGTTTTTGTTTTGTTTTGTTTGCTTGTTTTTTTTTTTGTTGGCTTTAGGTTCATTTTGACAACAGATTCAAATGTGTTCTAAAGTCATGTACTTCATTTGGATAATAAATAACATGTCTGAATCGTCTGAGTGTAATAACTCAAATAGGTGGGATTTTGTACAGAGTTGTATTTCAAAGGTTGAGTGTTTTTCCTTATTTGGAACTGATTTGTGACTATATGTGCCAACGGAGTGTTTCCACACATCCGAGGCTTTAAAATAGATACAGATCAGGTCTTAATGAGTGTTTTCCGTCATGTGGACCTCGTTTTGGATTTCTTATACGTGCTGGGTTGAGTTTTTCCACTCAGCTGGGACTGTTTACAGGGTTTTGTATGGATTGAGTGTGTCCACTCAAGCTAAATTGTAGATATGTGGACTTGCCAGATACTGACATCCAGAAATGGCGACAAAAGGTCACCAATTTCTGTAAATCTAGCCAAAAAACAGAAACATAGAATTTCTGTTTTTAAAATAAATCGTGTTCCTACTATATACATTTCAGTGAAGTTCGATGAATACAAAAAGTAGCAAAAATGATAACTGCCGCATTTCTTTTGACAGGCAGCTTTTATATATATAGGTAAGTAATTTTATTTATGGGAAAGTTATGTTATCATGAAATATAGAGTAATATATAATATTTTCTTCTCAAAGCACTTTCATATAAAAATATAGCTCTATGACTGACAAACGTGATGACATATGAAACAGGAAACAATTTTAAATCATCAGTTGTTTTATTAGATTGAAGTGGAAATATTCTGCATTTTGTACTGGGTTTGTTTATATTATTTCAAATATAAATTGATACATTATGGAGGTTCAGGGCCTTTATATTGATACGCTTATTATGCAGGTTTTCTCACTAGAAGTCGCATGGTAAATGAGGAGGTGTACTTATATCAAATGAAACTTTACGCAAATTCCACACTGGATTATATATTACACAACACATGTAATTTAGTTATTTTAAATGTTTTACAGACATTTCAAACATGTTTAAACTTATTGAACCATGCTTCTTTTGTTACAACCAGTGATTTTTTCTTCAGTTTTTCAAGTTAACCCACTGGAATCATCATTTGTATTGGTACTACTTTCGGTGACCAGAAAGGTGGACTTTGAAATTTTGCCAAAGAGAACTCGTGTTTTCTCTACTTTTTACAGACAAATTAATTAATCATAGTATCCTGTAGAATCAAACCCTGGCTGATAATTACACCGGTTTTGTGAGCTGACGTCTTACCAAAAACACTAGGAAGCTAAATCTGGTTTCTGTACAACGTTTTTCAGAGCTTTCACAGTGTTCACTTGTGCATGTAGCGGAAAACGTGACGTGCACGTGCATCGGTGGGTCAAAACTAGTTCTGTGCCGCGACCCTGATAACAAGGACAACAAGATAACAATCATGGAAAAGATGACATGGTTTAAGAATGAGATACAACTCATAGTCATGGGTTCTTGTATCCGATTCATGAATAAATCACTCGCGCACTTCTTGCGCTCGTAGTTTATTCTGAATCAAATACAAGAACCCACTCCTATTCTCCTACTCGTATAGTGTAGCAGTAAGGGGTACACCCTCATACTGTTGTTCGTGTTTCTACACACAGCTCGTAGTGAAATATAACCGTCACATGGCGCTAAAATCTTTATGTTGCTGTTTATTTTTGTAGAATATAACGGTTATTAAAAACTCATCAGTTTCACACCTAATCTGACAATGCCACCCGACATGACCTGAACTCTATGATGTACCTTTATCATACTAGCGTATGTGGAAAAAATTATATACTCTTGGGACAAAAAGAGTTAAATATTTCCGGTTTTCTCAATGTGGCTCCTCGCCTATGAGGGGAATGTGTGATTTACAATATGCTTCTGGAAATAAGCCTCTCTCAGGAGAGGAAAAATTAGCTATGCACTTTTTCGTCTAGTTGTGGGATAAACCGCATGATTTGTTGGCTGCATTGTATAATGTTCATATGACGGATGCTTTTTTTCAAACTTATTTTAGGGATTGAAGCATATGATACCATTTTGCACAATGCATCGAAGGAAGACTGAAGAGCTGGCGATTTTCAAATCGCCGAAAGTCATAATAATGGAATAGTATGTGTCGATATCATACAATGTTATAGATGATAAACAATTGATAAATAATGCATTGCGTGATTAAGTAAGGATAACGGTAAAGTACTCCTTTGCTTATTTCTCACTTAGTACTCTTCTAACACTAGCTGTACATTTTTTTTAAATTTGGTTTCAGATATATTCCCTCAACCTTATCCTTACATTCTCTCTATGTAGTCAACTCTGGTGCACATGTGATATACCAGCCCAGACCTGTTCAAATATTATATGTCCGATATCACTGCGCAGTAATGTTTGGAAGCAACCTTCCTATTGTTATTTCTAGGCATTTAAAGTCACCTTCCATGCCATTAAGGTCTACAGCTTCAATGTCTAAAGCAGATATGTTACTAATTTGGGTTGGCATAATTCGTGAAACGCAATAAAGAGAGAAGACAAAAACTGCTGGGGTCAAAAAGATTCCTCCAGGACAGTGTTTACATTGTCTAGCTGAGAGTACCTGACATTTTACTCATCATTATAAACACAGCTTTGCTAACTCTGCTTTTCATATATTCAGATGTACAAAGTAAGAGCTAAGCAGTTTGATTTTTGCTCTATAAGTATGTTTGAATGTACAAAAATCACCTTGTGCCTCCATAGCTTATCAGGTGAATACCGAAGTACCAACAATTTGTCCTGTACCTTTTATTTATGTGTTATCAGAATGTGGTTTTGAAGGCTGGTTTTAGTTTTTTTTTAATTGTTGATAAGCTAGTATAATGCAACATACTGCTCAAAGCTTAGAAGAGGCAATCTTCCGTGCATATGGCCAAATCATAGATAAGATTCATAATTTGGGATCCTCACACATATCTTTAAGGGCACGGTATCAATTAAAAACTATGTCACGCATTATAGTGTTAACTAGTAATCGAGCAAAATCTACATATGGAAGCAAAATCTCTACAGGTGAATGGTTCAATACAGGAGAAACATATATAATAATTCTTGTCAGTGAGCAGAGGTACTATTGTGGATGATCGTTTCTAAATATTATAATCGGCCGCTTCATAAATACACCCCTTTATTTTTATAATTTCTAATGTTATAAAAAAAATATCGAACCCTGTTAGAACTGCATAAATAGTAGATGAGCATTTTGGTTACATCTACAACTTTTGTTGTTTTTGTTTGTTTGTTTTATTTTCAACATTTTGTTTCTTAAATTTGTGGGTGAATCGTGCATATATAATTTTATTTTGCAGACATTTTTTTGTCAACAAATACAGGGCCAAGCATTTCAATGCAGTTTAGAGTCATCTCGGTTATGTAATGTAGTTTCGTTAAAAAATCGGCATTGTATTTTTAACTGTAGTATATTGAAGCCAGTTTAGTTTATATTTCAGAAACGATTATACCAAGTTGTTTGAAATGGTGTCACAATATATATTCGTGAGATTATGAATGTTTGGAAACAAAGTGTAGATACGATTTTGCTGTATAAAACAAATGAGGCTATGCTAGAAAAAGTGAAGAGGTCCAGCTTGTGACACCGGCGTCAGCAGCTTTCTATAAAATGACAGAGACTATCCTGTCAAATATGGGTACTCTAGCAGTGCAGAAGGACGTTTAAGCATGCTTAGGAATGCTATATGAATGACCTGGAATAAGAAAAATGCGGGTGTAGTGGTATAAAAAACAGAAAACAAAAATTTTAACAAAAATTCCGTTCATTGTTTTCTAGCATGGGCGACATCAATTGTAATGAATTATGTAATGGTGGATTTGTTTGTGCATATGTACCAAGATATTGTATCAAATTAATGGTAGGTGTATAAATTGTCTCCGATAATACGATGAAAATTATCTGGCCATCATAGGTAGTTAACGAAATTTGTCTTTTCTGCAAGCTCTAAATCCTGGTATCTGAAAATTATATTACATTTACATTATAATATACGCAGCCTAATTCCATCTACTTTTAAAGCATGGATATACCTGACTAGAGGCACATTATGGTCAAATGCCTGCTAATACCAGATTAGAGTCACACTATGGTCAAATGCCTGCTGATGACTATGTCAGACTTAACATGTGCACATGAATAAGCAAATAGTTTGTTTCAGATGCAGGAAATCCCAAATTCAGGCCATCTATATAAAGCCAGGAGTAAACTATAAATAGTAAAATGCCACCTTATGTACCCCATGTCCAGAAATTAAGGCCTTATTTAGATGCTTTTTATCGTTATAAAGAATTATCACTGGGCTTTTTAAGGCTCATGACCGTTATTCTGCAACATTAGCTGTGCTCATCTGGTTCGCAAAAATTCCAGCAGACAGCCAACTCGCATAGGTGTGCATAATTGTTCGATTGTTCATAAATACCAGTAGCACTTTATGTAATTTCATGTGATCTGTCAAAATTCTATCTCGATGGCTGATTTAAATTTGCAAAAAGAACAAAAATAAGATAGAATACACTCGCGCTATTTTGGGATTATGCCACAAACTGCACACTATGTTATATTCAGAGGCAGTGCAACTCCAGCTTTGTAGCTTAGCTTCAGTCCCCAAGGCTTTTTTATACACGTTTCTCTCTGGGTAGAAAGCAGTAAGATATTGCTGTGTGTTTCAAAATCAACGACAATAAAACATACCCCATCCTCTATTATAATTTGGGATTTGACATCATACATAAACCAAAATGATGACTGAGAATGAGTGTTTTGCTTTAAAGGGATGATGTAGCACAACTGATGAAAGAATGGAGGACTTGTTTCAAGGTAGTAACACGCGCTTCCTCCCTTTTCTGCAGCAAAAAACTTTTCCTCTTCTACAAGTTGACCACCAATGCGCTTTGTCACGAACAGTAGAGCCTACTTACCGTGTTACGTGCTGTATAACTTGCCACAACCTAATTCACGGATCAAAATAATGACGCTACATGCAATATAAATATATGCAATCAAATAATTATTGTAGTTTCCTAACAGTTTAAGCTGAAAGATATCTTGCGGTAGTACCTGATGGAATATTTGTAACTTTAAATACTGTAATCGGAGTGTTTTTTCATCTTAATCTCAATTTGCTCATTGTTCCTGAAGGTAGAGTTTCTATCCAGCCTATTAGGCAGGATGTGGATGTGTCACACTCAATGGGCGTAGAATAAAACATCCAAGTCGCTTTTCTTAAGCCTAACTCGATTGTTTTTAAAGTAGTAACCTAGTGAACAGGAGATAAGCTAGCCGTTTTTCAATCCATCCGTGTCTTCCTTTGTTTATAAGTTTACTTTAAGTGTTATTTTTGTTAAATTTCTTTGCTTTATACACCTCGCGTCGATGTTAGAATTATTTTTAGGGCAGTCTTAGCAAAATAAAATGTAAATTAAACTACCGTCAAACGTGCCGGGTATGTTGTATCACGTGACCGGTTTACGGGTTTACACTCATAGATATCTTGCGAGGTCAGAGGTGACTGCCGTGGACATAGCACATGAATTGACAGGTTTGTCCACAATGGCTTCGACAAGTGGTTCCACTTTGGCTACGAAAAAAAAAAACCCTGGAGCTTTTCAGAAAAAGAAAAATGGACCCGAATTGCTTTTAATTTCTTGGGTGTTCGTATAGGATGATGTAACATTAGTGTGTTGCAATGTTCAACGAAAAATCATTTTTATGGTTGTAATTAATTTCTTGTCTGGTTTCGGCTTCCTTTTAACATTGCACTATCTGGGCAGTGTAGGCCTGTGATTTGCCTGATCTGTTTGCACAGACGGTGCATGGCATTGGTAAATATGCCAATCTGCGGAAAACTTGCTGTGTACAACATTATACTGCGTTGTAAACAATCGTTACAACTCCTTGGAAATTGTAGCAAAATGGGACATGTCTGGGTGATTTAAAATTTGATTTAATTCATTTCAGTAATTTCCATGAATACTACCATTTATTGAACAGTACTATTATAGACTTCTTTTAGTTTTATAACCTGGTAGATAAAAATTCACGTTGTATAAGCATGTTTTTATGTCAACTGTGGCCGTATCTGGAGTACATTTACATAATTAGCTCACTGAGGTGCCTATGTGCTTGCGTAATGAACAACACCTCCAACTTCCGCGAAAACGCCATAATGGTGCTTAATTTTAATCAGGGTGTTTGAAAGTATAGCTGACATGTATCTTGATGGATATGCGATTTTCAGTAAGACATAACTGTATTTTGTATGTCTCGAGCATTGATTGGAAAGTATATAGGTCATGCTTACCAGGCAAGTGGCAAAATTAATATCGGGAATAAATTAGGCGGTAATGACCGAAACAAGTCAGGGATAAAGGGGTGAAAAGAAATACCTTGTTTCTCTGGTTCATTTGTGCGAAATAGTGACTTGGTATCTGCAGAAACTCAGCCTTCAGAAAAATATATACTTTTATAGGTCTTGCCGTTGTCAAGTTTTTTACAAGTGCAGGATATTGCGACCAATGTCCGTTCACATGCGTTCACTAGATCGCCTCTTTAATAAACGTTCTACACAAGGAAAACTATAGCAGATATGAACAAACTGTTCCAGCATAAAGACAGAGCGATAGATAATTTTTATTTACTGTGGACACTTTGAACATACCAACACAAGCTACAGCAGGATATGGCCGATTCAATGATATTACAACATATCAAACAAATTAGGTAACATAACTTTGATAATAAATTAGTAAATGCATTACATAAAATCCGCATGACTATAAAATACATTGAATAAGACCAATTTGGTTGTAAAACATGAAATAAGACCATGCTAACATGACAAAAAAGCACTGTCTGTGAGGTTAAAGAAATATGAACTGTTATCACGCATACGCTGAATCACCTTATATGAGGGAAAATTATATCATGGCTACAATATTTTAATAAAGACAAATTAAGATGATACATTCATTATACCCGTGACAAATCAGGAAAATTTGAATTTGTAGGAAGTGATCTTTTAATGTCAGGGAGGAAAGTAATGTGTGATATGTACTGTTCTTAAATGTGGATGCTTCGTGTCCAATGGATTTGATTCTTAATGTATGTACAAAACTATAGTATACTCTACTATACTATACTTTACCATACTATACTATACTATCAATTTGAGTATGGCAACGTACGGGAGTTAAAATGTTTTTCGTTGTGTTGAAATGTTGCCAGCGCATTGAATATGGTCATTTTCACAGCGCAAAATGTTGAATTGCCGACAAACATAGTCATGAATATTCCGAGAGCCTTTAGGACTAATACTGACAAGGAGAATACACTTCTTTAAGCCCATCAACATACAATATTCTGTAAACGGTAATATTTCTGACAAAAGTGAAACAAATATATCAGGAACACAATCTTAACACAGAGTAATTAGGATAAAGGCACAGGGATTGTAGTGGTAAACAATTGCAACAATACGTTTTGTCTGCACTGACCGTCAACGATCGGTTGTAATTTCGACAACTTATTTTTTTTCTATTCATCAACTTTTCTGCTCCTTTATGATGGTTTTAATAAACTTCCGAACAGGAGGTGGCCACTCTTTACCGCGATTTAAAGGCTAGCTCGGTTTAGAGTCACCGACCTTGACCTACTTTGTTCACATGCTGAATAATCAGGTAGGACTGGTTACTTTTAGCACGCTGTCATTCCCCTCCCAAAATTAAACTAGTTTTTTTTCTGTTAGTGTACTGTTGGCGTCAAAACGTACTTGTACATAATCCATAAATATAATTACTGATCAGCCGAAATAATTCCATGGGAATAACCTTCATTCACAGAACATTTTTTCTAGTTTATATTTTGTGGCATACTATTTAAAGCAAGTTAATCTGGACCATTTGGCGAGTATATACGCAAAATTTTGTTTAAAGAAATAACAAAGAGTAATCTAGTTCCTGGGAAAACGTGACATCTGTAAATTTAATACAATTTCTTGCTTACAAAAGTTGCCTTCATATATGGGCACATGATATATTAATGGACCAAATATCCCCTTTAAAATCTGGTAATTAGTTTGATATTCCATATAAACCCAACCATAAAACTAGACAGTCATGTGGGAAGACTTGTTAGAAATAGACGGAATTCGTGATGAGAGCATGTTTAAATTTCCCATTAGCACTTGGTCTTATTTATTGCTTGCAAAGTATTCATACCAATCATTGCGGAAAATTGAAAATTCTTCCAAAATCTGCAAATGGAAGTAGGCCCACCTATTTATTTCAGTAGATGCCAAATCAAAATACATTCCCTCTCATATGTAACTTGAATTCATTTTGCAGTTTGTAGAGAGAATGTGAAGATCACTGAAAACAATAGCCCGTTGCTGAATATAATAAGGTCAGGTTACAAGCAAAAACGTCCCCAGGCAATTTTAAAACCAATCCCCTGCCGTTTCCAAAGATTATGTCTACACTCTGCCCAATTAAAGTAAAACAATAAAGGCTGGATGGGTAAATATACAATTAAAACCACGAGGGCTGCATGATCAGCCTACTTCTAGCTCAGCTTGGTACCCGTAACCCAAATTTATTCCCATGGGTATGTTTGTGCAATTTGCAATGCGTATGGCCAAGACGATTTTCGCAATATATTTTAACATATGAACACCCAAATTTAATTCTATAGGAACCCAGATATGTGTTTGCAGTTTGCAATACCCCTGGCACCTAAGCTTGCCTGACAGGCAGACCAATCTCCCTGCTTTCTTTACTCTACTTGCGAGACTTCAGCCACTTACTGCAAGACATAATTCGGTATGTTGTTTGAAGACACAATAGCAAAACGAATGGGGTGGGAGGCATGGGTCTTCCGAATTGCTACTGTATAAATTAAGCAGACATTAAACGAGTGGTTTGAGCAAATATTTAGTTTTACAGAATTTTTCTCACGACAATATATATATATATGTACATCCAGAAAGGGTGTTTTTGCTCTTTCCTGTCAACCTGAAAGGACAAAAAATGTCCAAAGGGATAAAATCCTATAAAGACGATGGCGACATAAATCGAGAAGGTGAACTATATGAAGTTTGTGGCCACAGACCACAGTTATAAATCCTTCTATTTTTCATATTAGCATTTTTCAGTCTAAAAAATCAGCATTTTGGCATTTTAAAATTCCGTGAACGGCATTTAACAGATAAAAATGTCAGAAAAATATGGACCGATTTTTGCCATACAATTCCCAGCTCGTTAATTTGTGATAATTGAAATACGAAACAACACCTGGATGTCAGCTTTATACAGGTGGATGAACTGTGCTCTTGCCAGGGTCACATCATTGTCCTTCCCCACCATAAAGTTCGCACCTGTCCTAGAAGACAGTGCACCTATATGACCACCAATGAAGCAACTCTGCAATGCGGCAAACCTGACTTAGCTAACTTTATTTAAACAAAAGCCACAGCATGCTGAAAACACAGTATTTTCACAATTACGGACTATCTCCGTTGGGATGCGCAATCACAACTGTGGTCTGTAACCTTGTATAATTTTTCATAAACTCCACACATATGATATATATATATATATATATATATATATATATATATATATATATATATATATATATATATATACATGTCTTTATACATGTATATGCACGTAAGTGTGTATGTATGCATATATGCATACTGGTATAATAGATGTGCTCAAGATCCATTGGCAATACAATGTGCTGATGGTATTAATGGATCTTTTTCCACCAGCACAGTGCCCCAATGTGGATTGACGGCAGCCCTTTAACTATAACAAGTTGGTTGCCAGTTCAAAATGGAAGTTATTTGCTACATTTGATTCGATTTGGTGGAGCTGAGAATAGAGCACCTTCTCCAATTTTGCATCATACAGTTACAATGAAACAGCCGAAGTGGAGTAAGGATTTCCGGTGCACAGCTAATATTTATGTAGAGGCTGCACAAATACAGAATTGGGTAACCGTCCCTTGCTTTAAACGTTTTGATCACGCTGTGGCGATATGTGAGGAACAAAAACAACTCTCGCTGCGACATCATTTGTACCTAAAGAGTAAACGGGAATGCCCCCTCCACTGGTTCTATGCTAAAGGAAGATGTTTTCTGCCTCATTTTTCTCGAACAGAAAGCAAAGATTGTGGGTCTATGAATACAACGTGTTCAAAATTTGGTGCTACAATTATATCAATGGATATTTATGATCAAGTTTCAAATAAGAACCTATTTGACATAACGGATGGGGAAAGCGATAATTATCCCTTTTTTAAGCAATTATCACGTTTTCTCAACAAAACTAAACCGATTTACAATATTTTGCCTCTTTTAGATATGCTTCGTCTATCAGTAAGAGAGCCAATCTTCGTCGCGTCACAGAGACATAGCGAACAATCACCGTGCTTGTTTATCCAGTTAAAACTGATTGCAGTATATGAATGTAGAAACTGCCAATTTGATCATCATGAATATATTCTTCGGGAAAATGGTTATCCACAATATCTTAGTCATATTACATTCGCAGTAAGCCAAATTAATCAATACTACCATTCCAAAGAACATAACGTTTTAACATTTTGTGAAATTGGAATTGTGGAACCATTTCGGGCCTGTAGATCTGGTGAATACATGTGCTCAAATCACCAGTGTATCCTAGATCTATATGTTTGTGATGGACTCATATCCTGTAATGACGGAGAGGATGAGAATGAATGCACTATTGCATGCAATACTGGAAAACAATATCGTAATGCTATCTACCATTTGTCATTTTGCCGTTTCCACTGCCATCCAAACAACTGTACTTGCGGCCTTCTGTATTATCAATGCAAATCAGGTGGTTGCATTCCGTCATCGAAAGTATGTGACTCATTCAACGACTGTATTGATTATACCGATGAAACGGACTGCGCTTTTTTGTACAATTCTGTCAACACATACTCCCTAAATGGAAACAAAGGCTATAGTTCAATAGAAGGTTTCAACACATCGACTTGTGATGACTTGGACTGGGTATCTTGTGAGGTGAGGAGAGAGAAAAGCTGTTTTCATTTATCATCTGTCTGTTTATATCAGTTACGCGACAATGGTGAGTTATTGGGGTGTTCTAACGGGCAGCATCTCTCTCACTGCAGGGTTTTTGAATGCTCAAGGAAATACAAATGCCCAAAAGCTTATTGCATTCCTTTCAATATGGTGTGCAACGGGCGACATGATTGTCCAGCAGGAATTGAGGAGACTCATTGTAGCCAGTTAAAATGCAAGTTTCTGTTCCGCTGCAAGGGAGAAATGCCTTGTCTGCACCCTGATGACCGCTGCGACGGCCGCATTCAATGTCATAAATCGCACGATGATGAAGATCTTTGTGACCGAAATGAATGCCTACCAAACTGTACTTGTCGAGGCTATGCTTTTCAATGTATTGATCAAAACTTTACTTCTTTTCCATTCATATCCAGCTATACAAGATTGATAGTATTGAGAGGTAATTTATTGCTAAAATGGCAAAGCGGGACACGATACTTTTTGTTCATGTATAAGCTTGATATCTCACGAAATCGTTTAGGGCACTTACCTCCAAAAGCATTTTCGCACTTTCCTGAAATGAGAAATCTAAATCTAAGTGAAAATCTCCTTACAATGATAGCAACGTATACTTTTGAAGGGCTGCATTTATTACAGGAAATTGTGTTGCGTGGGAATATTATAAGACATATTCACACCTTGTCTTTTTCTATGTGTGACACACTTCAGGGATTAAATTTAATGAACTTGGGAATTGAGAAAATATATGGAAGTGCTTTTGAAAATCTTAAAAGTTTTAATACTTTAAATGCTTCCAAAAATTCAATCAGTACTTTAGAGCGGACAGTTTTTTCAGGAATTGAACACTTAAAGACCTTAGATATTTCTAGCAACAACATTTGCAATATGGACCTGAATATAATTACCAATCTTGTACATTTAGTAACTGTCATCACAGATGACTTCCGAACCTGTTGTATCAGGCCCAGTGACAAATTAGTAAGCTGTTCTCCCATCCCAGATACATTTTCTTGTCATTCTTTGCTTTTCTCTACAGCATGTAGGATATTTTTCTGGTGCTTAGGCTCCCTGTCAGTTCTATCTAACGTCGTTTCAATCTTCCACAATTTTTACACATTTAAAAACATACGATCTTTGCTTAATTTGGCTTTAGCATTTGGGGATATTTGCATGGGATTTTATATTTGGATTGTTGCAATAGCTGATATGACCTATCAGGACAAGTTCATAGAATACACCTCAGCTTGGCATTATAGCCAGCAATGTCAAGTGGCCAAGGTTCTTTTCTTTTTCTCGCATGTATATTCATTAACTATTTTTGCAGTTATGAACGCGCATCATTTCATCATTGTAAATCTAGTTTTCAGAGTTAGGCTTGCAAATACAAACCCATTTCTTGTGATAGGTGTTCTGAGTGCCTTGATCTCTTTTGTATGTAGTATAAGCATTTTGCTTATGACAAACGAAGAGTGTAGGGGGGTAGAATCGAAAACCATACAAGGTCTATGTATACCAAGTATATTTATATCACATCACCTAGTCTGGCAAAGAATACGAATAATGCATGCAATTTTCATTTTGTTGCTTTGTAGTGGCATTTTCATCAGCCAAGTACTAACCTACAGAACAGTACATTTATCACACAAACAGAGCGGACGTAGAAATGCGAATTACACACTGTGTATGAGGGTATGTTTTGTGTGCACGGAATGCTTATTCCTCGCTTTTTTTGCGTTGATAATCCTAATAGGACATAAAAAGGGATCTGTATCTTTACGGTATCACGAACTCATAATAGTGATATTTCTTTCAGTCTCATCTCTTGCCAACCCCTTTATTCATTCCTATAGTTCCTTTCGTGCGTTGTGGACTAGAATACTCGCCTATACAAGACATATATAACAGGAATGTTTCTTACGATATCGCCAAAAATACTCTGTAAGGACATGTATTGTTTTCTGAGCAGGGCTTGCAATCAACATGTGAGTAAAATACAGCATTAAGCGATGTGTGAGGGCATTACATTCCCTAATGATTCACAACTTTGACTCAGTATTACAGGGTTACGCTTGAACATATTTCATATAAGTAAAATCGCGATGCATATGCAATCACTTTAGAGATTATTCATGTTTTACATATAAATCTGATTAATCAAAACCCTGACTCGGTAGCAAATTGTTACGAGCTGGCTTTACTCAGCACACCTTGTGCCAACCAGGCCCTCAATAACAGAAAAGAACAAGTGCACCGTGATCTAAAGTATCTATGTTCTCCAGCACAACATACAGAAGAAAGGTATACAATGTACACAGCATGTCTGGTTGCAAAAAAAATGATATGTTCTTGGGCCCTGAGACCTTCAAAATAGATCAAAGTCAAAAGCAATATATGGAACACATGCCCTTAGTATGATGCATCTCTGGTTTAAGTTTCATCACTTTATTTGTAAGGTTTCCAGAGATATGCTGCCAGACACACACGTATGTTCTTGGAGGTCAAAACAATACACAGCGCACATGCCCGCGGTATGATGCATCTGTGGTATAAATATCATTATTCTCTCTCTCAGGGTTCTAGAGATATGTTCCCGGACGGACGTCTCCTTTGAAACTTAAAATCTTCATACACTATTCCACCATACCGACACTGATATAAACAGATAAATAGTAATACAATTTTCCGGACGGACGGGCGGACACGGCCCCTATCGCTAAGTCCCCCTATTCTGGAAGTCGGACATCCGGGAATTTTAGGTCATCCAGGTTATCGCTGGCCCTAGCGACCAGGTCAAAGGGGGAAGCTATCGCATGTTGATAGTTGTGGTCGTACATGATAATGTGTATGTCAAGTTCTTGATGCGTTGTAAATAAGTACACATACATACCAAAAAGTTGTTGTGTGTTTGGTTGTACGAACAACAAGGCATATCAACCTCATCTGTCGTTTTATCTTATACCAAATGAAGCAAGGGAGCCACAGAGACGAGAGAGGTGGCTTGCCACAATAAGCCATGCCGATGGCAGAAGTAAACTGTGGCGTCCAGCATCAGACTACAATTACGTATGTTCAGCACATTTTATAACTGATAAGGGACATTATTCAGCATATGTCCATACTATTAAACCAAGTAAATTAACATGGGTTGTATTCAAGGAAAAATACACTCGTTTTATATGACTTTGCAGCCTGCAATCATTGTAAACAAACGCAACCTGCTCAGTGTGTCAGGTGTCATGCAGTTGTCACCAAGTAACAGGAGTCGAGTAAATCACCTAATCAGTTTACGCTTTGAGTAAATCTTGCCTGAGCAATGCAAAAAGGGCTTTTGACAGACTTCCACAATAAAAGTCCACGGTGAATGAGAGAGCAGGTCTTTAGTCTTATTGTAAGGCGAGTAAATAAGTCAATCCAATCAGTATGAGTTGCTAGCTCGAAGTAAATTTTGCCTGAGTGTGACAGCATTAGATATACATATAGCCAGGCAGAGGGCTATGAACAAACTATCACAGTGAAAGAAAGAAAGAAAGAAGTAATAAAGGAAGGAAAGAAAGAAAGAAAGCCAATATCTTTCATGCAAAAATGTATTATAGCAAGCTCTGAACAAATAGGTGATGGGTCTGGTCTGAATAGGGAGATTCAGCTGCAGTATCATTAATAATCGATAAATCATTTTCAGCTGTAATGTATTAGGCCTTGGCCTTTCCATGTGTATTTTAATTTGTATTGATAAATGATTCAGTTTCAGTGATTTAATACTGACAAATGATGGGCCTATAATCTGTTGAAGTTCACTGAAACAAACTTTACCTTTATCAAAAGGCAGAGAAGTGTAATGATTTGCATCATCCAGATTATGTTCCTAACCTTTGTCCACACAAGAAACCAAGTATAACAAAAAATCAACTGGAAAGATGGAGCGATATGAGAGAGCTGTGAAGAGAAAGACAAGACCTGCTGCTACAGGTACATATGTACTTACTATCTGGGCACACAATAATAGAATAACACAAACAAACAAGATCATAAAGGCACATTTGACTAGCTTAACCAGGTCCCTTCTCTGTGATAAACAAAACATTCCAGTATGTCAAATGTTTGCTTAAACACACACAAAGGAAAAAAGGCGGAAGGAAGATTTGATACGGCAGTCAGTCAACAATATGTGCACTAACTATATCTTATGCATTTTATTTCAGAAGTACCAGCTAGGAAGAAATTAAGAGTATCCAGTGCACAAGATGATCCTTTGCAGACTGAAGCTAACACAGGTAATTATACTCACTCAATGGTGCACTGATCTTCTAAATGGTAATATACATATATATATATATATATATGCACAGAGTGGACAGTGTATAAAAGTATTGCATATTGCATATAAGCATTGATTTATGTTTAATGGCCATACATTTGTAGCTAATATAATTTTATTTCTCTTTTATTTACAGAAATAGGCACAAGTTTATCATGAATGGAGCTACCATCACCACCACCCAGGACACCCTTCCAGCTACTGAATCAAACACCCAAATGTCATCAGCCAGTCACAATCACAACACCCATCCACACACCATCTGAAGCCACACCTTGTTCCTCACAGACACTCCCAGACCTCGCGACACCAATGCGGACACCTCTGCTAGAATTGGAAAGGGAAAATTTGCATGAAGAGTTGTACAACCTGCGTTAAGAAATGTATGCTGCTATTGAAGCAAATATAAAAACTCACACAAAAAACTTAATTGATGTAATCTTCCATCGGAAGCCATACATGGTAATGGTGAAAAGTGTAAAGTGATGACTGGTACTACATGGGGAGTCTTTCTTCGAGTATACACATTTTGATGTGCTTATGTTCCATCAAATGGAGTCACAAGACACAGCATAAGCCTTATGGACCAGTTTTTACTGACTCTGGCGAAACTGGACCAGAATCTTCCCTTCGAGTTTCTTGGTTTAGTCAAGGGTATACCAAAAACCACTGCCATAGATAAATTTTTGAAAATGGACTGATTTGATCCATTCTAAACTGGGTTTTATGATCCATTGGCAGGACAGAGACAATAAATACAATACCATTCCACATATTTTCCAAGGCAAATTGCCATGAGTTACTTCCATTATCGATTGCTTCGAAATATTCATTGAAACTCAGAGGAACCTGAAGGCCAGGGCCCAGTGCTGGAACAACTACAAGAAACATTGTACCGTGAAAGTATTTGTCTCATGTTCTCCACTGGGCAGTGTAAATTTCATATCTTCAGTATGGGATGGGCGTGTATCAGATGTTCAAATTGTGAGAGAATCTGGTTTTATAAGACCAGTGTATCACATGCCAGGAGACCAAATTTTGGCGGACAGAGGTTTCACTCTTCATGATGACTTTGCTACAGCTGTAAATGCGGAACTTATTACACCAGCTTTTACCAAAGGTAAAAGGCAGTTTTCAGCTCCAGAGGTTGAAATTTCTAGAAAAATCTATTCCGTTAGAATTCACATTGAACGCATCATTAGTTTGATGAAAAACAGATACACTATTCTTGAGGGACCGATGCCAGTGCAAATTATTCAAAGCTTGAAAGATTAATCTATGGAGAGAACATTGTCAAGCTGTGACAAGATTGTAAAAAGTTGTGCAGTACTTGTAAACTTATGAGAAAGTAGTGTATACCGACCAGCTGCAGTATAAAGTCACTACATAGTTCAGAATTGCATGTTTTTATGAATTTTTGTATACTCTGAGACAAACATGAACAAAATTGTGAACAGTGATAGCAATCACCATTTGACACATGATAATACTGTGACAATGGAAGTACGTTCATTCATGAAATTAACTGTGATATTTATTACAATGGTGGACAGATTAATTTAAGAAACTCTGATCATATGAAATGTGAAACACAGAAAGAAATTAATCAAACGTACGATGAATTTTATTCTACTTCAGATCACAGAACCTTCACATAGTTCCTGTCAGCATGTATAACATATTTATGAAAATTCAAAACAGTAAACATTATATCTCCAGGTTTTCATTTCAAATGCAGATATGCTGGCCAAAAGCCAGGTTCCGTGTCAAGATGCTACATTAGTTCACATGTCATAATGAAGCAGTCTAGTTTTTCCTTTTTGGTACAACAACTCTTACAATACCATGTTTTGCCCTTTGGTAGCCCTTTTAGTTTCAAGCATTTCAAACGAAACCACTCATCACACCTGTCGCAACCTACAATTTGGTCACTGGCCTCACTTCTGCAGATACAGTACTTGGGTGACATGGGTCTTGGAGGTGTATTTTCTTTGCTTTCCCCATTTTCTAGCTTACGTTTTACAAGTTCTGGTAAGATCACTGTAAGCCACAAGTGTTCAAATTTCTGCAGCATATAACTAACATAACTGTCCTTTCTGTAAGCTCAAGTGATCAGGCACTCGTCTGGTGTCCACACTACAAAATCACAATGGTTGACATTGCAAACATACATTTCATGCTGCACCTGTAAGTAGTATTGGTCGGTTACATTAAGTGTCAAGTCAAGATTAATGAAAAAATCCTTGGCACCAAAATTTTCGCTAAGTTTCTTGTCTCGCATCCTATAGGGGCACTTTATTTCCAGTACACCTTGACCACAGCATCTGCAGCTGATCAAACAATCAGGCGATGCGCCTAGATATGGCTTCTCCTGTGACAAATGTAGGCCACAACTCTGCACAGTGCAACCTCGATGGGACATAAATGATGTCACATAAACATTGCCAGTAGACACTTGTCCACTTTTTACTTGGTCTTGACCAGTCATTAACAGACAGTAAAGGTCAAATGAATCAGCTTGATTTTGTCTGCCACACATCAATGGAGCTGCATTCAGCTGTTGGCATTTGGGGTGCAGGGTTGTCATCACTTGTGTGCAGTCCTGTGTGTGCTTCTGATGACGTTAATCTACCAGCTCTGAGGTCATGTCATGCTGAGGAGTCTGCCTGTGCCCATGTAACCTCCTCAACATAAGACACTTCCATTTCGGTCAGCTTAATAATGTTTTATTCACTCCACTGCAGTACTGTTGAAAATTGGTCTCTGTAATTGCTTGAGGGTTGTAAAATGAACGGAGGGATGCAGGCAATTTCTGTGATACTCTAGCTGGCTCTGATGATACAAATGTCGGAGCATATTTCTGGAATGTACTAAGACCAACTGCAGTTAGTAAAGCTGATGACTGTGACTGAAGAAAACCTGCTTGTTGTATTTCTGTGGAAGGTGATAGGTTTCGCTTTAACTTTCATTGAGAATATTTCAATTTCTCCTTTGCTTTGTCAGTGAATAACTTTATTTGTGATAGGGGAGCGGGTTGAACTATCTGAACAAAACAGGCATTCCATTTGCAAAGCTCATCGGTACAGGCAGTCGAAGTATAATCCAGTCTGACAGCAGCTTCAATTTTGTGCAAAACAGCAGCTACGTGTGAGCATGTTTCCCCCAAACTGCAAATCAATTAAATGAGTTTATTAGGGAGCATTCTTGGAAGTGCACATGTGATAAGTTAGGTAACTTACATGTAAAATTATGCATTTTAATACTCTACACTAAAAATGGTTTACATGTTTAAAGATGTATACAAGATAATTATTGACAGGGCAGTGCCTTGCAGTATGTTTATCGTAAATGAGATATTATGATACAAAATTGTAAATCTGTGAATGCTTATATTGTACATTTGTATATTATTAATAAATTATGTCAAAAACTTCTTTTGTTTGTGTGTTGTCCATGATAATCACTTTTATAATTTTGCATGACCTCTTTGATAAACACTCCTGGAATAACATAGAACAACATGGCTTTGATAACCAAATACAATATTTATTCAGACATTAATCAATATTAATTGATGCAATTCTACTTGAGGAAAAATTGCTATATATTTTTTTTTGATGATTTGAAACTTGTGCTGAAGAAGGTGAATGCATATATATTACTTTGAGGCAATTACATTCATTATTATTATTATTATTATTATTATTATTATTATTATTATTATTATTATTATTATTATTATTATTATTATTATTATTATTATTATTATTATGATCATTATCATTATCATTATTATTATTCATTCATTCATTTATTAGTGTGTAATTGAATGTATGGGCCACCAAGGGAATATAGCTAACTTAAATGGAATATCTTCAGATCTTACCACTTATAATATTGCTGATCATTAGGATGGCCCTACAAGTTGCCTATATGTCTCTCATTTATATTGATGGTGGTATGCTATTTATCACACCTGACGAATAGGGATTGTGACCTTGATACATCACTCCTTCATAGTTTCAACACATAAACTGTTTTGTCCTACCTGTTTCACACAGGTGGAAACGCACGTAGGTCATGACCTTAATCCCAACTTTTTTAGAAGTACCGCGACACCATTTTTGATTAAATTAATGTCTAGATCTCGGGCATTTAATAATTTAATACACACACACACACACACACACACACACACATGTATATATATATATATATATATATATATATATATATATATATATATATATATATATATATATATATATATATATATATATATATTGTTATACATTGTGACAAAGCAGAAAAAAATACTGACCTGGATGGTTTATCAAATATTGATAAAGGTCATGGGAAGTAAGGTTTGGCCATTGCTTGGGATTGTCCATCCACTGATCTGCTGCAGTTTTTTATGAGCATTCTGCAAGTCCAACTAACGCCAATTTTTCGTTGTATCGCCCTAATGCCTCTCCTGGCAAGTTGCTGGTATAATCATACGCCATGTATCTGATTTGTGCACGATAAATTCACTTGTTTCTGCAACAAACTGACTGACAAAAAGACGATGTTAGACTGCGATGCTGTTCTGACGATGTGTACTGACGCTATGTGGATTCGCTATTGTGTTCTCCTTCTCCAATATGGCGGACGCGTTACTAAGGGGAACTGACGCACTACCGACTTCAAGAATTCCACCTTTGGTGGCGGGGGACAAAAAATGCTACACTATATTACCGTAAACATAACACAAAAACAGAAATTTTTGTTTAAATATATATATTCACACACAAAATGCAAGAAAACACAGCAACAGTGGAAGCAGCGAAATTCGACTTAAATGTCCATGCTGACTTTTCACACAAAGTGGTGGGTCGGGTTCAGTGTTCTGGCTTGTCCAGTCGACCTCAGACTGCAACAAGGGGCAGTGTCAGAAATATATAATAAAACCTGAAACATTATCTTGTAATTTGTGGGAAAACCCGATTTTAATTGTAAGACCCAAACTGTGATTTAGTTTTCAATTTCCTGGTCTTATCAATCATCGCAAATAAAACATTTTAATATGGAGGATTTGCCGTGCAATCGTAAGACAAACACTGGACAAATATTTTACACAGTACACCACATTGGAAAGCTAACAAAAGCTCAAAAAAATACTTATACTGGTTCCCTTGTTCCAAAAAGTGGCTGTTTCAAAGCCTGCATAATCTAATTGGTGAAGTGCACAAGATTCACAACATACGATATATTGGAGCATATGAGTACTCACAATGCATATTTTGAAACCTACATTATTCAATTGGTGAAACACACTCCAATACACCAAATACAAACTACACTGGAACACATAAATACTCTCAACAAATCAAAACATACCTGTAAAACACCAGGTCACAGGCGGAACACTGTCATAAATTTAACGTACATCAAGGTAACTATGTGCCCCAGCCAGACAAATTCGGATGTCTGACCCTGATCTGCGGCACCCGGCCCTTTCTAAGTGTGACAGACTGCCCCTAAAGCTTAATCCTATCCCCACTGTGATCGTCTTTTACTTACTGAACCCATCAGGTGGGTATTTTTTGACCAATCAAAACGTAAACAAGAGCCAAGATCACTCAACCACTCCCTGGAATGCTGACACTTGGCATTTAATTCTTTAACGTTCCAAAAGTGCTTTTTGCTGCAAATTAAATGTGCAGTCACTGTAAATTGTTCACAACAGGTTGACTTGCATGGTTTTATATTCATCAACATAAAATATTTTACACAACAGATAAACTTGGATGTTTTTATATTTATCAACACATAAGAACACATGCAGGTGTATGACCTTGACCTATTTTCCAAGGTCACGCGGACATTTCGTCTAAAATCAATGTGGACGGATAACTCAAGGAAGATTTGACTTGGGAAGTTAAAATTTTATGTGAAGATGTTCCTATATATGATCTTGCTTGGGATTGCAGATGGGTGACCTTGACATATTTTTCAAGGTCACGTGGGAATGTCATCTAAAATTGACACGCTTGCAACAACTGTGCAAGGTTTGGACGTAGGAGGTTGGAATTTTGCTTGTTCATGTTCCATAATACCAACTAGATTGGGATTGTAGATGCGTGACCTTGACATATTTTCAAGGTCACATGGCCACTTTTTAGAAATAATTGCAGATGCACTCGAGAAAGATTAGTCTTAAAGAGGTTGACATTTTGTGTGATTATGTTTCTATGTAAGACCTTTGTAAGGCCTTGTATCTAACTGCAAATGTATGACCTTGACCTACTTTTCAAATTCACGTGGACATTTCATCAAAAATCAACGTTTTGAAATGTCAATAAAGAGTGTACCTTCACCATATCTGTAGATCACTGGAATCTGTATGCCTATTTATAAAAATAAGGGTGACAATAGTAAGGGCGCACGGGGAGACATTTGATTTTCTGTTGGAAAACCAGCCTGGTTTTTTTTTTCTTTTTTTTTTTTTTTTTGCTGCTTTTACACCTTTGATTTTAGATACAAACTAGCAAGAATTGCTAGTATTAAAAAACAATTTAGTTCACAGTTTCTAGAAATTCCGTTACAGTATTACGAAAATGATTCCTAATTGCAGTCAAACACAATGTTACTTCTTTTGATAATTGTTTTGTTGTACAATTTGAATCACCTGCTATGAATCTAGATTTAAAAGGGTTTTTATGTAATTTGGGTATCCAGAACAAAAGTGGAATAGAGAAGTCCTCCTCACAAATTTTGATATTAAAATTCCTTTTCATTTCATCTTGAGGTGTAAGTTGTGAAGCTAGTGCGCAGTGAGACTGGCAACTTTGGATCGCAATTACGCATATAATTTTTTTCACAAGTACATTAAACTATACATTTTCTGATTACTACATATCCATGGATTTTTATCCATACAGTTTTTTTTCAGTTGAAATCAGAAGAAATTTAAAATATATATTCATGTCCAGGATCGAATTCAATGGTTAGTCCTGAAATAGCTTAAATAAAATTTGTAAGTTAGTCCTGACAGGTTGTTCATTTTCCTTCTATAAATTGCTCCAAAGGTCACGGAAGAGGTTTTCAGAAAAAACAAATCCTGTGAACCGTTCGTGGATATATTTTTGTTTTAATGTCCGTTGATTTTAATGTGATAGGTCAATTCGTACATTTGTGAGGCGAGATACAAATTGCAGAGGTTGAGCAAAAAACAGTTCCGAGAAAATCGCATTGAAAGAAAAAGTTACACTGTAATATTACACATACTCATTTCTTCTGTCCTGTGTTTTAATCATTGTGTGGAATAAACTTGCAGCTTTACCTCTGTGATGTTGTCATTAAACAAAAGTATATTTTGTGGCTTAAATCTCGACTTTTTTTTAACTTGGGAACACTACACTTGGCTTGTTTGCACGTGGGTTCACATGCAGCTTTCCATATTTGGGGACAAGTAAGTTAATTTCTGCTAATTAGTTTTCATCAATAGAGAATTTCAAAGTTATCACAACAATGGCAGTGATTAGTCTGAACTGGCCCATTCTTATCTCCACGGCTTATGGTTTCCCGTGAGTGACTCTTGCCAATAGCTCAAATTAGTAACTAAAGACTGTGCAAACAATGACATGGTTCACTATCATGCCCATGTAAACAAACCGATGTGCCCGGCAATGTTTAATCTTTTCATTGTAAACAAAAAATTTGAGATGAATTATCACATATAAATTTTATGTTCACACATCTGAGTTTTTTGGAGCATGTAGTTTAGACCTTTCACCTTAATGTGTATCAATCGAATTATCAATGGATTGTTTGTTTAATTTATATACGTCATTTTCTCTCATGTCTGAAATATTGTTTATACCAAGTTCGTTTTTCAAAACATCCAGATGATATTTTTTGCAGATGATCCAAAAATTGCTACCTGCCCTATCTAGGTTAGTGACTACAAATCCTTCTTGTAGTTGTATGACTGCTTTTGAAACTTTAGGCTGTTTTAGATTAACCATCTTGAAATTTTGAATGTGGGATTTGTAACGATAAATTCTATTTCCAAAGACTCTTTTCAAGTTCGATAACCATCCTTTAAATTTCTGAAATTCCATTTTTTTTCTTGCTTTGCCCATTGCATACAGTTGGAATCAAATGCATCTCATGTATCCTGAAAAATGTCAATGTTCAACTTGGGACATATCCAAAATTTTGTACCTTTTTCATCATTTCCTTTAAAATTGAATATTTACTGTTAGACTTACAGTCACAATTTTGATTTCCTGCCATATCCTCAAGAGTAATTGAAGCCAGAAATTTCCTGTAATTCATGATACTTTGTGCAATATTGTTGCGTTATTTATAGGAAATAATGGAGGATTTTTTTTTATTTTGCACTTCTTGGGAATCATGTTACGAGCAAAATTTCAATTTGAAAAGGGACAGAATGTTTAGTGAATCAAAAATTTTGTGTTTGAAGGAATGCTGCAAAACATTTGATGTAATTATTTCTTATCAGAATCTGGTGTCCGAATAAAGGGTGTGTGTAATCATGGGTAGTTTCACAAAAATGTTGCGGAAATGTGTGTTCTGAATCAGTAAGACCCAAATATTTATTAATTCTTGTAATGTCTTGTAATGATAATGCTTTAAGAGCTCTATATGATTGATCAATGCCATTGCAGAAAGCCTGCAGTACAAGGTCTTTTGTATCCTCGTTCTTAAATTTCCTGTTTTTCTGTGATTTTCTTTGTCCGTGGCTTCACCTTCTTTGGATACCAGCCTCATTCTTATGAAAAGTTGTGTGGCAGCTGTCAAGAGTTGCAACGTCCAAATTCCTTACATCACCGAAGCCTAAAATTCTGTCCTTGGGTCCATAACGAGAAACTAAGTTAAGTGTTTTGATCCAAAAAAATTGCATTTGTAATAATTTCCTTGTGTTAACATAACTGTCTTGGTCTAACAAATTTGGCGCTATGTAATCAATAATTTGTATCCGGCAATCCAATGTGAATTTTCCTCAGAATTAAAATTGTTACCCAAAAAAGTGTTTAACTTGTGATTTTTAATTGTAGTTTTATGACCACTAAATCTCTTTATAACTGATGGAGTAGTTAGGTCCACATATTTTGTTTTACATTTGATTCAGGATATCAAATAAATGATATTGGAAGATTCACAAGAAAATACCAAATTTTCCGATCGGGGGTTTCTCAATTTGAATTTTTTGTCAGTAACATTACTGTGAAATTCTTTGCTCTTCATGAAAATTGACTTGCAGAATACACTGTTACAATTTCCGTCTAAACACATTCCAAAATCAACGCTCGAGGCTAACTCTGAACCGTTTTTACTGTTTTTTTTAGGACTTATAAAGAATGAAATGCGTGACAACCTTTAACTAGCAAAAACTAGATCCGGAAAAGTACAAGAAATCCTAAGTTACAAAAAGAAAAAAATACCGTAAAAGATAATTATGAATGGCAGAAACCATCCTGCACAGACACAAGCAAAAATCGCTACAAATGAATTGAAGAGCACAGATAAGAAGTTTTCCTAGTTAGTTTCAGGACCAAACTGATTTTCTGAAAAAAATAACAAAAAGATTGCAAATGTATTAAGAAAATTCTATACTGTACTACATGGATGTGAAATCATCGTACCCAAATAAACCAGGTTAAGCAGCACGGGTGGCCTTTATAAAAAAAAATGTACTTGAGAGTAAAAGGATCCAGGTATAACTACGGAGGGAATTTTGGAAATGATAGAGAGTGTTCCTAATAGCAGTACATTTGAGTCAAATGACAAATATAATAAACAAATAGAAATCACTGCAATTGGCTCTGGATTGGGTATGTGTCACATACTTAGGGTAATAGAGGAGACAGCTATTTCAATGGTCTGGTACCTTTGGCCTTATTCACTTTTTCATATAAATACTAGACATTATGTGCTGCCATTATAAAGGATACTCCGAGTGACCAGTGTGGCTATTACTGAAGGTTCACCCAGTGCTTTGAAGAACACGTCATATTTGTTTTGTATGTATAATTTGACTGTTTTATATTAATAGTTCCAATGTGCTTTCTCCTCCATTTACTATGTCCTTAATGTTGATATCTTGTGCTATTCAGACTTTGAACTGATATCTGAAAAATAATTTGGTCCACTAACCAAGAGTAGCTGACTTCTTTCTGCTCATACTAAATTTATCCTTATGCTATAAACAAATATGCAACTGAAGGCACAGATTGTGATGTCTCCTAGGTCGATGTACAATATGGTTATCATTGTCATCCCAACAATTAAAGCCCACCTTTCCACGAAAATAGTGACTGAAGAGGGCGAGTGACCTATGTGACTTAATTCAACCTGGTAAAAGTGTCCAATTCAGTTGTTTCCAGAGGGATTCGTACATGCATACAGCAACACACCTGGTCTATGGATGGGCCCACTTTACCTATCATAGCATTGCATCCTGTTGATTGTTTTTGGATAAAAAATGTATTGTCTAATGATGTATCCATATATCCTTGCATTATAGTACCACAGGTTGAACTGAAAAAGGGACTTATATACAGACTCGACTGACCCCTCAGTGATCAATTATCTTAACTAAATATGCATGGTGCCGTACTAAGCTGGAATGACTTTCATGTTCCTCTTACCATGTCAATGGTGTCACCCCTTTGCTTATAATAGGGCTGCTTCAAAATTTTCCCGAAGAGGGAGTTCAATAAGGGCAGGACCACGCATTGCAGGCGACACGTTATTTGCTATTGTCATTTTTTAGAACAACGGAAATAAATGATGTAACCATTCGTTGATAAAAGACCTGTAAAGATATAGCATTGTCACTGATGATTAAATCGATGAATAATAATAAATAAAAGAGAAATTCTTTATGACTGCTGTATTTGAAAAGGGAATTCCTGTGCGTGGCAAACAACACTCAAGCGTTACGAATACTCATTCTAACATATTGTTTAAGAGCCAGTCAGCTATGGGGCATAATGGCTAGGACGGTGTAGGTTAGAAGTGTGGGTGGCGCTTTTGAATCAGCATGTGTTAGAATTTATTTATTTATTTATTTATTTATTTATTTATTTATTTATTTATTTATTTATTTATTTATTTATTTATTTATTTATTTATTTATCTATTCATTCATTTTCTTAATTAGTTTATATTTTTATTTATTATAATAATTGGTTGATTGATTTATTTACTACCATCACAAGAAATTTATTATTATACTATGGAGAACGTACCTTCAACAACATGACGGATTTTTTTCCCCCAGAAGAATAGGTGTGCAATAAATTAATATAATTATTATCATATATTCATCATCATTCTTATCATTCTTATATTTACTATCATTTTTATTATTATTATTTTCATTAGATCTAGTAGTAGAAGCACTATCATTAGACTTGCATCGCATATTCTCTTTAAATCATAATAAACTTAAAGTGTTGAAAAACGGATGTGTATGTTAACTGAACTTTTATAGTAATAACATGATCTTCTTAGCTCTATGGTAAAGCAGCGATTATAGCACCACGTCAAATTATCTGCCAACTGACCGAAGGTATCAAGAACCTGTCTGGCACAATGGTTAGAGTGGATCGCTTACATTCGAAAGGCGACGAGTTCGAATCCATGTGTCTCACTTCATTATAATATAATATACTTTAATAATACAAGTCTTATTGAGCAGCGCAACGATGTAATAGAAAGTAAGAAAGAAAGAAAGAAAGAAAGAAAGAAAGAAAGAAAGAAAGAAAGAAAGAAAGAAAGAAAGAAAGAAACTGTCTACATCCAAGCAGTGACCTATAGTAGAAAAAACACATGCTCTGCTGTATGGACGGGTTTAAAGTCTTTGAATGTAACAAGACAGTTAATTTTAGAAATAAAAACATGTATACATGTGCCATAGCCTGTTCATACATGTAGCTTTGAGCTTCTATTGAAACTTTATCAGTCTTATTGGAATATGAAGTATTATACGCAGTGCGCTTTAATTCATTTTATGATCAAATTGATATGACCGTGTCCCACATTTATATATCTGTTACCCTCCCCCCCCCCCTCCAATGGATAAAACGTATTGAAATGCAGAAATAAACGAGACATAATATACACGTAGAATAAAATGTCAGATATAATAGAAATGAACAAGTGGGAAATGTAGGGCTGCAATACATTTTTCATTATGAAAAAAGCAGGTTTGCATTTTAAGTGCCTGGACAGATTATAGTGCCCCATCTAGTGTAAACGATCTTATCCTCAAATACCCCGATATGGATAGAGTGTCTTACGCTAGTTAACTCCTAAATCGTATCCTACATGGCAAAATTCTCACTGAAAGTTCAGCTATGAGGTGCGGCAAATATTGCAATCAACCCAAACAACTGTTCCCCAAAAAAGGTAGCTTTGAGTTGCACCTGATTTATTTTTTCTTCATAATAACTACTAATACCGCATATGTTTTTTTGATTTTTTTTTATCAAAAAATCTACTTGTCGATTAAAAAGTCAAATCTTGCACACGTGTTCATCTTTGCATATTAATCACTACAGCAATATTAATTTATTTTGACATATCCTCAAAAACAACAACACAAACAAAAAACAATTAAATGAATAAAAAAAAAATGATATTTTTAACTTTTGTAGTTTTTATGTGGAATTTTTTTACGGTTCAACCTAAAACTACCTAGTTCTTGTGGGGTGTTGGAATCGTCAAATTGAATTTTTTGGGGGGACTCTCATCCTGAAATTACAGCAAGAATTAGGACCTGTCGGGTCCAAGTCACGTGTTCACTAACACTATCAGACACGTTGTACAAGCCGCCACATTCCTAGCAAGTCAGTTTTGCAAATTTTGTGATACACATTAACCATACCTGGCTCCTAAGAGTCTTTCTGTGTTAAATTTCAAGACGGGGTTAGTATCTTGCTTGCCTCGGTGCAATAATAGTGATAATAGGAAACCATGTCATTATAAGGGATGAGCTTCATTGGGCATTTAACATTATTTTAAACATGCTTTTGTTTGAAAGTGCAAATAAAGGGATTTAGAAATAAGTGAAACTTCTGGAAATTCTGCCCCCAAGCATCAATTATCAAGATGTAATTGAATGCCAAATGAGGTTCAGTTTTTAACATACAGCTGCAATACGCGATAAAAATTGAAGGCCTGTCATTGGCGAAACAATGTGAATACCAGTCGATTACAGCACATGTAATTGTAATAAATATAAAATTGGGGAACCGTCATTCAATATAAACAAACAAAATAAATAAATGAACTGACGAACGAACGAACAAACAAACAAACAAACAAACAAATAAATAAATAAATAGATAAATTTATAGATGTACCATGCCATGCTGAATTTTGTATAATTAATAAACAATTACAGATAAATAAACTTAGTTAAACTGTCACGAGAGATTAAAAAACCCAAGTTGGACTTGTGGGTCCCCTAAAATTATATATGCAAAATTATTTTTACACGTTAAGTTTCTTGATGTAGGTTTAAACTTATTTTATTTTTTGAAAGAAAAAACGATTGGGGAGCAGGAAAAACACCTATATGAATCCCTCTCGTGATGTTGAAATTGATGTTACAATTTTGGCTTAAGTAAAAATCAGCTGTATATATATATATATATATATATATATATATATATATATATATATATATATATATATATATATATATATATATATATACATATATATACATATCACCTTGACATTAAAAAATTAAATATAGGCACTATAATGGAAAAAAGGACGATCACTAGATTCGAACTCACTACCCTCCCGTTTCAAAGACCCTCGCTCGACCACTACCCTGCCAGTAGTTCGACATGTTTATGTTTATTGTGTGGCTCAGATAAATCTACTCAAAACTAACATTGCTCGATTACTTTTGTGTTTTCTCGCTCTGCCATGCAATACATTAAAATTTCGTTTTCAGGCAACTAGACTTATAAACGTGTGTCACTGGTATACATTAATAGCTGTACATGTCATAAGTGCTAAAGCTTAGTTATGAGCGAAATTATGGATAGGCGACTCCAGTGTTTGACAGACATTCAAGCAGGTACATGGGCATAAAAATGGTGGGGCAGTATACTACGATCAAGATCGGGATATAAATTGCATCATGATTAACATTAAGTTTACTGTGCGTCTTTTTTAACAATAATCAAGCAGGAATATGCTTTTGGTAAATGTAGACATAAGCAAAGTACAAAAGTACATTCTTCTTGTTTCCTACAATGGGTGAAAATGAATGGTCCCAAATCCTTTGACGTTTCTCGTTTCGTTTCGCTCTATTTCGCCATATGCACCCTTTCTCGCTCTTTTCCGTGAAAACAATTAAGCAGCCCTTGTTTTTCAATTCTGTCACTGCTCTGTTCAAGTTTTGCCTAATGCAAAAAAAAACTACTTTATATGGGGGAACAAAACCTAGACTCTGCAGAATATCATGCTGTCTCTAACATTTTTTTTCTTTTACAGGTATTGCCTCATATTACCATGCTGTTTCTTATCACACCATTGTCATCTAAGGTACATACTATGACTTGGTTTGAGTATCTGATCACATATATATATATATATATATATATATATATATATATATATATATATATATATATATATATATATATATATATATATATATATATATATATATATATATATATATATATATATGATAATAATAATGATAATGATAATGATAATGATAATAATAATAATAATAATAATAATAATAATAATAATAATAATAATAATAATAATTATGGCAGGTTTACCCACGGAAGGCAATACTGTTTATTCTGTTACTTTAATTTCAATATATATGTTCCCGTGGGTCCATGGCAGCATCCTGAACTGCAGCAAAAAAAAAATGATGACATTAAAATAAAACCCAATCATACAGCTTGTTGCATTCGTTCCTGGTCGCACTTTATATAAACCATCCTTGTGAGTTGTCTTCCTGCAAATATGACATGCTATATTGTGCATTTAATTGTTTTTTGCTTGTACTGTATGGATGAAGAATATGCTTGACTGGTATCGGTAATCTCGCGTGACTAGCATCTTGTACAACTGCAGATGGAATAACTTTGGTTTGATATCTGCTTTATCCTGTCACATGTACCATTCCTGATTTTTTTTTGGACAAGAAAACACTGAAACACATCCTTCCACTTCCTTGTACCCGCGTTTAATGGTTTATCAATGTTTAGTTTAAACGCTACTAAATTTCCTAATTTTCTGATTTGCTTTTTCAACAGCAACTGGGTAGAAAGTAGTTCAAAAAACATCATCTATACTCATAAATTTCAACCCAACAAGGACAGGGCCAAGTTAGAAGCTTAAGATCGGGTTGACTATAGCAATATTGGGATGTTGTCAAGCTTAAGCTACTCGTGAAGTATGTAGTCCTGTATTGTATTGCTGGAAAAGTAGCCCAGGATGTTGCTGAAACCATTTGACAACAGGATCTTATTCACATAGCACTGGCCTGTCTGACGATATATTGCAGGTGAGCTATGAAACAATACATAAAAGCTACTTGTCTTGGGATAGAATACCATATTTATATTCGGAAAAAAAGGGGAAACACAGCCACAGACACACACATATACATATACACATTTTAAAGCTTTATCATTTATCGTATCAACACGTTTAATTGATATGTCGGGAGTAAATCATGGTCTACGAATCTAGAATATGAAAGTATTTTGACAGTGCAGATGTTTTATATCAAACGTAGAAGTATAGTGAAATGTGACCTGTGCCCCAAATAGGAAAATCGTTTGCTGAGTATCATTTCCCAAGTCATAAATATCAGTTTAAAGCAGCATGAAGTTGAACTTTCCTGCTTTTTTCACATTGCTATAACTTATTACTTATTGTGGTTTAGCCTTTCTTTTAGCTTTGTACCAAACAGTGACAAAGATATAAGCAGTCGAACTCAGAAAGAAAAAAACAGCATTGGCACAAGCAGTCTTAATGTATGGAGTAATTTTCTGCATGTAGTTGCAGTCAAGTATGCTGCTTTTCAAAAGTACTGGAAGGGGCCTTTAACCTCCCTCTTCGTTGCTATAGGTTACAGACTGCAGTTGTGATTGGCTGGTTGCGCATCCCAACGGAGATAGTCCGTAATTGTGAAAATACTGTGTTTTCAGCATGCTGTAGCTTCTGTTTAAATAAAGTTAGCTAAGTCAGGTTTGCTGCATCGCAGAGTTGCTTTATTGGTGGTCATATAGGTGCACTGTCTTCCGGGCCAGGTGGGAACTTTATGGTGGGGAAGGACAATGATGTGACCCTGGCAAGAGCACAGTTCATACACCTGTATAAAGCTGACATCCAGGTGTTGTTTCGTATTTCAATTATCACAAATTAACGAGCTGGGAATTGTATGACAAAAATCCATCCATATTTTCTGACATTTTTATCTGTTAAATGCCGTTCACGGAATTTCAAAATACTAAAATGCTGATTTTTTAGACTGAAAAATGCTAATATGAAAAATAGGAGGATTTAAACTGTGGTCTGTGGCCTATCAGTATGGCGTACCATTCATTTAGCATTGTTGCCAATATATCACGAAGGAGGCGGTGAGATCGAAGTAAGATCGCAAGCCGATAGACGAGCGATCTGATGGAGTCTCACCGCCTCTTGAGTGATATATTGCCCACATTATATGCCACGCCATACTTAATTCCTAATACACTATGATCCCGAGTTGAAAATCCCGCAAATTTGACGCAAAAATGGATTAATTGGCTTATTTTCATCCTTCGTCATCGCCTTTGTTTATGCCGTTCCAGTTTCCTTGCGTACTCGCTCAATTGCAGAATTTATCGTTTTGGAGATGAGCAGGGCCCTATTTAGGGAGGCCGTAGGTGTAAGGATTATACAGCTGTAAGTACATCCTTCCGAATAGGCCTAGGCTCAAAATATTGTTCATAAAAAAAAAGACCGAAGTGTATCATAAATGTGTCTTGGGCCTACATTTGGCTATCCTGCAGATATAGTTTTGGAACGTGAAAAACCTCATAGGACACCCAAAGACGAAGGATGTCCAACAAATGTGATTGGCTGAATGAGGTCATGTGATAAATCTGTATATCATGGTTGACTGTGAACAACCATGGTAAGCAGGCACATTCGCCGTGTGTTGGGCAATTTTTTGAAATAGCTCGTGTTCTGCTTGAATATTTTTACGGGACAGAGATTTCTTAGCGAGGTCTATACAACAAGTATGACAGTACTAAGCAAAGTTCATTTTGGGTGAGGAGCCATAGGAATTGGATGCCATGACATGGGTAGGCCAGGCCTACTTAAAGCTCTAGGTCTATAGTCTTTTCGGAGTTTACGGTGGACATGCCTTTCGAAGTGTAATGGTATAGGTTCAAAGACAGTGTTTATAAAAGGAGTATTGTCGTAAACCTGCTGAACTCATTTTTCGCTCAAGAGTACCTCATAGCAACAATATTAATAGCGAATCAGATTATTCCTTTATGATCGAAAGGCTTTTTCAGGACAAGTTCCTAAAAGTTATGCCCGCATATTCGACCATAGTACCCATAATCGTTGTAGCGGAGCAGGTCCTATCAGGAGGCGGACGATATGTAATACATATCAAGGACAATCACTTTGATGATGCCTGCAAATATATGTCCGCAAATGAAACGACAGTATACTTTTTATCTTTCAATTGTCCTGCATCAACACCACAAACTGATCGGAACAGAAGAAACTTGTTCTCGCTAAAAAGGTAAAAATACAGAATTTACATATGGATACATGTGTATAAAATGTTTATTTACCGGAAATGCTGATAAACCTTTAATAGAAGCATTTAAAGCAAAAGTATATACACAGGTTTCGTTCCGTTGGTAAATTCAACAGGCGTGCGATAAAGCGTGTAATTTTAACCATTAACGATCACCTGCTCAGTGAACATGCATGAACTTGACTCCCTTCATTCAATTAAAACATAATTTAGTTTGTTATATGGATTGTGGTGTATTTTATTCGAGGAATTGTATCACAGACAAGATAACTGATAACTGTCAATGATCAGAACCAAGACCATCCTTTCTGGACAATTGTCTGCAACTCTAAGAGCTGTGCAGCTGCGGCACATCTGCATTACAATTTACACATTAACATTCAATTTTAACCGCAATTTTTGGCATGAAAACAAACTACAGGAAAGACGTCTCCAAGGCTAGCAAGTTTACGTCTGGGTGATGTCCCATAAGAAAATTCCTAAAACATTTTGCAACTCCTAAATGTGCGAGCTTTGTAAAATCCGCCATTTGAAAGCGCTATAAACTGTTGAATAATAATAATAATAATAATAATAATAATAATAATAATAATAATAATAATAATAATATTAATAATGATAATGATAATAAAAATAATAATAATAATAATAATAATAATAATAATAATAATAATAATAATAATAATAATAATAATAATAATAATGAGGACAAGGAGGAGGAGGAGTGCATGAGCTGAGGACCCAAATGTGACCAATTGGTACCTACTAAGGGCATCAAAGTTACCACGCCTTTTTGATAGGTGTATGTCTCAGCAACTGAAAACAGTATGATGGACTTTGATATCGAGTAGCTTTACACCAGAACACACTTAAGTAGACACATATTCTTTTGCTAAAAGTCTGATAAATTTTTCTATTTGGATTCCTTTGATAACTTTGTTGCCATTTTGTTGCAGAATAAACTTAAATTGATTATGAATCACACTTTTTATTGATGTGCAGAGCTTATTAATCAATTTCAGTATATTTGCTAGTCATTGCTAATCCACTTGCATTTGCAAAAGCTAACTAATTTTGAAAGGGTATATTGAAGAACTTTTTCTATATTTAGCTTAAAGCAAATAGTTGCTAATCAATTTTGAGGAAATTGAATGTAATGCAAATCAGTGGTGATCAATATTTATTCGAGACCAGGAAAATAAAGTGTTCCTTGCTCAAATTATGTATTTTATGCAAAAACAGTTCACACATATCAACATTCAACAAAGAGGGAAGAATGTTGAAAGATAAAACATGATTATTTTTTATGTATCAGCAGACTGAGAATCTTCCAATTTAGCGATATAAAGACCCATTATCCAGTTTCATACAATCATATATTGCCTGTAACAACACAGATTTTTTAAAATTCAAAATCATTGTTGTTCATATAATGGATGAATCTGCTCGTCCATTGTGAGGAAGAAGGTAACAAAATTGGTTTTATCTATTTGGAGAAAACGGCTTGTATTTTTTCATGTATAAAATCAAGGAAATTACAAGTATATTTCATTTAAATCTTTTGTGAGCTGCAAGTTGGTGTAATGAATAAGTTTTCCAAATGACCACATGAGAAATTAGTTCTAGAATAAGCACAAAATTATCTAAATTTGAAATTACCGGTTATAGCACTTTCTTGGAGTGGAACAAGCCATGCCTTTGTGTGGCAGAAAGGCCCATCGTATTTTAATACCTTTTTCCTCCCAAATTTAGTTTCGATGCAGCATCAAGATAAAAGAGGTATAGTTCTTTGAATCTTTATGTTCATCACTGTTTAGCCTGGATTTATCGTGTAATAAAGTATCAAAGTACTTTGTAATGTTTTCGTTTGTTCATTTCTGTTGAAATTAACCTCTTGATGTGTGTGGAAGAAGGAATTAAAATGTTATAGTTCCTTTTTGCAAAAGAGTGTATGGGTTCCCAATAGCCACTAAGTACAAGGAATAAGGTGATAAGCCAAAATATTGCCTTTATGTTTGCAGCAGGAAACATTTAAACCTAGAATCTTTGCAAGAAGAAGGAACTATCTCAAAATAGTACCTTCTTCCACTGAATATTATTCATAAAACTAAACATTATAAAGACTCTAACTAAAAAAATTATATTACGGATTGTCTTTTTGGAAGGCACTTCAATGAAAATTGTACTAAATCAGAACAATGACAGATTGCTTTCTTATATTTTTGATACCTCATATTTTCATTTTGTTAATCAGAAGAGAATTGGATTCAAGTGTCATCTAATAATGATTCAATAATATCCCTAAGCCCCTGCCCCGAAATCTGATATGAGAGACTCCTTGAACAGTTGACAAGGCATTTGGCATGGTTTGAAAACATACATAAACCGATAATGAAAGTACACATTTTTTGTCTCGTTCATTTACAAGAAATCGCCTTTTTTTTACAAGTGGAACGAGCCTAGTAGGTTTTTACATCAACCATTTGTACCATCAATCCGTTGTCAAGGTAAGACCTCGGGTTTTCCGTTTGAAAATTCCATTTTACCTCTTAAAATTCAGTTTTATTCAGTTTGACCTATTGATTTAAACGTATTTTATTTTGACAAAGTACACAATATAATACATATGAAAATTATATGCAATTGGGAAGGAGAGCGTGGCCCTATATAAATCCCTCTCGCAGAAGAAGACCACCACAGGACACTACAGGACGTACAGGACGCACAGGAACAGAGAGAAGAGGAAAAGCACGGACGAGACATACAGTGGGGCATAAGGTTGTATTGTATTGGTAGTATTAGGATGTCATTTTATCTGCAGTTTGGACGGGGGATAAATTTATTGTACCGTATAGCAAAAACAAAACGAAAATAGAAAAATGTATTAGCCAACACCAGAGGGGTTGAAACGTTGAGTGGCGGAGATGAAGTCATGAACGGATGAAAATGTTTCAATATTTTCAATAAAAGAACCGTTAGGGGACCCATAAAGAACTGTTTGTAATGTAAAGGGAGCATACTGTGATATAGCAGTATGTAGGTTAGACCGAGGAATTGTGTATTTAGAACAATGAAAAAAATAATGCCACGTATCTTCGTTAGGTGAGCCACATGAACATTTCGTAGTGTTCTTAACACCAATCTTGAAGAGATGTGAATTTAGCTGACTGGCATCCAAACGGAGGCGTGTATGCTGAACAGCTAGGAATCTATTACCAAAGTTATACAATTCATCAAACTTTATAGGTCGGACCACCGGTTGAGTTTTACTTGATTTAAACTTTTGAATAGAGTCAGAATTCCGTATTTCTAGAGGTAGTTGATTCCATAACCGAACAGTTGAAGGAAAGAAGAATTTGTCAAAAAGGTCCGTCCGAGCTCGGAAATGAGGAAGATCAAATTGCTGACGTGTGGTATAATTACCTGTATCAGGAGAAGCGGTAGAAAGGATAGAGCATAGTGCGTCCGGTACAAGGTTATGGACCAATTTGTACATAAGAATCAATTTTGAATTTCCCTGCGTTTGGCTAAAGTTAACCATCCAGTTTCTTCATATATTTTAGCGGTGCTGGTCCCATGCATTGCTCCAGTGACAATACGAGCAGCATTTAATTATATACATTCTAGTTTTTCTTCATCTTGGACCGTACAGCCGCTCCATACTCGACTACCATATTCTAGAATAGGGCTTATGAAAGAAGTATAAATGGTTTCCAGTGTTTTCCTATCTAGAGTGAATTTCAAACTCTTCATGATATTGATTAATTTGGAGGATTTGTTTGATATATCAGTAATATGGTCAGACCATCTTAAATCAGAACGTATTGTCACTCCAAGATGTTTATGATGAGCCACATCTTGCAAAATATGACCCTGGAAAAGAATTGGGGGGGGGGGGGGTGAGAAGGCGGATTACTTTTTCTGGAAATAAGCATAGAATCAGTTTCCAAGGCATTGAATGTGACTAGCCAATCTTTGGACCACTCGTCAATTTTAGATAGGTCCATATTCATAGTTTGAGCCGCAGTGACAGGATTATCAATAGTTAGATAGAGTGAGGTATCATCAGCAAACATTTTAATGTTAGATCGAACAATGTCCACAATGTCATTGATGTAAATAAGAAACATCAGAGGTCCTAAAACTGAGCCTTGCGGAACGCCTGCACAGACTTTACCCCAATTAGACGACTGGCCTTTGATGACTACCCATTGGTGATGGTTATGCACATAGCCTGAAAACCATTCAAAAAGAGCTCCCATAAAACCAGCTTTCCTTAGCCTATGGAGCAGACCAGCATGCCAAACTTTATCGAATGCCTTACTGATGTCCAGAAAGATAACACGAACCTCTTTTTGCTGATCCACAGCTAGACATAATTCGTGGTACAGTTGTAGTAACTGACTAATGGTGCAGTCTCCCGGCATAAAGCCAGATTGATAAGCAGATATAACAATATTGTCTCGAAAGAAATTGAAAACATACTTAAAAACTATTTTCTCAACTACTTTTCCGGTACAACTAAGTAATGACACTGGCCTATAATTGTTGCATAAATTATCAGGGCCTTTTTTATAAAGAGGAGAGACGTTTGCTTGTTTGACCTATTCAATTCTATATAAAACACTTGTGATCATAAAACGGAGTTTCTGTTTCATTAACATTAAATGTACTTAATTCATGATTTAATCAATTCCGATAGTTCTGTTTCCTTGCGGGAAAAAGCGGAAAACTGGAGGCCCTATCAAGGCAATGTGGCCTATTGCTTGCATGACAGTCTCTCTTGCAATTACTGCCAGATAAACTCCACTGCTGTTCCCATTCTTTCAATGCTAATAAAGATATTAAATGTAAATCAGGGTTTGAAATTAATATTTTTACTCAGTCTAGCCAAAAGGACTGAATCAGCGAGGGTTCACTTCATTTCTGTTAAGAATCTCTCGTTAAATTCCTGGCCAAATCTAAAATATCACCAGCCAAGAGCAAAATCGACCAGCATTTGGCTGGTGGCAGGTGCTAGTTTCAAGCCCTGTAAATGTTAAAATAATTGAAGGCAGACACACATGGAGTCTGATTATATTAACTATAATAGTATGGAAATCTTCAATTTTTCAAACATTTTGTAACGGTTTTACAACAATAACTCTGCTTCATCAGTTATCATGTGTAGTGCAGTACATTACCTTATTCATTGCAATATCGTTTCAACATTATGCAACATAATTGTACCTTTGACCAAAACTTCATATTGTTATCTTCCTCTTCAATGGATCAAAAGCCAAGAACATAAAGATGTTGGTCCAAAGCCTTTTTTAAATGGTGTCCACTATCCATGAAGAAAAAAATTTACAGCTCTGAAGTGAAATTGTTTGACAGAAGGATACAAAAAGCAGATCTTTTAGTTGTCCAGCATTATATCCAGCTATATCAACAACATTTCAATAATCCTGACTGATTAAAATTTTATCAACTTGAGAATGTGATATCTGAAAAGGTAGCACAAATATAGCCATAACTGGATATTTTTTCCAATTTGGGGTTTTTTTAAAGAGGCATTCCGTGGTAATGTGGACATGACATATGAAAATAATATTGAAAGTACCAGAATCTATAGTGTAATTTTATACTGTTTTCTTAAAGTAAAGATGTCATAACTTAAAATGAATCAATCTTTTTAACCGTAGCCTTGTGAATTTTTCTAAATTTGAGTATTAAAAAAATTGTGTTGTAGACGGGACAATTTAAAAATGTTCATTACTTGGTCATATTTGTAACAACTGAAAAATATTTATTATTTGGTCATTTTTGTAGAATGGAAACAAAGAGCTTACCACAAGGAATATCAAAAGCCTTGTTTGTCAAAAAACAAATTTTAGTTTCAAAATCTTATTCTGATTTCCAATTTAAAATGTCCCATCCACGACAAAACAATACCAGGGAATGTCCGCCCCCCCCCCAAAAAAAACATTCACTTGCAACTAACTATTTGAAATTTGTAAAGGCTATATGGTAACTGTGGCCAGGGGAATGGTGCTTGCAGTAAAAATGATCCACACGTGTGCAAAATATTTATGCCATCAATAAATGGCAGTTTATGACATTTGACGAGTCAGATTTTGACATCTAGTCAGTATCATAGTCTGACTCTTCAATTTCAGGTTCAGGCAAGTGGTCTGATGAACCACTTGAAGGAATATTGTGGTAGAATTCTAAGTAGAGTGACAGTATTGCTCCGCTTCTACAAAGTGACACAAGGTCTGCTTTTTTTCTGTTCGAATTGTACAGTTTTGAACAAGTCTTCGTGATATCTATTTTGTTCTTTTGCCTTGTAGACTTCAGCAGTTTTATCGATGTGAACTGTTCACAATCAAAATCATATTTAATGTAAATATGATCAACAACTTGCTTTCTGATTTGTATTACAGCAATATATGTCCACCTTACAGGAGCCCCAATGATATATGTTTTGAAATTCAGGAGATTGGTATTTTCTTTGAGTCCACTCCAAAGAAGTTAGCGAAGCAAATATTGCAGCTGTCAAACACTTCTCGATCCCTGTCAAGGGCTCACCGTTCATGCCACTCAAACTCTAAGAAGCACAGGGAGGCAGTGACCACAGGTTTTGTAGAGGCTTTGGCTCCTGCTCCCATGGACACAGCACCTGCTCCCATGAACTGCTTTGCCAATGTCAAAGTTCCTATTCAGAGCCTGGTTGGTGATGAAGCTGTGGTCCCACCAACGGAGAAGAGGTCAGGTGCTGTTGCGCTGTCATGCCATGGCTTGTCTCTGGAGGGCACCTAGCAAAACACACAAATACCTTTTTTGCCCTTTTTAGCTGAGATTTATGACCAGCTCACAGGCAAGACTTGTGGCACATCTGTTCCCATGGAACCCCCGATGTCTGGCTACTTAAGACAGGTGCAACTCCTCCTTGAGCCAGATCTCCAGAGGAAGTGTTGAGCAGATCCTCCCATCAGGTTTACTGCCAGTGGACTTAGACTGGAAAGAGTTTCATGCTTAGCAGCTGAGAACCATCACAGTTTCTGCCGAGGCTTTTTGACAGTTGGAGGAGAATGCCGGGGCTCCTTCCTTATGGTGCCCTACTCCGACGTGTCTTTAGCTGCTTTGGGGTCTTTCCTTGATGACAACAAGGGCTCTGTACAGATCACTGAGGCGGCGCGAGACAGGTAAGACTGGACAACACTTTTCATGACTTCATTTTTGCTAGCTGATGACCTCCACATGCAGACTGCTTGCACATTGGAGGTGAACCTTCATTTGTTGAGGAGGGATGTCTAGTCGCTGTCATCTTTGGCTGCCTCAGCTCCAAAGCACGGTACTTTTCAAATCACGTCCGCTCAGCCCTTGACTCTTGCTGCCTCTGGGACACAACAACCTGGGAAGAGCAGACGGATCAAGGTACTCCCGGCCTTTGCAAGTTATTCTTTCTGGTCCCCAAGAGGGATGGAGGATGGCACCCGGGCAAAGACCTGTTGACGCTGAAGAACTTCCTGGAAGTCCCGTCCTTTCAGATGGAGACCCCTAGACAGTGGCAGCAATCATAGGGGCCAATGGAGTGGATGATGTCCCTGGATCTCAAAGATGCATTCTTCCACGTACCAATCATGCATACTTCACCGAAATATCTGCGGGTCCATTTGGTGGGGCCAAGTCTACCAGTCTAGGCACTTCCCTTCAGCCTTGCTACGTCCCCGCTGGTGTTTACCAGGTTCATGCAACAGTTGCTGCTTACCTTCACCACTGAGCCATCCGCATTCATGTGTATCTGGACAAATGGCTTATCTGAGCGCTTCAGCGCCTGGAGGCACAGCATCACACACAGACTATTCTGGAACTCTACCAATGCTTGGGACTGATGGTAAACCTACCGAAGTCCTGTCTTTGGCAGGAGCAGACTGTCCTCTTTCTCAGCGTCCAGTTACACCTGGTTGCCTACATCTGGCGTCCTTTGGAGGACAGGTGGGAGAGACTTCAGTCCCAGTTCAGAGCTTTTCGACTGGCAAGGTCTGCTGGGTGCAACAATGGCTCACGCCATTAAGCTCCCTGGCCTTGATGGACTCCCAGGTCCCACTCAGACGTCTTTACCATGCAGCATGCTCCATGCAGCAAATAGACATGAGACTAGGGCTATCAGGCCCCGGTGCCAATTCTCAACAAGGATCATTCACACCTTCTGTGGTGGACCATGACGTCCTAAAGGGACAAACACTGGTACCTTTTCAGGCCCAGCTCACCATTCACACAGACTCTTCTCGGTCCTGGTGGGGAGCTCACATGGAGAACTGTCGGGTGTCAGGCCTGCGGTTGGCGTCGTTCATGTCTTGCCACATAAACTGGTTGGAACTGGAGGTGATACACTTGGCTCTCCTCCATTTCCAAGACCTGGTGGAAGACAAACCTAATAATGTGCGACAACAGGACTGTGGTAGCCTTCCTCAACAGGCAGAGCAGGACAAGGTCCAAGAAGCTGACAGAGTTAGCCGTACACATCACCACATAGTCCGCAGGCATAAGAGGCAAGATCCTGGACATAAAAATATCCTGGCTGACCAACTCTCAACAAGGTGTCACTCAGTAGGGATGGAGTGGTCACTCCCCCCAAGGGTCATTCAGGCCATGTGGGCAGGTGGGGAGTTCACATGTGGATCTGTTCACTATTCATGAGAATGCGAAACTGCTGGTTTACATCTTGCCTGTCCCAGACCCACAGGCCCAAGTAGTGGATGCTCTAGCAATGGACTGGAGCAATCTGTTGGTGTATGCCTTGCTGCCCTGCCAGATCCTTCTAAGGGTACTGCGCAAGGTTCACTCCCACGATCTCAATCTGATCCTGGTCACTCCCTGGCAGCCCCAGAGTGACTACTAGGTAGACCTACTGTAATTCAGCATCAATCCTCCACTACTATTACGGGTGTCAGAGAATACTTGGGCCCCCCGAACGTTTGAGCCCCCAGGGGCCCGTTCATTCGCCGAACATTTGGGCCCCCTGGAAACACTTGGGCCCCCTAATAGAAATTGGAATAACTTAGTTTTGGCCCAATACCCTCCATAAATACATATATATGTTGACAGTGTTGTGCACAGCAGTAGCAACTTCTACAGGAAGTGCCTTGTAGTGGCAAAAGTGTACTGACGATCTAAATTACCAGTTACAACCATTGCATATGGGTCTTTCTTCCTTGCAACAGCAGGTGTAGCATGGTGTTGTCATAGGAACTATAATACTCTGTCACCTTTTTAACATTAAACAATTGGATGTGCATTGTTTGTGAAAAGGTACTAAAACTTTGTAATCCATTTTTCTTCATTGAAGAATGTAAAAAAATGAACTATAGTAAAGAGGTAAAGTTGAAAGACACATTTTGGTTTATCATACATATGGTTAAGTGTTTTTGACAAAAGGTAGCATGTAGCTTTGGTACTTTGTTCTGTCATATGGAGACCATTATAATGTTACAAAAGACTCAAGTAAAAAGGTCACAAAGTAATATAGAACCTTCTATTTTAATAAGTTTTGCTATTTTATGTCATTTTTCATCATACAATAAAGGCATAAAATGCCCTTTTCATTTTATTGAAAACCCAACTAAATGGTCCACTTTTTGTCCAAACTTTACCAATTTAAAACACTCAAATGATTTCATAATTTTACTCACATAAAGAGAAATATATGATCAATATTTCTGTAGGTATATCTCAGTTTCCACCAAAAATCGTTTTGTTATCTTCTTCTTCTGAACAGACGTGCTGTAATTTACATTGGATGTGGCAATTTGGTCGGTTTTGTGTTGTTGAAATGAACAATAATCTTCATTCAATGTTTATTTCAATACCCTGCACCTAAGTTTATTCTATGTATAATAGGCAAATTGACTATTTGTAATGGCCGACAAATGTCACCAGTCTGATAAATTGAAACCCTATGATTGTTGACAGTTTCTTTTTTTAACTTATGTTTTGTAATTCAGTACTAATATTTGAACACAAGAATAAAAGGAAATATATACAGATGATGGTTTTAAAACAATATCCGTTAGGCTATGTGAGTAATTTTTCATCAATGTCAGTTGTGGGTCCATCGTCAGAACTGTCATCTGAAATTTGAGCTGGCTCTTTCTCATCATCCACCATGTTTTCACAAGACTGCACGAAGCATGACTCAGTACATTTTTAGTTCATTTTCAAGGCAGTCGCATGAAGGGTGAACACATTTCATTTTGCACGTGCAAGACAGAAAGTCCATGACAACATCTGGGGAGGGTGGGTCTGTTATCCATTGAATCCAGTGCTGACCTTCATCACCAAGCACCCAGCCAGTGCTGTCAAGTGGGCTGGGTATGTTAGTCTTGGTCTGCAAACTCCGACAGCATTGGACGGAATGATAAAATTACATTTTCTGTAAACTGTGACGAATGTTTTTATTTATTTTATTTTATTTTATTTTTTTTGTATTAAAATTACTGAACGTTAGAAACAATTTAGACTTGATTAAATTTTTGTACAGTTTAAGCATATTTATTTCACACTGGATAGCCCAACAGTATATAAGCATAGATTTAAGGCAATCTTTTGCACACACATTGAGTCTATAAACTTTAGGTATTTTGTGCAAACACAAGTCCAGAATAACAATAGGGAGCCTGATGGGACGGAAAGTGACCAGACGGAAATCATTGCTAGGTGTTGCATGATCTTTTCCGATAAGCTATGTGTGACACATGGGCAGCAAGATAAAAGTTCAACTAACACACTAAATAACTATGAGCAGCGAAGATGTTTTTTGATCATCTAATATTGTGGATTATAAGTTTACAATATCAACTTAGGACTTACCTACTGGGCAGACCAACGGCTGTTCATTTTCAGGCCTCGCAATAAGAGGCAAGCAGTCACCCTCCTTCACCCCATACACATCAAACGTGCTGTAGATCACTCATCAATACAACAGATTTTGTAGCGATAATATAACCTATAACTTCCCTGACCAGATTTTAGGTGACCTTTCAGCAGGTCACCAGCGATTTGCTCATGGCAAGGCCTATTTTTGCACTGGGACCCTAGTTCTGGACATATCACATTTTGCTTGCTGCAGTCACAGGAAATGGCAGTGTCTCTCACTCAGCCAGCTTTGTGAGCCAGGACAGGAAATGGACATTTAGTGAATTGACATGCCTTTTAAAAGTTTACTACACATGATTGGATTTGGTAGTTATGATTGCACATAATCATAAGTGATTACAAGCTGGTCCGGCCAGAGTAGTTGATCAGTATAGGAGACTGTGTTGACAAGAGAAAGATACAGATAAATAACTTTAGTGAGCAATGAACCTAACTGGTTTGTGTGCTGAACTTAATACCAACACATATAGATCTTTCCATCAAGGTCAAAACCGTACCATTAGAAAACTTGCAATTGAACATATCCAGTAACACAAATTGTGTTTTGTGAGAGGGCTCCAAATATATTATTTCAACAACGGATCTCTCAGGCCAAAGGCTTCATACGTAAAAGCTGCTAAACTGTGCATTACTGAAGTATCTTGGGATGACATGAGCTGAATAAATTTAAATATGCTTTTTTGTCTGAATCTATGGGGGATATATCTTTGTCTTAAACTATCATACACAGCGCTTTCCAGAACTATATGGCATTCATCTTCAAGCATTCCATAAAAGTAACATTTAGGATACTTTACGTTAAGATTTTCCCATCGACCCATTTCAATGCGAAGTCTATGAGAACTAACTCTTAAACGACATAATGCTTTCCTATACTTCGCAATATTATTTTCAGACAGATAAATGTGAAATTTTAATTCATCTATAAAATTACGATACACCCTGGCTTTCCGTTTACCATAAAAGGTTGTCATCAACTTTTCATAATAAATAGCCGTTCACCTAAACTTAAATTGACGTAAAAATTAAGTTTCGTTCACAACACCTTGAGCCTACCATACATCAGCAAAACAATTTTTCTAAACAGATTTTTAAGATTAGCAGCCCAATTTTCCACTCATTTTCTTGCAATTCCCGTAATAGAATATTGTGTGTAATTTTACATAATTTTGCATCATCACTTTTATGGACTTTTAACCACTATTAAATTATTCTCCCATACCTTTTTTTGTATAAAGGATAGCGACCAAGCTCCCCATAAATCATTTCTGAAATAGTGCTCTGTCTTACAGACAAGACATTTTTACAGTATTGCAGGTTGACCTTCTCAGAATCATCAGCTTTATGGAACCCACAGGTTTAACATCTGTAGCAAAGAATTGGCAATATCGTTTCATCAGAAAGGTTCATCCCGAATACTACACCTAAATAAACAAAACTGTTCAATGCGTCGATGTGATAACCATCATACGACCATGTATCTAACTTAGAAAGCTGCCCTTCTTTTTGAAGACCATGACTTTAGTCTTATTAGTGTTACCTATTATTTTCCACCTATCACAGTATCATTTCAAACAGTCAATTCCATTTTATAAATGATCCTTAGATCCTGTCAAAAGCACAGAATCATCTGCGTAGAGTAAAACAAATAGTTTAATTAAGCCAATATGAATACCATATGTACCATGTTGGGCCAGACAATTTTCCATGTCGTTTATATACATTGAAAAAAGGAAAGGTGAAAGACACTTTCCCTAACTCTCACTAAACAATCAAACTGGTCAGAACACAAGTCCTCATACCTTACTTAAGGTTTAACAGATGAATATTTCTAATGATTGATAACATTTTACCATTTATTACTAATTTTAAAAGTTTTTACCATAATATATCTCTTACCACAAAATCGAAGACCTTTTTAAAATCGATAAAAGCACAATATAGCCTACTGGCCTGGACAAAAGACTCCCTGGGCTTCAACATATGCGCCATATGTGTCTGCCCAAAACAAAAATCGGTTGTTCAAAACTTGTGTGAATAGTTTGCTTAACACCCTAAGCAGGGGATGCCTCTTTAGATTTCAACGTTGTTGATATTTCCTTTCTTATGCAGTGGCATTATTATCTCAACTCTCCAACAATGAGAAGAAATACCACTCCAAAAGATAGCATTAAATAATCTTTATAATATAAGGTATTAAAAGTACTTCACCGTTTATGATGAACTCATCAATAAGTACATCTTCACCGGCGGTTTTTCCCTTGCTTAATTGACTTATTGCTGTGCCTTTTTCATCCTGGCTGGCCTCATCATCCAGTTCCTGAAACATTTCCTGTACCTCATCCACCGTTGCTGACTCCCAAAACTCTAATATGTCTTCATCTGGCTGATGAAAAACTCTCTCGGGATTATTTACATTTTTAAAGAAGTCTGCAAAAGCATCTACCTAAACATTACCTGTACACACAGAGTTCTTTTGCTTTATTAATTTCCAACATAATTTTGCATTTTCACACCGCACATTACGAAGTTTTTCTGTTTGGTGTCTATCATGCTCAAATCGGCATTTTCTAGCCCACGGTTAATTAAATTTTCGAGCGTTTATCATATGCTGCCTAGCTTCCTCAGAGTTATGACGCCTTTAATCATTTAAAGTAACAAAATAGCTTCAACGCAATTCCATGTGCTCATCATTTGCCCAGATAGGACTCTGCAAATTCTGTCTTTATACGGATAACCAGACCTTGACATTTCAACAAGCAAAGGATCTGCAGCGTTATGCAAGGCATCTGTACATACTTTGACTGCCTTTTCAATACAATTGCCATCTGCTACACCTTCTAATAAACGATTCATCCTATCCAAATTACATTTTTCATTCTGTACCTTATCACTGAATGCATCTTGATGATCAGCATTCCAGCTACACCATCTACGTGGTGTGGCCCCTATTCCAATGTTATTTAGACCAGAAAACCCTGTAGTTTGTGATGAAACATAAGTAGCACTATGATCTGACAGTAAAGTTGGCTCAGAAACTTTAAAACTATCGATATTTCCAAACACCCTCAGATGCTATTACATAGTCAACCACGCTTTCACCCCTTGCCGTGTGACATGCATATCCCCCCACGCCAGCATCCTCATACACCCTACCGTTTACTATTCTGAAACCATTACCTTGACGAAGTTTCAAAAATTTTACCCCATGACCATTTGCATTTTTTTTTTTATCTTTGGATTGACGTGGCAAAAAGTATCATTATCCTTATATATTTCGGGCAAGGGAAAATGATTGTTGTCGTCACATTACACATAATCTTCTAATATGTTTTGCCTGGTGTTTCGATCACCACAAAGTACAATTGTATTTGTGTCTTTTTGCCCAGAACCACTTCCTAGTAATCATTACCCTATTCCGCAGTCCGAACTTTTTACTGTACATGAGCTAACTTGTCCCTGTCTAACCTATATTCATGTGGAATTACTATTATCCATATTGATACACGTTTCTCTGAAAAATTTTGACGTAGGCTGTATCAGCCCAAATAAATTAAAGGGTCTTCAGTGGGTAACTACTCAACATGTTTCGGAGCCTTTTACCCGTATATCACAAGAATCATGGGAAAATTCCGCTTATACACTTTGAATTCTTTCAGATATGTCAATGTCAATCATATCATTTTTAGATGATCCTTCTGGTACTGCATATGAAAAGCAAACTAAAATGTCTCTGCAAAAAAAGTCTGCACTTAACTTAAGATAATATCATCCTGATCCAGCTTTATTAACTTCACTCCGTTATTTAATTCTGTTCTAGATTGTTCTGCTAAACCGCCAGAGCTGCGTTGACTTCATGGTTTATTTAATGTTTCATTCAATAATATTTTACCACAGCCATCCATTTCCATATTGACCAAATCATGGCCCCATGTTTCACACAACATAATAATGTCTTGCCCTTCAACTTTTTTCTAGAAATCTTTCAACTAAATTTTGTTAGTTCTCTTGGTAGCAAGGCCCTGGTAATTCCAGACACAGAGTCTCAAATAAGTAGATGCACAATGCCCCATTGGGGCGCAATCAGTCTCTTCTCGCAGTCGGGCAGTGGAAACCCCTCCCATGTGTCCCTAATCTACTTCTCCGTCATCATTCCTGTCAGAACAGAGCAGATCTGCAGGAGCACCATCTCCATCTACTACATATAGAGATACATCAGAATCGCCCTCTGGATTTCCTTCTGGATTTTCCTCTGGATCCCCCTCTGCATGCGATGTATCGTCATCACACTCACAAATTGCTATCGATTTCACTTCAGCACTGCACCACTTTGACCAATTCGACTGACGTAATATACTGTTCCATTCTGGGAACTAGTCTTCAATGACATGTCCTTCCATGATCAATTTTGCCGTTCTGCTTTTATTTACGTACTCTTTGTTTTTTAGCAAAAGATCCCTTTGAGCCCAAAGTACAGGATCCGAAAAATCTCGACTTACGCCCATTTAGCAGCCTTTCAGCTTGGACCCCGTGACATTGACATATTCTCCATATCAATAAAATCTCTGTAGCTGGCAACAGTTGGACGTCCACCTGTCTGTCACGCGCCACGAAGCCTTGAATTACCTGTACAATGACAGCGCTGAATAACCATTGACTGACCATTCAATCTTTCTAGTCTATCACAAATAAACCTTTTCACAATTGCCTCTGCATCTTCATCGACACACTCTCCTCTATACCCTAAAACAGCAGATTTTGCCTTCTATTTCTGGCCTTTTGGTCCCAAGGTATATAATCCAAATACTGCACACGTCCATCTCGGGATTCCGTACAGAAGTGCATCTTATCTGTTTGCTTGCCAAGAGCTGTAAAAAAAATTTTAAGGTCATCCAGTTCACACACTTTTAAGATTATGATGCAAAGTTTATGGTCCATATCCATTGCCTTAAAGCCCTGCATGTCAATATCTCCCTTAGTCTCTTTAACAGGTTTAAATGATACTGGAGGCGAAAGTTTTCTCTTCGTATTGTCACTTTCAGTACTCTTAACTTTAGGGGTACATGCTGAATTAACTGAAGCATGTACAGTCACGCTTGGCGTTCCACTATGGCCACGTTGACTCAATGCACCTTGCCACTGAAAATTTGTTTTCCACCTGTAACTCTGCCTCGCAAGGGATTGATTCGACCTCCTCTTCCTTGAACTTTTGACATCTTTGTCACAATATTTGTAACAAAAATAATACTTAAGTCCAGTCAAAGAACTTTTAAACACAGACATTTTCGCAAAGTGGTTTCAAATTGTCTTCACTGACCAATGGCCTCCACCTTTTCCCAAATGTTTGGAAAGAAATATGCTTGAAGTTTTGCAGACTCCCAAGCCACTCCAGCCAAATGTGACCTCAGAGTAAAAAACATGTAAGCAGGCATGAGGCCACAATTACCATTTCAGCAACGTTATTCAGAACTGTACACTACCTCAATGGTGGATGCAGTGCTCTCCACACCCTTTATGCGGATGGTCTCCATGCCTTATGGTATATTCACACAGTGTGAACGCCCTTTTCTATCCACCTATTTTTTTTTATTCTTTTTGTAAGAGCGAAAATGCAACAACTGAACGAAACACTGTAAATCTGAATCATAAGAGGGCTAGTATCATTACGATTTTAAGTTAATTTACTTTTTAGCTCAGCCCACTTGTCAGTCAGCTAAGTTTATGTTATGACAAGCCATCCGTCGTCTGTCTGTCCGGCCATTGTCCATCCATCTGTCATCCACAATGCACATTTTTGACTCCTTTTCCATAACCACTGTCCAGATTCATGTCAAACGTGGTCATTCTCTACCAAATTTGTTCAAATGGTCAAGCTCCATTGATTTTTAAATTTATTGATGTTTTTTTTTTTTGTTCTATTTAGGGGCAAATCATTAAAAAATCTTCATCCAAACCACTTGTTTAATTGCTTTAATATTGCACAGGGAGACTCCTGGGGGGACTTCCACTTCTTAATTTGTTCACCAAGTGGTGCTGCAATTTTTTATTGTTGTGTGTGTGATTTTTTGTGTGTCTTTGCTATTTTTGACTTCTTCTACAGAACCGTCACTTATTTTAGGCTGAAACTTGGTGGATTTGTTCCATGTGGAAGGGTCAAACAAACTTGTTTACTAGGTGCCACTGCTATGGATTCCTGATTTTTTAACGATTTTTCGATTTCGAGTACATGTAATTATCGGGAAGTGCACCTTTCCTATTGATCACTATGTAAGTCAATGGGCATTCTACTACTAATTTACATTTTTGACTTCTTCTCCGAAACCGTCATCGAGATTGACTTAGAGGGGATGTACCTTGGGTGGCTCTCTACCACATTTCCTCAAATGGTTAGGTTCCAGTGATTTTTTGAGTCTTTTAATAATTATTTTCGGGGATTTTGGGGGCAAATCTTAAAAAATCTTTTTCTCCAAAACGTCTCACCCAATTGCTTTGATATTGCGCACAAACAATCCAAAGGACACCTTTTCCTTACCAATTTTGGCTGCAATGTTTACTGACTAGTTGAACTACGTCTGATTATAAATGAAAAAATTTTAAACTGGTACAGGAAAACAGTTATACTTACAGTTACCTTTAGGAATTTCAACATAATCCCCCCTCTCTCTCTCTCTCTCTCTCTCTCTCTTTCTCTCTTTCTCTCTCTCTCTCTCTCTCTCTCTCTCTCTCTCTCTCTCTTTCATAAAACCGAATTCTTTCTCTGATAAATGTAGTAGAATTTTACAATAATTAGGACTGTTCTACAATTTGACCTTTTGAACTTTACAGAACCACGAGTTAGATGTACATTATGCTTGGCTGACTTACAGATGACTTACAATGGCATACTACATTTTTGGAATTCTAAATTATTACCCTAATAATTGACTTACTAGATGACTTGTGGGATTCTATGGTTTCTTGAACATTTAAATTTCCTTTCAAAAATACTTCTGGAAACCACCTTGAAATGTGACTGCTATCCTTACAAATTTTGGTTGTTGTAATGCATTTTTGACTACGTTTTAATGGTTTGAGGCCTAATGTCACTTGCTTCTGGCTGATGTTTAACATTTTAGCCAATGTACTTACTATATTCGCAAATTCAAACATTTTTCTTTTTGAAATACTCTTAGTTTATCTCCTTTAAAACAACATCATGTCTTTAACTACATGCCTAAAACACATCGAATTATATAATCATGTTGTTTGGATTCTTATTGATGGTCATTTTAGGCCTAGGGGGCTTTTCTGATGTGTTGGTGTTGGTGTCGCTGTGTGGACTTATATGGATGATGATTATTGTTGAGATGGTGGTTGCAAGTAGTACCTTTTTAAATACTGAATTTTATTGACATTTTCAACAAGTTAAGAACCTCTGCTTACAAATTCTCTGATGTGCTGAAAATTTTGGTCCCTTTTCATAAATTGTATGGTCCTGTATGCGCATGAATGATGCACCTGTTCAAGCCAATTTACTGAAATAGGCCTATAATTTCAAACAAAACTTTTTGCATTCTGTCATGTTAAAACTAGATATAGCTTTTTCGACCCTATGGACCTCTGCACTTACGTTTTGCTCTCTTTTGGGTAAATAAGAACTATAAATTTATGTGTTTCAGCTATACATACCAAGGAACATTGCCTTTGGTCGGAATTGACTTGGATTTGTTTCGTTAGGAATACGGTTTGGAAATGGTAATGACACTCTCTAATTTAATGATTTTTTGTGTGTTTTCGCTATTTTCGACTTTAGCTCCGGGACCGTCACTCTGATAAAGCTAAAACCTGGTGAATATGTTTCTTGTGAAAGGGTCAAACAAATATGTATACTAGTTGGCACTGCTATGGATTCTTGCTTTTTCACGATTTTTTCATTTTTTTTTCAGATCCAATTGATTACTATGTGAGTCAAACGCTTTTCTAATGCTAATTAACATGTTCACCTCTCAAAAACTGTCACCAATATTGATTTCAAACTTGGTAGCAATGTACTTTGGGTGAATCTGTACCAAGTTTCTTCAAATGGTCACGCTTCAGTGATTTTTGGATTAAATATGCTTTTTTAGGGGGGTGGGTGGGGGTGGGGGGTTAATCTTTAAAATTATTCTTGTCCGAAAATGCTCACCCAATTGTTTTTATATGGCGAAGGAACAATCCTAGGGTCTCTTAGTTCTAAATTTGTCCACTATGTGGCGCTGACCTGCCAATCAGGCTTCGCTTTTAGGTTGTCATTGTTAGAAATTTTTGTTTTTCCATTACTGTGGATATGCTGGGTGAAAGCGTCTCATCAATATGTACACCTTTCTTTGGTTTTTCTTTTGCCAGTCTATTTTTTTTGATGTCCTGCTAATTTGCCGTTGTAAAGTATCATTTTCCCGGGTGAAGCTATCTAAGTAAACCAAGATTGATTTGTAAATTTCACATTGCACTGTGACAGACACTCTGCCACAGTTTGACATCGACCGTGTGTGGTTTTTCGGGCTCCATATAAAAGTTCAAAACATTCTGTCCTTTTTCGATCACGAACTTGGAAGTCATCCTTGTTCAGTGAATGGGAATTCACATTTCACAAGAAGCAAGCTCTATGTCCAAAATCAGTTTCACTTAACTCTTTGAAAACACTGGCAGTAGGAGTACAGTGAAGTTGTTTGACCTGTTATATCATGTCCGTGTAAAATGCCTCCGACCTGCCTTCATTGTAAAAATCCCAAGACGCTTTGATACAAGACCATCATCTGAAAGATCTGTGACAAATAATTGATCACCTTTTATCTGAACACCATAGTGCAGGTCTTGCGTGGTACTTGCTTCTTTAGGAAAACTGAAGTTGTATGCTGGTTGGTCTGTTATTTAAATCCCATTCCGGTGTTCACACGAATCACTCTTTGGAAGTAGACATTTTATCTGAATCTTGACCTCCTGCACATTTTGCTTTTTTTTTTTTTTTTTTTTTTTTTTTTTTTGTTTAATTTCGTTTCTCAAGGTTTGCAACTTTTTCAAAGGGGGGGGGAGTGAATTTACAAGTCATGTTGTGTCGTATAAATTTCAAAATTAATTTATATGTCCCTTCGCAACTTTTCATCATTTTTAATTAATTTTTTATTTTTTATTTATTTTCATTTTTTTTTTTTTTAACAAAACTTATCCACTATGTCTTCACCACATAAAATGCACAAAGTCTGCATTTTTCCCAGTGAACACCCACAATCTGTTTCTAGTGCAGACGGAATCAAAAGTATATCTGGTGCTGCTAAAGGAGAAAAGGAGTTAAAGAATAAGAGAAGAAAGAAAATGAATGCAGTTTCACACACGTCACTTCCATCTTTAATAATCATTTTTGCACCCAAAATGTTTGCTTCCAAAACTCTTTATTGGTTTTGTAACCAAAACAGAAAAAAAAAGAAAGAAACAAGTATCAGACACATAGACTATTATTTATTCCATTTTCAATATATCAAGATCTACATTCCAAGTTCATCATGAAACATGTCTGGATTTTTTCATTATTAATATCATTATTTTATTATTATTATTATTATTATTATTATTATTATTATTATTATTATTATTATTATTATTGCCATATAGCATTTCAGAACAATTCACTCGCAGTTTTTCCCCCTTTTTTTAATGTGACTCATTTTCATTTCAATGACTATCACTGTCATTGCGGAACCCTGTAGGAGCTTTACATCATTTATGTAGGCCTGCAAAGGAACAGTAAAGAAAAATCGACCACACAAACACACACAAGCACAGACACACACACACACACAAATACACACATATTGTAAATCGTATTTTGCTTCTTCTTCCTTTTCTCATTCAATTTGATTTCATTAAGCTTTGCCGATTTCTCCAAGTGGTAAATTTGATCAGGTTCACTTGTTGTTTTTATACTTCTTACATTTGGATGGCAAACTAAAAAAAATCTGGCTAACAGCACTTACCGGCCCCGGATTAGGGTGAATACTTGAGGTGAGTAACTTTAAAGCAAAGGAAATATTACGTTGCAAGTTACAAAACAAAAATCAAACAAGTACAATAGTAGCTGAAGTAAAGAAGTGCCTTGGTAAAATACGTAAAAGGCATGCAAATTGAAGATGTTGACTTAGAGGACCTTTTTTTCTGTCACTACAGGTATGCTGGTACTTGAATGAACGGTCAGTTTACACGGACATAAAACCAGCACCCTAGCTGTGAATCAAAAGAGTCCATTTTAAGTATTTCGACTGCAGTCGTGGTTGGAACTGAAAGTGTTAATGTTGGCATTCCTATTGATTCCTATGGAAGTCAATTGGGATTGCAATGGGAATTCACATTGACTTCTTCAAAACCGTCACCCAGACTAACTTCCAGATGGGTAGAGATGTACATTAGGTGTCTTTCTTCCAAGCGTGTTCAAATGGGAGGACCCCCAATTTTCAAAGCCGGATTGTTTTGTTCTGTTCAATTTTGACCAAATCTTTATGATAAAAAGATAAGATAAATAAATAAAAAATTGAAAAGCCCTTTGTCTACGAACCATTAAGCCAATTACTTCAAAATTGCATAGGGAAACTTTTGGGTACCCCTGCACCTTAATTTGTTCAAAAGGTGGTGCTGCGATATTTTTATTGTTAGTTTTTGCGTGTTCATCCTTTTTTTTTTACTCTTCTCTAAAATTATCATCTGGTTTGTGTTGAAACATGGTGAAAATGTAGCCTGTGGGAGGTGTAAACAAAACCATTCACTATATTGCGAAACTGTGACAGCCGGGTTGTAACGATTTTCTTTTTCATTTGGGTATGTATCTGTTTATACATGCATTCCTACTGATTGCCATGAAAGCGAAAGGGATTGCAACAGAAATTTTTGACTTCATCTCCAAAACCGTCCACAACATTCACTTGAAGTGTGGTGGCAGGTACTGTAAGTGGCCCTTTACCAAGCTTTTGTAAATGGTTACACTCTAATGATACATAGAGCACTTATGGAGGCCTTCGACCTAAATTTGCAGTTGGTGCTGTGAATTTTTCCTTTGATTTTGTTTTTGTTTGTTTTTTTCTATCTCTCTCTATATATACATTCTTTTATTGTCAGTAATCAGCCGATGTTTGATTTTTTTATAGCCCGTATAGACCTATCAAACAGCCAAAGCAAAAAGGGTGCTCTATGGCAGGTGGTCTTTGATTCATCCAGAATTTATATTTCACACAAATTCTCCGAAATCCATCAGTCAGATTCACCTCCAGAGTATTTACCTTGGACGAGGACCTTCCAAGTTTCTTAGATGACTGTGCTTCTATTATTTGTTTACTTTTCAGCATGTTTTTCAAGTTAATTTTGTCAGAAGCTTCTTTTAAACTACTCACCCGATGATAGGTTGGAAATTGCATAGAACGCGTCTGAAGACCCTTTGACTTGAATCTTATAATTTTGTGGCACTGCTAATTGACTGTACTGTGGCACTTTAACGCTACTGAAGTGCATATAAACATCTCTGTTCATGTGCTCAACAAGTAGCGCAGTGATTTAATGCTGAACATTTGCTTTGTTTTTTTGTTTTTGTTTTTTTGTGTGGGTTATTTTTGGGGGGTTGGTTTTTTTCTCTATTTTTTTCTCTATTTTTTTCTTTTTCATTTCTTTTTCTTATTTTAAATTTGTTGTTTTCCAGAAATACCCCTCATTTACTACCAACAGTTAAAGACGATGTATGTTGTGGAAAATTGAAACAATTTAGCCACTAAGTGCTGATGCTGGTTATACCTAAATTGTCATGAGCTAATGCTAAATGACTTTTTTTGTCCATCGTCCGTTATTCAAAATTGACATTTCCTTTTAACTGCTCTGAAATCTTTACCCAGATGCACTTCAAACTTGGCAGGAACGAAATTCGTTTTTATTACTACGTTTGTTCGTAGGGATTGCAACGTTAATTCGCCTTTTTACGTCTTCTCAAAAACATATGCCTTATTGTTTTTAATGACTTCTATTCCTCCCCACACAAAAGCTCAGTAAAAGAATAAAATATTAGTTCTTGTCTTTTATAAACAATGCATATGGTAGGCATGTTATCGCTGGTCTAGGAGTGGAAGAGCTTTATTCTTTACCTGATTAAGACTCCACTACTACTGTGGGTACCAGCTGATTTCTGAGCGGGACCCGATGGAAGGCAGTCCCCAATAGATGATGCTTTTTTGTGTGCACATCCCTGGGTCACTGTATAAGTAATGGTTCTCACTATGCTTTTTAAAACCAGGGCTGTCGTTTTATTGAAAGGAAATGCAGAAAATGAATCTAGGTGGGCATGTACCTTCAGTGGGTCTCTACTGGGTGTATCTGAATGATCATACTCTATTGATGTTTTGACTTCTTACATTTTTAGGGGGAGTATTGTACATCTTTCCCAAAGCTGCCTAGACGTTGGCATCTCAAAGGGGCTAGTCTGGGGACCCATGAACACTTCTCGAGACAGTAGGCCCTAAACCAAGTTGTTCACTAGGTGCTGTTTCTGCAGATCACGTAATTGGAAAGAATATGGCAAACACTCGTATTTGAAACATTGCTGATGATTTTAAGAAAAGGCGACCTTAATATTATCCCGACAGTCAAAAGACCACTACAACTTGTGCATTCAATGCCACGTGATCAAGGGCTGTCGTAGTCCTTTTGTTCATTATCTGTAATGGTTTTTAGATTTTTATAACTGTTGACTATTTATTTATTTATTTATTTATTTATTTATTTATTTATTTATTTATTTATTTGTTTATTCATTTATTTATTTATTTATTTATTTATTATCTGTTTAAGATGTTTTCTGAATCTGTGTGGACAATACTTCAGAATTAGCGCTGGTACACTTTTTGGGACTTCTAGTCCTTTTTAAATTCAACAACCTACTTGTTTTAACTGACAAAATGATCGGGAAGTGAGATGTCGTGGTATTGCTAAGGTCAGTGTAAATGCATGGGCAAGTAACTTTTCCATAATTCTTTGCTCTTCTTCAAACGTGGTTTGAGTGGCTCTCTGTCAAGTCAGTTGGGTAGATTATGTTTCCGTGCTATTGTACCTTTAGATTTGCAGTGACTTTGATTTCGTGTATCAGGAAATGGTATTTGAAATGAAATGAGGAGGGCAAACACACACATGGCATTTAATATGCCAAAACTAAAATTGCTTTCGGATTTATTCCATAATTAATTTTAATTGTTTTAAAATTTCTTAATAAGAGTAATTCTTCTGGATACATTTACTTGTTTTCTTGGTGGAACTGCTTGTATTTTCTGCACTGTGCATGCTTGATCTGATTTGCACACGAGCAAAAATACCATAGAGCCTAAATGTTGCAGAACAAAGGCATATATTACAAACCTTTTGTCAGATTCTGGTAAGACTTCATGAATGGGTATTGTGGGTATTTTTGTCATTATCATCCATATTTTGTAAATGTAACATTGGGTTTCCTGTTTTCAAAGTACACGTGGTATACATTGTTATTGGACCCTAGGTTTAAATATATTTTCACTTTATATATAGATATAAACAACTGGGCAACATATACCCATTATTGAGGCTTGAATACCCAAAATAATATACGTAAATGAATTGACTAAACCAGGAATTAGAAGACAAAAAGATCAAAATACATACACAAAGAAAAAGGTGGCAAACAGTAATAACTAATGACCTTGGCTTCAAGAAATGAAATATAAAACAGTTTTGTTTATTGAGAGCACACTATCTATGTAACTTTCAAATAAATCACAAACAAAAACTAGAACACTTTTTTATAAAGCGGGCCCAACATGGACGTTATTTTTCGCAAAATCACAAAGGAAGACCGAGGCCTCTCCTTTACACCAAGATTTAGCAAAATATGAAAAGAGATGCACTGGTAATACCCGTGTTGGTTTTTTCATTGCTTTGTACAAACAGGAAAACGAAACGAGAAAGGGCAAGACATACGTCCAGATGAATCTCGGGGTCGCATTAAGGTAACGCTAATATCCGTTATCAAGCCTGTAATCAATAGAAGAGATAAAGCACGGTTATTTGTGGACATTAACAAATTTATTTCTTTAGTAAGCACCAAGTACAGCACGTAATAAGAATGCTGATAATAGTTATTATAGTCTTTATCGTTTCTTGGGTCCCTGGATTGTTATTCACAATGAACAAAATACTCTCAACCCGGACGTCAATAGCGGGCATATCAACAGAGCTTTTTAGAAATTTGCTACAACTAATAACCATAGCGAACAGCTCTGCAAACCTCGTCATTTATTCATAGCTATATATATATATATATATATATATATATATATATATATATATATAATATTGCAATCTGCTTTGGTTTTTGTGATATAAAAACTTGTAAAATACTTTCAAATCCCGCTTTAAGGAAATACTGCGATATGGGAGGGCACCTGTAGACCACAGCTGTGGCCCATCTACCTCGACCAGTGGGACTGCAGAAAGTCGGCTATCATAGACATTGAAAAGAAATGTTAATTCTGGGTGGACATTTCTATATTCCTATATGGGACATGTAGCCGCTCCAGCAGATTTTATATGATTCTTCTGAAAATATTATTTCATTGTATTATTTTTATTTATTTGTTTGCAAAACTTTTGTCTCACAGACAGAGGCAAAAGCTATTCTTCATGGCTTCTTCATTTCCTAATGATTGTATTTCTACACATTGAACACTCCTGACATTGATACTCTTATATTTCGACGAGGTCCCTCATTTACAGACTGTTGGTGCCTGACAGTGGTTGTCAGACGCTGCAGCAAGACCATACCTGTCCGATTAAATTCTTAACCTAATGACCTGCACTCTAATATATTATAGTCAAAGGATCCTCACAAACATTTCTAATTTATCGTCAATCAAAGTGGACTTTTATTGGTGTTAGAACCGTTAAGGGAACAAGCCTGTGGCAACTCAACTGTCTTGTTGCTCCTTATGAACCTGGTGGCACTGTACCTGGAATGCATTGTGTGCAATGTTGTAAGTAACTGATGACGCTGCTTCATTCTCAGCCAGTCCTAAACACACTAAGAAAATATAAAGACGCTTCAAACACCAACACAGGGAGTGACCAACTGGCTGAATTGAAGTTCCTACATTGAAGTCTAGTGCATAAAGAAATGATAGTAAGCGTGCACAAAATAATTGTATGAAAGCCAAGGTCAAGGGCTTTATCAGAACCCTAATTCGATTCCTCAAGAATCAAACTTTGGCTTTATATAATATGAAGGAATACTCTTGCCAATTCAATGCGTAAAATTCGTAATAATTGCACAAATAAATAAACAAATTTGGTAAAGTGTCAGAGCCAGCAAGTTGAAACTGTTCGACGTCAATCGCATAAATATATATCTGTCTCTTTAATTGTTAATCAGAAAATCACAGTAATATCCCAACAACAAGACCCTCCAGTGATAGATATATTTGTGTGTTAATGAATTCCCAGAGGTGCCATTTAGTAAGTTCAAAATAATGTGTGGGTAAAATTAAATTACAATATTTATCTCTTTATAGCTATTTAAAGACAATCCACAAATATTGTGATTTGAAGTATTTGAGGACTGTGAGTAGACATGAAGACGTATACACTATTCACATTTTAGACTCCTCCAAAACTGTCAACCAGATGCACTTCGAAGTGAGATGTGTGTCTACTGCGTTTTTACACATGGTCACGGTCCAGTGATATTTGTATTTTTAATTTTTTTTGGTCATTTTATGGAAAAATCATAAAAATCTTCATCAAAACCACATGGCGAATTGCTATGAAATTGCATAGTATGCTTCTCATATACCCCTAAACATGAATTTGTTCAACAGGCGGTGCTGTATTTTTTTTCTATTTTGTATGAAACTTTCTCTTTTCTCGCTATTCTCAACTTCTTCTTAGAAACTGTCACCCATGTTAGTGTGGTTTTCCCAGCGACATCCCTCAGTGCGTGAAGCAATATCACTGCAAGTTTGCTTTATCTACCCGCCAGATAGCGTTTGTGTCTAAAGTGGGACGTGGTGCTGGTTACAGGATTCCATCCATTGAGTAGGTTACCAGTTTTATGTACCGGACATATTGATGTTACAAATATGTACATTGACTGTGCCCCCCCCCCCAATTCTGGGAACTGCAGATGTTATAGTTTGACCTGACACGCCCTCACATCCTGTATGTGTGTGTGTGTGTGTGTGTGTGTGCGTGTGTGTGTGTATGTGTGTGTGTGTGTGACCGGGGGGGTATGGAATCCTCTTTGCTCCCCCCCCCCCCCCCAAACATTTATTTCTTTCCGCCTCGTCTGGAAGACTTGCTTCACTGGTTCATTATAGAGTGTGCCACCTCAAATGATGAAGACGTCAGAGTTGATGGTTTCAAAAATACTCAAGGTCCAAAACTACCAAACACATTGCACATTTTTTTATTCAAGCCTTATAAATATATATATATATATATATATATATATATATATATATATATATATATATATATATATATATATATATATATATATATATATATACATATTGTTATTGTTTCAGGTCATGCTTGAGGCTTTAAGGAACACCTTGTGACAGTTGAATAAAATAAACGCCATTTAGTCCAGCAGATCCTACAATGAATGACTATCGGCACTGAATAAAAATAACACACATAAATTACCCTGAAAAATACCAAATGAACAAAATAACATTTTGAAATCGATTTTCCCGTGCCTATAGATGCAGTGTAATGTTTCAGCCTTCCGTAACATGGTAAACATTTTCATGGGCTTTATTTCCCACAATTTGTTGCAAAGATCAACATTGATCAAAATCCACAAAATAGTATATGTTATCGCCGTTATACCTGTGGCAGCTATGGTGCAACACAAGTAAACGGGAGTGTTTATAGGAAAATAGTTTATCATTTGAAAAAAAACGTAAAACAAATATATTAGCCCTAGGCACCCAACTTGTACTTTAATCTGTTGGGTACCTGCTTACGGCTTCACTCTGCTTTCTATGAAGTCACTAGGTTTTTGTACACTATAAGATAAACTTTGATACATTCCACTTATATCTGGCTGGTCATTCTGAAAGATTTGATAAGCCGCATGTGAGGAAAATTTCCTCAGTGATATATGGAACAAGGTTATATACGGACTGCTGAGATGGATGAACCTTTAATCCCCATCGCAAACTTTGCTTTGGTGTTACAGACTAAGCGATTCATGCCAGATATATATATATATATATATATATATATATATATATATATATATATATATATATATATATATATATATATATATATTCAAAACTAATAATATCGTACCTCTTATTGGTCCGTTATTTGTTTTCGTATGCATCCTATCAAATTAATATGTACATTGATACAGTACAAATATGCAGATGTATTTATAAAAATCATGGAGTTTTTGCATGGAACAACATCCCATCAGTTGGAAGACGCATGCCTTCTTTCTATATATTGAAATTCAAACCAATAATTTACTTAAATTTATGGCTTGTATATTTAAAATGTTCTGCATTTCAGTAAAAATTTTATACCTTTTTTGGTGCCATTATAATATCATTGTCAGGTTAGCTACTGTTTAAATGAACTTTGTAATATACGCCACTTTCCTTCTTCTTCAGAGGTCACTGAAATCTGACGTTAGTCGCAATAGATCATGTTCTGTTCTTTCGGTCTCACTATACCTGATTAAGGCAAACATTAATATTTCACAACCGAAATTTGAATTGCAGCGCCTGCGCCCATTGTACCAACCTTTGATTTTCAGTTATATGAACACTTTCGTCTATATCTTTTAGATCTTTTGCTTTACCAGTCTGCGAGAAAGTTCCAGACAAAATTAAGATGGAAAATTCGAAAAAAAATTACATAATTTTGATAAAACGGAATGTCTGCGTTTTGCACACCGACTTCTGAAACTGAAACGACTCTCATTTGACCATGGTTAAAAAAGCTGTGGTTACCACTGCATATCTGAATACCATCAGCTCACTTAACAAAGCACTCAGAAACTGGACAAAAGAAGACAGGAATGAGTTTTTCTCTACACAATACATACTTATTGCGCCAATAAATAACTATCCCTAATCACGAAACGTAGGTGTTAAAAGATGAGAAGTAAGTTAAAATTAAAACGAAATAAAAACTAAGGACAAAATTGTCACGTTATTTACTGAATTGGCACAGCACATGTATCTGTGTCAGGCACACAATATGTTGAGCGATTGTTTAGAGTTGATCAAACTTTATGCAGAAAACACCATATTCGCGATCAAATTAGTATCACGCATGCAATTTGCAAAAGGTCACACACACACACACACACACACACACACACACACACACACACACACACACACATACATACATACATACATACATACATACATACATACATATAGACAGTTTTGGTGTTTCGAAGCCAAAGTATTTACACAACAATCGCCAAAGAGCATTTATTCGATTTTAAGTGGCTCATATTTAGAAGTGTTTCCAATATTTTCGACCACATGATCTGTGCTGACTTAATCCTCCGCTAGGTGGTTGATGGTGTTGTTTGCTGGATCGAGACCCGGCCGTTTTGTGGTCACAAAACAAATTAAAATACACTGTATATAACACAAATATCTCGTATATTTCACTTTGATTGTTGCTCTTACGCCAGAAGCATTTGGATTGAAGAAGCATCAAGCAAAAGTTTCTATTTTCTAGTTGGGCTGACAAAAGTGACATGATTTGGAAAATAGAACCCATGTCTATTTAAATGTATCATGTAACCTTTGGTATACGTCAAATTATATGCGTTGGTGATGTCCTTTTGCAATTGAAAAGAAAAACCGCATACTTTGTAAATGTGTTTGATACCCCAGGGGAACCCTTATATTATATAACCAATTAAAAGTAATCGGGCATAGAATGACCAGAATATATGTGCCAAATACATTGTGGATTGCTCACCCAATTTGGCCTGGCAATCTGCGGACGTCTCAGCTGAACAAAATCACTCTCCTTATCTCATTGCTTAGAATACGTGTGCATAAGGGATTAGAACATATGTTGGGTACATTCTGATTGGCAATATATGTTTTACATGTGAATGTGAGTTTTATGTGGCAATTTATAAAATCCACTGCTGACATATCACGTATGCATAGGTTATCTCACAACTTTCTTTGACCTGTGTTATCAGATGAAATATGGGATGTGATCCTGTTATGGAAGATTATATATAGTTATGCTCCCTCCTACTTACAATTAGAGTTTGAAGAATATCACTTCTGCATGCAGCGCACCGGACTACTGGCAAAGCAGCTATGAGAGTTTCGCATACATCACTCTTTGTTTTCATTATCATTGCAACTTTTGAAAGAGGTAAGCCTAGCTAATTATTTTTCCTGTAGTGTGGAATTTTTCACTGTTGTCCCATAGACGACTCTTTGGATTTCCACCTCATTTCATCTTTTTAACATTGTCAAGCCAACGCCAAATTAGAACATAATATGTATGTGTATCAGTAAAATTGACATGGCTGCTTAAGTCATATCCTTTATGTGCAATTAATGCTTTAATGTTTGATTGTATCATGAAATGTATTTAATCATATCAGCAAATTACTGTACTAGGTAACCATTAAACATATCTTTAAATGAACTTGTATAAGTATACGAACAGGAGCAGCAGCTCTGCATTTGCCGCGTAGTCCCGTACCAAGCGAGTAACGCAAATTCTTGCTTAAAAAGGCAAGGCTTAGTTGAATTTTATGAACTGGTGTATGCACCAGTATATGAATACTCATATCAAGGTTCATACATATGTTTGGAATTGCTAGAGTCTCCACATCACAATGTTTATAGGTTGGATAGTTCGTTCAAATTAAGCCTTTTAGAAAAAAAATAGGCAAAACAATATTTGAAATACTAAGAGCCATATGGAAAAGATATTGCACATAAATATCAACAGATTACTCACTAAAAGCATATATTGTTTCCGCGAGAAGATCCTCGCTGATCTTGAAGTATATTCATAGTTTATATTAAGTGGTGGTGCGAAGTTAAAATTTTGACTGGAAAATTTTTCAGCTACCTTTATCTCGTAAAAGAAAGAAAAACAAAACAAAAACAAAAAAGAAAATAAAGCAAAACAAAACAAAACGAAACAAAAAAAAATAATGAAATCAAAATGTTACAAGAGTCATCCTATGTAAACATAGTAAAATTGGAGCTTCGTTACTTACGTACTGATTAAAGAAGCAGAATTTTCGACATTCCGTTTTTAAAAAAACATGTTCTTGATTTATTAAGCTTTTAAACTGAACTGTGTTTTACGTTGAAAGCAACGTAGTATTTTTTTGTTTTTGTTTTGACGATCATATATGCAGCTATATTTTGAATCTACAGACTCTTACAACCATATCAATTTACAGGAGTGTCTTGAAAAAAAAACCCAAACGATAAGGGTAATGGACTTTATAGATCAGTTTAGCCAGTGCATATAATGAGTATGAACTTCGGTACGTAAAGAAAGTGTTTTAAAAAGTAAAATATGTTACGATTTTACTTCCAGGGACTACCAGCCAAAGATCATGTCCAAAGGGCTTTGATGAAGCACTGGGAAAATGTTACCATATCAGTGCCGACGAAGCTACATACTGGGGTGCAATTAATAATTGCTCCAAAAAAGGAAAAGGAGGCCATCTTGCCGTCATACGTTCTGACTTTGAAAATATGGCAATAGCTGCGTTTGCCCGCAGAAATTTGCGTAAGAATTTGCAGTATAATTTATAGCCTTTATGAGGCTTTGCAATACACTTGCAATTTTCAAATAGTCAAATTTGTGATGTTGACAATCAAACAAAGTACTCTTTTAAGAAAGTTGATCTTGTTTATTAGAAAACCTTTCTTAGTTTGAGCACGAACGTTTGTAACTTGCCACATAAACTGAGTAAGACAGTACATTGAGCAGATATTTACAAATTTTCAGATAGTGCCACAAAATTGTTCATGATTACAGATCACTTTCTGTGTCACCGTCACTGTATCGGTTCTTGTCTTTTGTGATTATCCAGTAAATGTAAATCCCTTTTTTTTTAAAAAACATCTAGATTAGATTAGCCAAAGAGAGATAACACTTCACTGTAAAATGTTTAAATTCATGTATATAAAAAATGAGGACACTAGACATAAAGCTGATACAATATATTTTCTACCCCAAATGAAAATGCCATTTTGTGCTGGAATCCCCTTTATATTAACAAACAAATATGAGATTATAAAAATACACGTTTCGTCAACACCGTGAATAAAAAATTAAAACTAAAAAAATATAAGTAACTGTCAGACAAAAAGCACTTTTTGACACTTTTAATGAAGGACTTCATGTAAGACTGCCGTGTCCTGGACAATACAACCCATTTTTTCATTAACTGCTGACACTTTACACTCCACGCAGCGTACTGCTGATAGAGATGTAGTTTGGGTAAGTGGGATGTAGCTTAAGTAAGTTTGCACCAGTTTTGTTCAAATTGTCAGGCTCGAATGAATTTTTAAATTTTTATGATTGTTTTCTTTATTTATGGGACAAACCCATAAAGAAACTTCTTCTCCAAAACTGCAAAGCCATATGCTGTGGAATTGCCTTGGAACATATCTGCCGACCTCAATACCTTGTTTAACAGGTGGCCCTGTGATCGTTTTTTGCTTTTCAGAGAATCTTGCCTGTTTTCACCTTTCTTGACTGTTTATCCCAAATCGTAAGCTGGATATTTTTAAGACGTGTTTGGAATGAACCCGGACTTGATATCCACTACCTTTGGTTACTACATGGTGATGCTGTAATTTTTCTGATTTTTAACAAACCAAAACTCGGAATCCTCGGTAGGGGGGATATGTTCATATTCGCAACAAGGACGATACCCTTGATATTATTCTGAAGTTGACATGATCACTTCAGTCTTTGCAGGTAGGGTTAGCTGAGCATAGGACTGTCACATTCCTCTTGTTTGACATGTTTCTCTTGTTGCAGACGGTGATGTGTATAAACAGTTAAATTTGTGCTCACATATACTCATGCATACCTGCACATTGTAAAGGAGTTCTGGCTTTACAAGTGGGATGAACCAAAACAGCAGAACGAACAATCATTTCTCTATTCATTGAGTTTCTGCATGCTGATATTTTGACGTAAATAATGTTCGCTTTCAGGAGCACATACTGTTGTTGGGGTGATTTCCGCCTTGCATTGCTTATGTTTAATATGCTCAGAAACCGAAAATGCTTGCATTATCATTCAGCAGGTTGTCGCCATCTAAGTACTCTTGCGCAGTCTGGTGATTATCCACATGCTCTGGCACAGAAAGAAATTGCCACGTGAGGCACCAAATATATAGGATTGGTTGCTATAGCAGTTGAGTCCTGCAACGTGTTTCTGAACTCCACGTGAGAGACCAATTTGTAAAAGGCACAAACGTCCCCGTGCAGATATCAATAAAATGGACGTGAAGTCCGCCTGAAATTAATCAAACTCGCATACCATCGAAAGCTTATATATGAATGCCAATTTTTTTTTCTTTTACAATCTAACCAACCTAAACACAACGTCTTTTCCGAAGAATGCATGTTTTACAGACGGGTAATAATCATATGCTATCAATTGTCAGCAAATCATCTGCGATCACAACAGAAGTTCGCCTTTTTAATTTTCTATACAATAACGTCAAATCAAATGCACAAAAAACAAAGACAAAACAAAAAATAACACACAAAAAACAAACCAAAGATCAAAAAAAAAAAAAACGGAAACAAGGCCGTGTTTGGCATAAAAAGTAAAGAAATAGCGCTTACATTGTACACTCATGCTTCATTAAGGTGCCGGGGCTAGCCTGAGACCTTCAAATCAATGTAATTGAGGGTTTTTTTTGTTTTGGAAAAGATGGAATGCTAATCTTTATCCATGTCAAATAGTTTCTCTGTAACATTTTTACTTCTATGCAAAACGTTCAGATAAACAACTGTTCCTCTGTCAGTACAAGCTATATATGCAGTCAACCAGTTAATTGGCTTTTAGATGTGGTCCCTAATGGTGATGTTTTGATAACCATCGAGAGTCAGAGCCTCACGAAATTTGTCTTTGCACGTGAACGAATTATTTCACAGGTAACTGATCAGAGCCACTGTATTGTGTGTTTGTAACTGTGTCGGTTTTAAGAGAGTTTGAGCGACAGAGTTTGAGCATATGTCACTTGTGAGCAATTGAAGTCAGCAAATCTCCTTGGCTATCTTGTGTAGTGAATATCTCAGAAACAATATTTGTACAAGACTTGGTGCCTTTCAGAGGGCCTCACTCAAAAACTGGATGGATGAACCTTTTTGAAATTAACTCTTATGTAAAAACAAGATTACATATTAGTTAGCTATTTTTTTTTTTTTTTTTTTTTTATTATTTATTTTTTTTTTTTTTTTTAGTTTAGTTTGGCAATATTTCAATTTTAAATGCCAAAATTTCAGATCCAAAATGGAAAAAGCTATCAATACTAATTGCAGACGCTTCAAAATTCAATAAAATGAAGACCATTCCTTCAAACGGAAAGCCAAAGGTACCTACCTAAGGTACATTATTGTGTTTACATGATTGTTGATTTCAAACTGTATATGCCAAACGTTTTATTGTGATCCTTTTTCAAAGTGTAAATCAAACCCCTTCAATGAAATGGCCCTCACATTTTACACATAAATTTTAATAGAATAATCATTGTTCATACAAAGAAACTACATGTATTTGACAAAACTAAAATGTTTTACATTGCTGGGCTTGTACACCGCAACAGAGATAGGGTGTCATTTTTTATACCCCTAGGTATGGGTAGGGATCTTACGTCTGAGTGAAAACACAGACTTTTTTTATTTCCCTCAAATACTTTTTTCTTTCTTTGTTTACATATTTGTTTGTTTGTTTGTTTATTAATTCATTAATGCATTTATTCAGTCTGTGTGCAAACAATTACCTTTTGTTTCCTTTAAATAATTTATTCTTTCTTTCTTTTTCACCCTGTGTGAATTTTGTCCTCCGTTTTGCTCCAAGAGTACCATACATGGTGATTTGTCTAGTAGTGAATTGACGCACCTGGTTTGGAATAGTTATCATATTAAATTGTAAAGTTTAAGACCATCTGAAATTTTAAATGTTGAATATCTTCAAAATTGTTAAAGGTAGAGGTGTCATTCGAACTTAAATTCATTGGTGTGTACTATCCAAGCGTCAAATGGACCACAGACAAAAGTAGTAAAAATTTAATTAGTAGTAGTAAAATTTAAGCAAAATTAGGGAGCTACAAAAGTTAACAAATTTAATATTTTGAAACCTGTTTATGGTAGAGACACCATTCCAACTTTAATCCATAGGTTTGTGTAATAGGAGTATCCGAGGAAATACAAACCAAAAAGTTATAGAATTATATTTTATGTTGTATGCAGTCACTTGCAGGGTTTGAATTATAAATAGGTAGAAGTGCCACTCTAACCACAATTAATAGGACTAGCCTGTAGTCACACCAGAGAAACCACCCGTGAAAGGTGTAGAATTCTAATTGATGCTAATCAGAGACTCAGGGAGGAAAGGTCTAAATGTTGAATATATTGAAAACTATGAAACAGATGAGTACCCTTCATACTTTGATAATCTTTATAACTTGCAAAGGCTCATCCATCTGACCATCAATAAACGTTGATATTTAATTCGTGTTTTAAAAATTAGAACAATACACAACATTTATATCTTATAGTGGAGGTATAGTGTGTTTATAATGTTCCAGATTCATAAATATTACAAAAACGATGTAGGCCAACTTTACTCTTTTGCTGTACACTTAGCTGACTGACAAGTCGGGAGAACTAAAAGGTGATAGGCCTAACAGGTCTCTTTTTATTTTTGGCAGAAGTAATGAAATTTGTGTTTTGGGTGGTTAGGCCTATACATTTTGGAAAAGAACTAGTGTCTGCAGTTAATGATGAATATTTCTAAGGTTGAGAGGACCGGTTTAAAACCACCAGTTGCCTTTTATAGGTGACTGTCTGTCTGAAGTCAGGAGTGAAATTAGTTTCTTCACTTTGGTATTGGAAGACAAATGTTGATTCTTTGGCAAGTCTGGAATCTCTTTGCTGTCATTGTTAGGTTTGGAATTAATGAATATGGATCATGTTTTTCTGTACTATTTGAACAACTTCAACATTATTACAAATACAGTTGTCATTCTATTTTTAATTAATAGGTAGGTGACAAGCTGCATGCATTCAAATATAGAGAAATGTTGTAGCATGGAAAATAATGCACATTAGTCAAATTCACAAAATATTGAACTTCAAAATTGTTCTGGACAAAATTGCCATTCTAACTTCAATTGATAGGTTTGAAAGATAGCTGGATCCAATAAACCATGATTTCAAGTTGTAGCATTTTGAATTATAGAAATTATACAGATGTACAAAATTTAAATTTTGAGGACCTTCAAAACTTATATAGACAGAGTACGATTCTAACTTTAATTGTTAGCTTTGACCCATTGCTCAATTCTTTGTAGCTCTTTTGAACAGCTCAATTTAAAATATTGTCACAGCAGTTAAATAAATACTGAATAGGCAATCTTTAAAACTTTTCTAGGCATAGAAAATGCTTTGTTGAAAAACAAATCAAACTTGTTAAGTTGGTCCCCTTTCTCTGTTGTACCATTCTTTCATTATTACATTGTGGGTTTGATAAAGAATAAGATCAGCTTTGACGATGGGAGACAATACGTTGCATGTTTTCCTCTCAAGTCAACGATACAATATCTACCAAGACGTTTGTTCTGTTCTGATATAAAACGTTTCATATTGCACATTGAACAGAAAATCTGACATATAAAGGTTCATATTGAGCTGATAATTTTTCACCTAAATAGATAGGAGGCGCAACAGACAAGATACAATCCCTCAGATGCCTCTGCAAATGTACCATCAGTAATATGTAAACAGTAGACTGCCACAGCCTCCAGGAAACCAGGTATTTTGGACGTCTATATTTCTTTGAAACATATTTCAGTACACTTCATCAAGTTGAACGGAGGAACACCGTAGTTAACATTTCATCAGTACTTACGGGGTTACAGGGTGCTATTATGGACATTGTAAAACAGTTCAGTCAGTTGGAAGCTGTCCCACGTAAATTTCTTCCTGGACACATATTTCTCTCAAAACCTTTTTGAGATACTTTTCAAGGAACTTGACCTTGACCTTTGACATCATTATTATCTCTTATTACTGGCAAGCAACGTCCTACCTAGATACATAAAATGACTTTCATGAGCTTTCATTAAATCCGTCTTAAGACACTGCACGAAATCGAATTTTTTTACAAAGACAGTGTAAGCTTGGTCTCTAACCTCAGGGTCAACTGTGAGATGCCAAGCAAAGTTACACTTTGATACCTATTTCAAAAAATTTTATGACATACTTATATGTATTCCTGGAGATACTACATAAAACTGAATTTGCTTCAGAGGACCCTGTGACCCTAACCCTGTGGTCAAGTTGAAGTATTATCAATTCCAGGCAAGACTTTGCCGCGCCAAATGGTTTGATAACGTTTGAAGAAAATTTAAATCATAAATGCTAAAGTTCGTTTGCAGACAACCATTTTGGATGGACAGATAGATGAAGGGATAGACAAACCCCGGGTCATGAGGAAGTGAGATACGTGCACAATGCACTTCACCTAGAAATGCCAGGGAAAAGAGCACTTGGTGTGTGCACAGTTCTCTCAAGTGCAACTTCTAGGCTGCGTGTGATTTATAGAGAAATGAAATGAAAGTGTGAGTGCAAAAAGCAAAAGAAGTGCGGGTGCAAATATTCAAATGAGGCTGGAAGTGCAATGAAGTATATTGAACTTCCTGCCCGTATATTGAAATCCGTCACGTAATAATAATAATAATAATAATAATAATAATAATAATAATAATAATAATAATAATAATAATAACAATAACAATAACAATAACAATAACAATAACAATAATAATAATAATAATAATAACAAAAACTGGAAATTCAGTGCATGATATGGATAAAAATACTGAATATGCTACTGCTTATTGCCCATTCTCATATAAGCAATTTGGAATTTTTAATTTCCCCATGTTTCGTGGAAAACATGTGGAGGAGTTGAATTTAAAAGTTCCATTTAAGTTTCATATTTTACACTTTCAACCTATTGAATGAAACAAGTAGAGACGTAGTGCCAAGGTTATTACTTTGTCAGTTTTTCAGTCAACTAAATATATGTAAACAAGGGTGCCCACAAATGGGAAAAGGTCGAACAAAGCAACAACTTAGCACAGGGTAGGTATCAATAAAAATGTTTACAGGACCCATTTGGCTGAGAGTGTGAGGGGTCTGTTGGCTTACAATTGTGTGGTGCTCTGGCACTCTGGAGATGGGCTGTGAAATACATGGAACAAGGATGGTTTTCTTCAAGTCCAACCCAACATATTGTCTCACTGATGATCACATACAATATTCTTTCACATTAGTTGCCATGTAGTCGTGATAAATTTATTCAGACCAACTGGGTTTTGCTGTCATATAAATCTATAACCTCTATAGCTCACGCTGTACAAATAAAATTTTCAAGTCAGTGATATATATGTATGTGATTGGCAAATGACTAAGGCACACAAACAGCTGAGATAAACACAAAACTTTGTACTTTGGAAGTACTGCACAGGTTTGGCTAAACGTTTTTAATACTTAATACGTACTTAATACGTAGAGAAACTTCACAAACCTAATTCTGTAAGACCATGTACGTTTGAACACTATCAAGTCCAATATTTTAAGAGCAAAGTTATATTCCGTACCATTCACTGAAACACTGAGTAGTTCTAAATCATGATAACAAATTAATTTTGGAAAGGAACAGATCATCTTCATAAAATTTAAAATTTCGAAGAAAGTTTTAGGCTTCAGTAGCCTTTATGGAATCGGCAGGGAACCACCGAAAGACTTGTTCCAGTGCCATTAACCCCCGGACAAGTCATTCTGCTAACTGGCGGCACCATGTTTGCATTACCAGTACAAATATCCCGAGCTGATGTGTAATGGAATAAAGCGACTATGATGCTCCTTTGTGTTTATTACTTGGGTCAAAGTGATGTGTAACCAAAAATAACAGTTAAGTTTGTAAATAAAAGTAATGTATTGCTTTAGTCATAGTTACATGTAATTGGGAAAGTTTTGGATAAAGGAAAATGTATAACTTTGGTGAAAGTAACATAAACTAAAATAACAGGTTTTTTCGGGTTTTTTCTGTTTTTTTTAATATTTTTTACGGTAATGCCTTACTTTGCACAAAGTTACGTGCAAGTAAATAAACGGGTATATCTTGAAAATATAATGCATTTATTTGTTCAGAGATATGTGTATTTTAAGAAACGGGTACGTTTTTGTGAAACAAGCGTGTTACTTTGTTAAAACGTACATGGAAAGAAAGTAACAATATATATATATATATATATATATATATATATATATATATATATATATATATATATATATATATATATATATATATATATATATATATATAAGGGGCTAGAACACTTTTCAACAATAAAACTAGAAAATGCTAGTTTTTGTGGAATATTATACTGTGTATTCTACAATTTCATTTCAACCCATGAAAACTAAATATTTTAAGACAGAAGGCATCTTGATTAATGTAAGATCAGCAACAGATCTTTTGTAGCAGTTTAGTCTTTAAATCTTCGGGGTTTTTTTTCAATTACAATTATTTTTTTTTTTCATTTTGAGTGTAAACAAAAACTAAAATATATATCTCAAACACATTATTACATAAATATTTGGTTTTGATCAAAATAAATGGAGCATATTGTTTCCCACAAAAAGGTATCACATTTTTTTCATAAATTCTAGTTCATATTTAAAGCTTTTGAAATTGTTTTCAGACCCTTAAAAATTTCTAAAAAATTTCAATAATCTTTAAAACATTACGTGAGCCCTTTTTTTAAAAAAAAAAAAACGGGATACGGTATTTTAGATACATGTGATAGCTTTAATTTGATAGTACAAACAAGCTTGCATGTTAATTTTTGAAGATGCTATTTTATATTTCATGTACATTTTAATCAGAATTAAATAGAAAAATTGTAATGGTAATATCTGAAATTTAATAGTTTATTTAAATCAACATAAATGTGTTTTTTTAGAACATATATGCTCTTGATAGTCTTGCATGACACACTAATGAAATTATTACATATTTCTACATGAAAGTCACAAAATGTTGTAGTTCTGCTACCACATTAAAGTGCACATGTAAGTTTGGAAATCATTTATGCTTTGATTCATGTTGCTTCAGATATAAGGTGTTACTGGATAGGAGGGATAACACTGAACCGTGGAGGAGTATGGATTTGGTACCTTACTGGCGAACCGATACAAAGTATACCTTGGTGCCCAGAGCAACCAGATGGTGCAGCAAAGGGACAATATTGTCTCATGGGATCGGCCCCTGAGAGAGGATGTTGGCACGATGGTATTTGTCCAGAGGAACGTCACTATGTTTGCGAGGCGCCTATGATTAATACTTGATATGCTATTCTGACTGTAGCATGACTTTACAGCGAACTAACTTTTGTATTCAGATCAAAAGTTTGCAAATGTACACACGCGATAAAACAGAATTCAAAACATTTCAATGCCTCTTATATGCTGAATATTTCCAAAATCACGTGCAGCTTCCAGAGTACACTGGGATCATTATATACAGGTACACGAGTTCTAAATGCCTAACAATATGCAAAGTTTCGTGACCCATGTTGGGACATTTTTCATTTCTGTTTGGCATTCGAGCATAATTTATTTTCCGCAACCTGTACCACAGTTGCTTATGTAAATGTTACTGATGTGAAATTATGTGTTATGCAGCGAGCAGTATCCCCCAATTAAGTCTTTATTGGCAAAACACCACAAAATCGGCCGGATGAGACTTTTGATGGTTTAAAATGTTTTCTAATAATTATGTGATTACGATTTAATTTCATCATGTGTACCTGAAGAATGATAAGATGGAAAATATAGATAAACTCTTACGTGAAATGGGAAAAAAAAGGCTTTCCAATGAAGTTTTGGTGAACAAATTTTTAAGTGTGGCTGAGAAAAGTGGCTTTATTGTCGCAACAATAACTGTTGTTATAAAGGGCGTTACGTTATGTATTCTGCATGCATAGAACGCAGAAGGTGTAATAACGGAGTTTTTTTCCTGGATTCCACTCTTTGTTTTGCGCCTCCTTGTTGACTACAAAAGCTGATCGAAACTCAAACGCAGCCAAGTCATTTTCATGTCAGTGGGCACAAGTGAAAATGTAATTTATGGCAAACAAAAAAAAATATATTAAAAAATAAAAAACTAGAACAAAAAAAATGCTTGATGGTTTCTCGTGGATGAACAATTTATAAATTAATTTGGTAGTTAAAGCATCTTCTTTGTTTTCGTTCAGAAATACATGGAAGATGTTGTATTGGGCACCTGTTAATAAAATAAAGTCACAGTAGCATATATTTGCAGATTCGCCCTCAGCGTGTTATATGAAAATATGTATTTGTCGAATAGGATACCGCACAGCACGGTTGAATTGGTATGTGTCATTTAGTTATAAAACTCTTCATGATATTTAGGTTAAACTACCCCCCCCCCCATGGTATAGTGCACAACACTGTAGTTCATCACCAAACGTTGGAATGTTCCGCTCATTGGTCGGTCTATCTGAGTTATTGTTGGGAAAATTCCCCGATATCTAGCAGATTTGATTCCTAAGGCAGCTGCATCTGAAATGACTTTCATAATTTCAAAAGGTTCCTATGCTTTTCAATTTTTATTATTATTATTATTATTTATTTATTTACTGATCACTACTGGTGACTGTTTGCCATGTTCAACCGTGGTCTTTATGCCAATAAAACCTGGTATTTTGCAGGGTTTGCACCAAATACAAATTCCCTCTCTTGCTCCAAATTTAAGAATGAACTGAGAAGAAACTGGAGTATGAATAATGGTCCTCAATTAAAACGTCTATTGTTTCCAGGATATAGTTACAGTGAACTAGTCTGGCAGCCTGACAGCAATAAATATAAAAAGAAAGAAAAAATTGCTACTTAAAAATATATATTCGCATGCTTTCAAAATAAAAATAACTTGAATTGCTAATTGCCAACACGTATTTCCACTGGTGAGTCAATGCACCTGCATAACGAACGTAAGGATTGACCTCCATGAACAAGTGTATGAATCAAAAATCTAATTGACACTTCCATCTACAAGAATTTGTAGGGTATTCAATATACAGATTTGAAAATCAGCAAAAATTAAAATGCTACGCCTGTTCCCTGCTCAGTGGATACATATGAAAGCACAAACCTGAAACGTATGAATAGAAGAAGTTTTTTTTGCAATTTTTACTAATTGTATGCAATTAACATAATACATAGGTATTTTTTATTGGATATGCCTATATCACGAACATATGACTTAGAAGCTGAACTGACACCTCTATCTATGCTTACAAAAGCTTCGGATGTGTGGAAAAAGTCGAAACGTGTGAAACAGGTTAAAATTCAATTTCCTTTATTTCCATAATTTTGAATTTCAGGTATAGTGCAAGCCATATGCAGAATTGTAGCCATGTCCTTGATTCATGTATTGCTGTGTGTGAGAAGATTTGGCACAAAGTAGTCGTAAAAAAGATTGAAAAGTAAAAATTAAGAAAGAGAATATCTGTTTTAGCACTCAACATGATAAACAATTTGAGACAGACAGATAGAAAGATAGACAGACAGACAAACAGACAAAAAGGCAGACAGAGAGAGAGAGATAGACAGATAGACAGAAAGAATTCGGAATTTCCTATAAATATGGCAACAATATTGGATAATGTATCATGGATTACAAGAAATTTATGGCTTCAATTACTCCTGAGGATATCGCAGCGAATCAAAATTGTGACAATATGTCTAACAGTAAATATTCTAACTTTGTTGATGCATACCACAAAGATGTATTTAAAGGTAATTTGGATATAGAGCATAATTCAGTTTTAAAAGAATTGATGAATAAAAGGTACAAAATTTTGGATATGTCGTAAGTTGAACATTGACAGTATTTTTCGAGATACATGTGATGCATTTGATTCCTTCTGTATGAAATGGGCAAAGAAAGAAAAAAAGGAATTTCAGAAATTTGAAAAATGGTTTTCAAACTTGAAAAGAGTCTTTAAAAATAGAATTTGTCGTTACAAATCCCGCATTAAGAATTTCATTATGGTTAATCTCAAACAGCCTAAAGTTTCAAAAGCAGTCCAAGAAATACAAGAAAGATTTGTGACCACTAGCATTGATAAGGCAGGTAACAATTTTCGGATCATTTGAAAAAAGTATTATCTGGATGTCTTGAAAAATGAACTTGGTATGAACAATATTTCAGACATAGGAGGGAATGACCTATATAAATTACACCAACAATCCATTGATAATTTGATGGATATACATAAAGATGAGATTCAAAGAAATTTTGATATAAAATTTTCTGAAGAGGACTCCTCTATTCCACTTTGGTTCCGGATATTTAAATTACATGAAAAAGACCTTTTAAGTCTAGATTCATAGCTGTGCTTCAAAATGTACAATAAAACAATAACCAAAGGAAGTAACATTGTGTTTGACTGCAATTGGGAATCATTTCCGTATATACTGTATTGTAATTTCTAGAAACTGTAAAGTTAGTCGGTTTTAGTGTATTAGCAATTCTTCCGAGTTTGTATCTAGAATCAAAGATTTAATAGCAAAAAATCTCAAATGTTTTGATTTTCTTACAATATTCATAAATCTACCCATAGATGAGGTCAAAAGTTTTCCCTATAGAATTACTAAGCAAAATGTTTAAACATAATGGTTAACCATACATAAATATTAATTCATATAAAAAGGAAGCATATTGATCACACATTAAATATTAAAAAAGTAACGTTAAATCTTACACTGTTGAAACTTTGAGAGATGCTATAAAATTTCGTTTGGATAATACTTTTGTGCAATGCAGACCATTGATTTTTCAACAAACAAAAGGCATCCCCATGGGTAGCAACTGCTCCCCGCAACTGGTAGATTTATATTTTACCTGGCTTGAAATTAAGTGTATGAATAACTTGATGATACGGCCATCCAAACTGCTACAAAATTATCAAACAGTGCACGATATTTTTATGGCATTGCTTGTGTAAATGTACACAATTTCAGTGAAACTGCCAAAGAATTGTACCCAAAAGATATCCCTTTGAGGGTACCAATTCAGATGGTTTCAGAGAAGTATTTCTGGAATTTATATTCATGTCACTAATGACAGGTTTTGTATCAAATACTATCACAAAATATATGAGTTTAATTTTGAAGTAGTTAATTATCCTTTCCCAGCCAGTAATATTTCGGAAACTATTGGATATAGTACATTTTATCACAAATTTTGAGCTTGGCTGCATTTGTTCTAAATTTCAGGACTTTGCATCTAGAACCAAATTTATTTACACCAAACTTGAGGTAAAAGGATTCAAAGATGTACTTTTGATCAACTATTTCTACAAATTTTGCCGTAAATATCCAGATGGTTAGGAAGTTTGGCTTCAATAGTTTTAGAGATTTTAGACTTGCCTGTTTTCCTTCTGAATTTACCTTTTAACATCATTCTGTTTAATATTCACCTTTCACACATATTAGGCTGGCTTGTTTTACTATTAAGTCAAACCCGCAGGAGCTATAGGAAGCAAGCAGCTACCCATAGCAGTCACAAGCTTGCCTAATTGTAGTTGATATCTGGTCAATAAATATTATAATTTGATTGCATTCTCTTGATTTTAATACTGATGACTTTCATTCTATTCTGACTTGCCCAATAAATTTTGATGTTAATATCGAAAGATTATTAAAAAGACTGGGTACAATAAATTTACATTTTTTAGACTTGCCTGTTTTGCCACTTAAATCTTATTTTTTGACATCATTCTGTTCAAGTGTTCACTTTCAGAAATGTTTTCTGTCAGGTTAAACCCCCAGGGGCTATCGGTAGCAAGTAGCAGCCGACGAGAGTTAACAGTTTGTCTAATTGTACTTAAAATCGTGTTATGAAAAATTATAATTTGATAACATGTTTTGACATAAATGCTGATGACTGATTTTTTTGTCTAACATGCCTAAATGCACATTTACCCAATGTTAAAGAATTTATTTAAAATTGACAGTATTTTCTCAAATGTCACAGAGCTGACACTTTACATTGAAACATTGACTCAGTGTAAGCAGTGAAATGGAGCTTCACTGTTTGGAGACTTTGAAAGTGAGGAGTACATTTCATCATGGGATTTGTTTTACATTTCTGATGCAGGATGTCCATGTTGCATTATTTGTTAGGATTTCCACTGGTTTGTACAGGTGGTCTAGCTGCAACTGTTTATTTTATAATCACTGGGACTGAATTTAAGGCCCTATTTTTCATCTACGTCAGTTACACACTGGCAGGTGGTTTAACTAGGATAAGCTCTGCAGCTGGAAAGGGTACATACTGGTTCAGGGGCAAGTCAATTTTTTCCTAGCTGAACCTGTACTATACAAATTTAGTCATTATGTTTTGTTTGACAGGTTTTTTCATTCATTATGAAGCTTTGTATTTATAAGCAAAGCTTCACGTATCTAGCTTATTCATCATTTGCCACGTCCATATTTATTCATTATTGTGTGGGTTGTGTTTGCTGAATATTTAGCTTAGACAAGGAGCCGCTACTCAGACAGACATGTACGGGTATAGGCTCCGAAACATGTCCTGAGTAGCTACCCGCTGAAGACCCTTTCACTTATTTGGGCTGATACAGCCTCTGTCAAAATCCTACAGAAGAATGTGTGCAATATGGACAATAGTACTTCCATATTTATATAGGTTAGACAGTAACAGGTTAGCTTATAGAGAGTAAATTGTTTGGACTGCGGAATACGGTAATGCTTACTGGGAAGTGGTTCTGGACGAAAACACACACACACACACATACACACACACACACACATATATATATATTCATAAAAGAGGACTAAAAATAGAGAAAATATTTTTCCTTAAAACAAAAAGGCAAGTTCGAATACATATATCGCATCATCTTCTTTAGAATGCAATACGTTCTGATCAATCGTAATTTCATAAATGCATCGGGAGGTAAAGACACCTTATGTGGCGCCTCCTCTGCTCAACACTGCCAGTGCTTCAGATTGTGCTGCAATGACAACAATATATATATTTGCTGCCAGTTTGACTCAGACAGCCATTTAAACCATGTTGTTTTAACAAAATGTCAAATTCTTTCCTGGAATACAGCTCAGATGGTTTGGAACACATACATGTATATGTAATGTGCATATGCACACCTTAGAAAAATCAATAGCCAAAGTGAAAATAAGAACAGCCAAAGTATCTAAATGGGGGTGCTTCATTTGAAATAAAATCGAAGAAACATTTGACCTTGCACTTTCGATATATTGTCCAAAGTGCATAATTCATTAAACAGTCACTGAACCGTCATTTTTTACTTAAATGAGATGGAGACATATCCCAAAATGATATATTTAACATGTCAACATGAACGCTTATTGTCCTTTTGTTTGTTTTGAACAAAAGTGCTGTGACAGTCCTGTTTTCAACTGACCTTTGTGTTTATTTTCCTGTACTTGGCATGTACATGCAAAGTACAACCCGATCATGTTTGAAGAGGATACCGTAAACGGTTTTGACAACAATGACAATACCATTCCTGCACTAACCATGATAGCTTGTATATTTACTAATGGTAGGGGAAGCAAAACCCCAAAAGTCAGGAAAACCGTTGCGGTACGGCTTCCACAACTCGGGCTACCTGTCAGATGAGTTACATTCCTTATATGCATGACACTGAATATAATCAGCATTTTAGAGCGTTAACAGATCCAAACATCACAACCTTATGCAAAAATATGACTCCAACTGTTTGTATTATAAACTGTTGGAACATAGAAGTGTTCATCTAAAATTTCTATTGGCCCAGCTCAGACTCAAGGTAGAATTTATTAAAGAAAAAAACTGGCAAAAAGTAATATATTAGAAACTGTGAATTGCATACACAAGGACATGCACAAAAAATATTACAATGAAGCTATCTTCAGGATAACCCTTACTGCTACCTAATATAGTTCAGTAGGCTCTTGTTTACAAATTGTATGTTATTCTGTCATAATATGAAGCAACGGAATGCATAAAAGAATCAAAACGTCGAATGGATGACCCTACTATTCAAGCAACCCAGCCCAGGACTTCTGCCGTAGCGCCACATTGACACGAATGTAGCCGCCAAGTCTGAGTCTCCAACAGGCGGCGACAAAATACACATCCCAAAGTCACTAACTTCTGCAGCTATAACATTGTGCGATGGAGCATGATTTTGGATATTTTGTTTATTAGATGCCAGCAGCACGAGAGAGTGAGTGTATAAGGAATGTTAAGCAACAGGAGTGTGATAGTGCTCAGTTCAGTTTACCAAGGCTTTATCATACTTATGGCATCACACACATTGGCATTATATCCTTGAATGGTCGCCTTGGTAGTCTGCACCTGCGCCGACGTCACCTAAATAATTCGCCAATGTACATGTCCTTTACATGCAGTTTGTCTTTTTCTTAACGTTTGCAAGCGCTGGCATATCATTTTTCACGCTTTCATCCTCCTGACACGTCAGATTATTTGCTTCGATATGCAAAAACAATATTTCAACCTTCGTGTGATAATTTTGCTCCAGGTATTCTGTCTTCAGAATTCTAGAACTCCTTGTCATGACTGTTGTTTTGAATACAGACAGGTTATCTACCTTATCGTGTCGCTGTATGTGTTGAGGCAATGCTGACCTGTAGACAGTGCTGTTGTTTATTTAAACCAGAAAAGTGTTTGTGGACTGTATTCAGTCTTGACTTAAATCACTACATGCGGACTGTGGTCCCGCCCAGAAAAATTACTAAATAAGGCCAACTGTATCCCCCATTGTTGCAACGTTGTACTAATGAATGTAATAATATAGGGTTGCTCTTAAAATCAAGAGTCTTTGTGACTTTACTCTCGTTTTGATCATATAGCCAGAGGCATCTGGGATGATTTTAGTAGTATCTCACAGTAGGTGTGATACCCGGTCTCCCAGAGCCAAGAGAGACGTTTTGTCTGGGGAACGATTTAGCAGAGGATGTCGTTTGTGGTAAACTGGTCCCATTTATAAATGATGATCCAGTCATTAGAGAATACACAGAGGTGCTGCAGTATGAATTGCCAGCCATATTGTCCTGCATTTCTTGTGACGAGCTCAATGGCTCAAGCTTCGGATTATGCAGAAAATTAAAATGACAAAAAGGATGAATGTTTTGGGCTGGCAGGGGCATTCCTTGGTGGTATTTTAAACACGGAATACCAAATAAGCTCTTAGTACTAACTTGATAAACCTTGATAGTAGCCAAATGACCAGGGGAGCCAAGGTAACCATCTATCATCTGGTCAATTCACATGTTAATGGGTCTACACTAGAATGTCAGGTATGTGACTGGAAAAGCCATGCATACACTTTGGGTGCGACAAAGCACATTACACAAAAGGTTTGTAACACTAACACTTACAGTACAATACTTTCTTCATTTGCTGTCAGCTCACATGAGGGCAAGTCAAGAACACCAAAATGGGGCATACCTACCATAGCTATTAATTCTTTTGGCACCAAGTAATAGATCTTGTGTTAAAAAAGCTAAAGTTTGTTGTTTATGAAACATTTAAAAGGTTCCAAGGACAGGTCTAGACCACCAATTGCTTTTTATGGGTGACCACCTGTCTCAAGCCTGTGGTTAAAATTTTTTCTGCACTTTAGGATTGGAACTTAAATGTTGATGTTTTGGTAGTTCTTGAATCTCTAGACTACCTTTTGCTGTATTTCATTTTGCTCTGATTTTTAGGTTGGAAATTATGAATGTGGGATATATTTTTTGTGTGAAATATATGACAAGCTAACGAATATGACTGGGTTTTCGTTATGTTCTCCTGAAGTATGTGAATCCTATTCATTGTTTTCAGTGCATGTCAGAAAATGGTTTTTAGCATGGGCAAGTGTACAAAAGAGTGCACTGACACCTCTGAAGGGAAAGTACTAGCATAGGTAAATATACATTAAACAGGCACAGCCTTTTCTGATGGAAAGTACAAGCATAGGCAAGAATACCCCAACAGAGCACAGATACTTATAATTGGAACGTGTCACCATAGGTGACAATTAAAATGGAATGCACAGGCCTATCTGGTGTGAACTTGCATCCCTATTTAAGAGGGCCCAGTCACTAAGGAACACTTCAGCCCTAGTTTGTTCAATTTTAGTGATACGAATGGTAATAGAACAGACATCCGGCTTTATACCAGGCAAAAGTACTTATCCTGATGGCAATGTTGAGACCCTTTCGCCATGCCTTATCTGTTTGAGTCGCCTTTTAAGGCAGGGGTTTGGTATGTATTTTTGAAAGGCCTTTGCATGTTGGCTACAGTATTGCACCAATGGCCAACACCTTCTGACTGTGTGCATGTGTAGTGTTCATCAATGCTTCACGATGAAGCGTCATGATTTGAATACCTGACAGGTACAGCTGGTATATTGTATGATAGGAACTGGGGAACAAATTGTGCCACTGCTTGGTATCTTTTGAGCTTGTTTCAATCGATAGAAATCGGAGCAGGGGCATACGTACCAACATGATGCTTGTTAAGTTTTGTAAAAGGCTTACCGTTCTGTAATGATGTACAAATATGTGATATGTACACCTGTCCTTTTCGCAGGCTGGGACTTTCTGATAGGAAGTTAATCTGTTTGACGTCAAAGTTGTTAGAAGTAAAAACAGAGACTTAGTGCTCAATGACCCCTCATCCTTCAATTTACAGAGGGAAAGATTAGAGTCGCTAGTTTGTGCATATAACGTTGCTCTAATATGTCTGCATAACCATAACATCAACAGTTTGCCAAATGGGATCTTTTATAACCTCGAAAGTAACAAACCGACTGACCTGACTAGAGGGAAGTCTTTCTTTGACCTTGAGGTTGACATATCCAGTGGCTCATCCGCTTTGATGGCAACTACACAGCCATAAGCTAACAGCGAAAAGTTGGATTGAAGTGTCTCAGTTGAAGCGTTTCAACATCCTGCCCATGAACACTGGTGCTACACAAAGTTGAGATCCATTTGTTGCCAAGCATACCTTTATGGCTCTAACAGTCTTCCTCTGTTCACATTATACTTCGTCATTGAATTAAAAAAAAAGTAAATACATTTTCAAAATTGGAAAAGGTTGATTTTGCTATACATATGACCTGATGTCATTGCGTCAAGCCCCGAATCCTTAACATTTACTATATCTACTTACGCCATGGCGTTTTAATTGTACCAGAGATCAAACTTTTTTTATATTTTCTGGTGTGTTTACATTCAGTTCTCGTCTGGTTAATATAAAATAATTAAATTATTATTAACTTTTTATATATCTCTTTTAGTGCCACATGTTGGACTGTGCAACTGCCTTCCTCGGTGCCCTTTCGGGTGCAATGTGCCCAAGGCACGCTGAATGAAATTGTTGACCCGTATCACTACAGGCGTGCTGGTGCCTGAATGCAAGGTATTTTACGAGGAACGTGATTTGGTTACCTGTATATTTCAGAGCCTTTTTTTTTTTGTTTTTGTTTTTGTTTTTGTTTTTTTTGTTTTTTGTTTTTGTTTTTTGTTTTTTTTTTGTTTTTTTTTTTTTTGTTGTTGTTTTTTGTTTTGTTTTTGTTTTTGTTTGATTGACCAAAAGACACCTTTTAGGACATTCTAGCTACAACGCATTTATAAAAAAAATATATGTAAGCACACACCAGCTGCAACCTATTTATTACAAATATATATATGCATACGTTTGCTTGTTACTACTACTACATGAAAGCACTGTACCAAAAACATATTTATCCCAACCATATGTATGCACACTGTAGTTCCAATCTATGTATAACCGTTATCAATATGCACACTTTGCTTACAATATATTTATCACCAGCATGTACATGCATACTTGAGCTACATCTTGTTCATCACAACTACTTATATGCAAACTAGTAACAAAGCAATTTATAACAACTGTATGTATGTACACTCTTAGTACGACCTATTTATCAAATCATATGTACCCACACTCCAGCTACAGCCTCTTTATTATGACCATGTTTATGCACACACTAGCTACAATCTATTTATTACCACTATATGTATACACACTCTAGCTAGAATATATTTATTACAAATATATGTATGCATGCTAACAACCACCTATTTATTACCACTATATGTATACACACTCTAGCTAGAATATATTTATTACAAATATATGTATGCATGCTAACAGCCACCTATTTATTACCACTATCTGTATGCACACGAGCAGGCATCTATTTATAAAAACTGTATGTATGCACATTCTAGATACAACCTATCCATTTAAACTATAAGTTTGCACACTATCGGTACAATTTATTTAGGAAAGATACATGTATGCCCGAACTTAAGCTACAACCTATTCCTTACAACTGTTTGTATGCACACTCCAGCTACAACATATTTATTACGACTATATGCATGCACACTCTAGTTACAACCTACTTATTACCAATAAATCTATGCACATTCTCGGTACAATCCATTTATTTCCAAAATATATATGCACAGCCTATCTATTACGACCATATCTATACCCTCTTTTAGCTACAACCTACATAATACAACTTTATTTTATGTATACTATAGCTACAGCCTATTTATAACGACACTATGTATGCTCAAGTTAGCTACAATTTATCAGCACTATATGTATGCACACTCTAGCTACAACCTATATGGTACAACTATTTGCATGCACGCCCTAGCTACAGCCTATTTATTATGCTTATGTGTATGCACACCTAGGTAAAACTTATTTATTTCCACTATATATACGCACAATCCAGCTGTAACCTATTTATTACAACTATTTGTATGCACACTCCAGCTAGAACATATTTATGAATTTATGTTTGCATACTCTAGCTACAATTTATTCATTACTACAAAACTTTATGTGAGCACACTCTAGCTACAACCTATTTATTACAACTCTATGTATGCACATCTAGCCACAACTTGTTTATTACCACTAAAAACTCTAGCTACAACCTATGTATTACAGCCATTCGTAGGCGCACTCTGGCTACAACCTATTTATTATCACTATATGTATGCACATTCTAGGTACAATCTATTCATTATCAACATATGCATGCACACTCTAGCTACAACTAACTCATTGCAACTTTTTTATGCACACTCTAGACACAACCGACTGCACACTCCAGCTACAAACTATTTATCACAACTTTATGTATGCACACATCTAGCTACAACATATTTATTACCACTGTTTGTGTGCACATTCTGGCTACAACCACTTTATTGGAACTTTATGTATGCACAGTCTAACTACAATCTATTTGTTACAACTATTTGTACGCACAGTCGAGCTACAGCCTATTTATTACCATTTCATGTAACCACACTCCAGCTACAGCCCATTTAGTATCACTATGTACATGCACGCTCTACCTACAATATATTTATCACTACTATATGTATGCGTACTATCAAACACCTATCCATTACCATTATATATATATATATATATATATATATATGTATAACACCTATCCATTACCATTATATATATATATGTATATATATATATATATATATATATATATATATATATATATATATATATATATATGTATAACACCTATCCATTACCATTATATATATATATGTATATATATATATATATATATATATATACTCGCATCCACCTATGTATAAAAACTGTACGCAAGTACATTCTAGGTACAACTTATTTGTTAAAACTATATGTATGCCCACTCCAGTTACAACCTATTTATTACAACTATTTGTGTGCGCATTCAAGCTAAAACTTATTTATTACCACTATACGCATGTACACTCTAGCTACAACCAATTTATTGCAACTCAAACCTGCCCACAAACTATTTGTTTCCAGTATATGTGTGCACATTTTAGAACAAACCTCTGTAGGGCATGGCTATAGCTTTTCTGACAGGTTTCCCATCAGTCCATGTGCTTCCTGTCGAAAAATGGTTATTTGCGAAACAAAGGGGGTGCTAATGGAATGATAAAGGTTACACCGGGTACTCAGTGTGAATTATACTTCGGCAACACTATTTAAGCAAGTTTCCAACAGTCATGAAAGAAAAAGTTGTGTGAAAAATTTAGATGTGACCTTTCAAGATAACATGCCACTGGTCAACCGTTTTCTTATGCACATGGTGGGTGCCAGTTTCCCAGCATGCGCCAAGGATAGTTGTCTATATCATAATAATATATTCAAGTCTCAACATAAATGATCAACTGGCGCAGCTGGCATACTTCAAAGGAATAATAATATAGGACTTCAGAATCTTTTACTTTCATAAAACACATTTACTGCAGCTAGATGTAAAATCTGTGAAATGTCCCCTGCATTGAAAGTTTATAATGCATGGTGGCGTGATCCAAGGTGATCTCCGACAAGCCTTGTGTCGCATAGGTAACTAGGTAAGGCGGTGCATCGACCATGACTTTAGTTATCTTACATTATCAAGCCATCTGTATCAAATTGTGAAAGGGAACTTTTTGTCCCACGGACTTGAGTTGTGATAATCTTCCTGATGTATGATTTTTGACAAAAGTTTGAAGTAAGCCTGTTAAGGTTGATTATTGTAACTATTTTACATCTTAATTTCCGCATTATTATTTAAATGGGTTAATGGGCTCATATTCAAAACATATATTTTGCATGCATCACTGTGTACCCATGAACGTCTGTACCATGAGGAATTTTATATGCTTGAAAACTATTTACTGGGCTGCAACCCGGCATTTGAGGGAATTTCACGGTTGGGTATAACCTTAGATGTATTCCTGAGTGTTTGTTTATGCTAATTTTTCTGATAACTCGAGTAATTAATCCCTTGTGTGCTGGCAGTTACTTTTATTTTATCTTGAAGAGAAAGTTGTTTCGTTTGTTGTCACTATGGGAGGGAGCTTCTTAATCAATTAGTGTTTACAATTACTGTTGATATGAGATAAAAGGCTCACAAAAGGAACCTTCACCTGCTGGACAGCACTTAAGGGTAGCTGTTCTTAGCATGACATGCATTGAGGTCTAAAAGTAATATACACAACAGAAGGAGGGAGAAGAAATCATCTTTGCTGCAAGAAAATGAAATATCAATGTGACTTTTCCTTGCGACATCTCTTATTAGAATCATAAGTGCAGCTTGTTATCACCTCCATAACTTCTTTACAACTAACTATATATGTTCCATAAACATCGGTTTTCTAAAGCTATAAAATAAACATGAACGTTGTATTTTTATACAGACATAAAATCGTTGGCTGCTGTTAGGTATCAGTACACCCCCCCAAAAAAAAGAAAATAACACACACACACACACACACACACACACACACATATATATATATATATGTGTGTGTGTGTGTGTGTGTGTGTGTGTGTGTGTGTGTGTGTGTGTGTGTGTGAAATAAAAATCAGGGAATAAAAGGAAAAAGCAGTTATTGCGTCTCAAAATGCTTGATTCAGACAGACTATCTATATAGTGAATTGCCAAAACATTCAACAAATGTAAAGGCAGGGAACATCATTAAGATATGTAGCTCTTCTTCCATACATATTGGAGGCCTGGTCCCAGGTTGAGTGCATAATGATAAAAAATTCAAACTCATTGTAAATTGACCTTTCATTGAAGTACCAACAGGCTCAGAGTAGTGACCAACATAAGAATATCAGTCTGCGGCTTCCCTTACATCACAAACTAAATCAGCTTACTCATAGGCAGCCAGCACTAGCCAGGGCTTTATATCAAGAAAATTTCAACAAATATGGATTTGATTGTGCAGACAAGCTGTCTGCATAGGACGCACATAGAGAAGTAGTCCGAATCCATTTGCATTTTTGTCCTTTCTTAAAGGACGAGGATAACCGTCTACTCGAAACTGGTGTAAAAAGAATTCATCTATATATCTATCTTAGTTTCAGCAATCAGTAAACAAAGAGATTGCCGTTTGCATACCAACGTTTTCAGTTTGTTTTCCACGAGTTGCCATATGCACACCACGAGTTGCCATATGCACACCACGGGTTGCAGTTTGTATACAACAGGTTGCCATAATGTATATCTTTGGGTGCAGTTTGTATACCACCGGTTCCGTATGTATACGACGCGGTTCAGTATATATCCCACAGGTTTATATACAATCGGCTGCAGTGTGTATGCCACGGATATGTATACCATGGATTGCAGTGTGCATACCATGAGTTGCAGATTATAAACCATGGGTTGCAGTATGTATATCATGGGTTGCAGTTTGTATGTACCATGCAGCCCATATGTATACCACGGGTGTCATTATGTATAACATGGGTATATATTTACCTATGTTGCAGCTCATAAAACTTATGCCTCATGCTGTTTAGTTTGATGTAGGAGAGAACTCAAATTTTTCGATACTGGGTCCAAAGTTTATTGCATGCTCCCTTTTGACCACACTGCGATGTGTTACTCACGCAGACATTACCTATTGATCAAGTCAAATGAACAGAGTTTTCAAAATAAGAGTTCTAATTTTATAATGGGTACATTTGGCAGATCATGCTTTGTGTAAATTATGAATAATAGAAGCCTCGAAATAGAGCCCTGTTTAACTTTAGTAGTTATATTTAAATGGGTGGATGTGGCACCATTGAGAGCTTTTGCATGATTATCCATGTCATTTGATATCCTATTAGTTAGTTTAATAGCCACGAGTTCTGTGGAATCCCAGTCACTAGATTCATGTTGATGGTTGCTGTATATAAGGTGTGCTTTAACGCATTCGTTTAATTGAATAAACATGCTCTACTCGAATACTTTTGAAAAATTCTGTAATAGGGATATAGGTCTGGAGATATCGAAGATATCTTCATCACCCCTTTTTTAAAAAAGGGAATTACTTTAGCCTTATTTAAATTGTCTGCAAAAACTCCAGTACAAATGGCTTCATTGAATAAAAGAGTCAAAGCTTCCGTAATATAATTTTTTTCATGAACTTCATAAATTGTTTTTTTTTTTTCAAATCCCTGGATGGAAAACCAAAAATCATGATGGATAATGAGTGGGTATGCATCTGTATAGTTAGTAAAACTCACCTGAATGACCCTGTTTGCAAACTCGGCAGTGCTTGTTGCTCCAGCCTGTAGTCTGTATGGGGCCAGCTTGATGTGTCCACACAGAATTTCATGCTCAGGTTATTTCATTAAGTGTTTGGCGGGGTGTTGATCACTGTTTGTACCAGAGGTAAGAATACTTACATCCCCCTCCCCCCCCCCCAAAAAAAACTATCGTATACCACAGGTACACTAGTACAGCCATTTGGTCCCTATGTTTGGGGTTTCTTTGCCGCTTTGTCCAGAACCAGGTATTGAACGTTCACACCGATCACCTGTAATGAGAGACTTCCATTGTTATTTCTTTTCCTTGCACGGTCACTGGTTGTCAAAATTCTGAACGGATTTTTTTATAAATACTGAAAAACGTTTAAAAAATGTTTGTTAAATCAGGCTCTGCATACATACAAATATCATAAACCTGGTCAGTAGCACTGTCTTACACTTTTTTTATTAGTTTTTGCATAATCGCAGGACAAACATTGACCAGCATATCCAGGACAGCAGACCTTCTTGTGTAGTGCCAGCACAGCAGCTAAATATTTTGCATCATCCTCACAACAGTTGAAAGAAGCAAGTGGACAATGTGCAGACACTGTATATATGTATAATAAAAATTTACCTTTGTGGTAAATCTTTGGTACATATGTCATCGTTTTCTTGTGTCAATTAGGAATTGGGCCTGTGTGTTAAGGTAATATTAGACACTACAAGGGCATATCTGATGATGAGCTGCTACCTGTGGGTTCAAGTAATGTTAAACGCTTCACTTACATATTTAACGATGAACTAGACCCTGTGTTAGATAATGTTACATTCTTCACGTACACATGTAATGCTTTACATTCAATCATCATGACTGCAAATATATTTACGAGCCCATATTTTTAGGGGTGGCCTGATCTCACCTTTCAAATTTGTGACAGCAATATTGCAACCTCTTATTAAGATCAGTTGCCCCTGTGAATATATAATCCAAGTTATTTCAAGCTAACAAATTTTGCAAGGCTGCCCTCCGTACTGGTTTTTTTTTCTCTCCCCCCCCCCCCCGTTGCTCCCCCTTCATTTTGTTTAAGTTGTTTTTGTTTGTTGTTTTTATTAAAGAAAAAGACAACAGATGGTAACATATTCTTATTTGTGTTTCAAATTTTACAGACGAGAGAACTTTTCATTTGCATAAGTAGTCGCAGAAGGTGCCCAATTCGGCGAAACAGTTTAAGAGACATATATAATTTATCTACTGGATATGTGTGTATTGTGTTCATAGGTGAGTCAGGTTTATTAGTTAATAAAAGTGGTGTAAATCTATTTGCTACAACCCTGTCAGAGACCTTTCACTATAGTATACATGTATTAAGATTGAGTAACTATTTCATGCATAAAATGGGTACAAAAATTGAAATTATTTCACTTAATGTGCGAGGATTAAGAGACAATACAAAAAGGATGGAGGTGTTTCATTATTTTCATAAACAAGATGCAGGAGTTGTAATGCTCCAAGAACTACATTGTACAAAAGATAAAGAAAAGTTCTGGCAAGCAGAATGGGGATTCACAACCTTGTTTTCACATAAACACGTGATGCCAGGGGGGTCTGTTTTTTTATTTAAATCGATATTTCCTTTGGAAATCTACAGTATACTTATAGATGAAAATGGCAGATACATTGTTACAGATGTAGCAGTAGGTCCTGTCCTGTGTTTTTTGAAATATTATTGTCATTATTGAGAGTCTTCCTAATGACAATAGGATTATAGGAGGTGACTTTAATTAAGTGTTGAATTTAGATCTAGACAATCGTGGAGGGAGAAGCAAACTCACATTAAATCACAATAAGTGCTTAAAGCATGGATGGAGGAAACAGATCTAATAGATATCTGGAGGATCAAAAACTAAGACAATTTTCGATTCACTTGGCATGTCAATAACCCAAATCCGATATACTGTTGATTAGACTTCCTGTTTGTTTCTTTTCGAATGTCAAGCTCTATTATCTTCTTTGACATAAAGCCAGGTTTAAATATGACCATTCAAAAATCACATTGTCATTCACAGCTCAGGATGCTTCCCGTGAGCCAGGGTTTTGGAAATTAAACTGTTCTTTATTAAATGATGTGGAACATATTCATTTAGTAACAAAGACAATATAAGAAGCAAAAGAATTAAGCCATGATGCAAACCCCCGTTACCGAATGACAGTTGAGCTCTTTGATATTATTCATCATTTAAAATCACCATTAAGAAACAGGCGACAATGGTTTAATATGACGATTTTTAGTCATTGGGATATACTCAGTACCTAAGAAAAAAACATTTACAAAAATTCTATCATGGTCAAAACATGGTGTTCAGCATAGAACTGCTCACTTATCTGAACTGAGCAAGGTTGTATCGATTCAGACAGCTTCAAGAAAAATTATAGGACCACAGAATTGTTAAACGAATCCTGTATACAAGGGCCGGATGGATGGTTCAAAGCTTAGCTGTGAAACACCAATAATAAGTCAATGGTTTTCAATAATATCTCTATAGTCCCTTTTCCGGTTTAGACACTTTTGACAGAGATGTCACAAGGCCTGGATGACAGTTAAGAAGCAATTTTCTTCAGCAACCCTTTAAAAAGTCATCCACGGCGGAAATGACATCATCATTCCTGGGAGTGAACTGCTACCTGGGGGTTCAAGAATTTTAAACGATTCACTTACATATTAAACGATGCACTAGTCCTTGTGTTAGGTGATGCTACATACACCCGCAAGTTTCTTTTTCATGTTAGGAAACAGGTGAAAGTCTGACGGGCCTAAATTGGGTGAATAAGGGGGAGGGGGCGGTCAATGAGTTGAAAGTTACAATCATCGATCGCTGACATGGCAACCACCGATTTGTGAACAGGAGCATTGTTTTGGTGGAACAGGACTCATGTGGGGAGCATCCCCCGTCACTTAGCTTTGATAGCTTCACGCAATTGGCTCAGTGAATCTACATAATACTCAACATTGGGAGTCTTGTTTTGCAAGATGGCCAATCAGCAGAATACCTTTAGAATCCTAAAAGACTGAAGGCATCACCTTTTTAACAGAAGGAATCAACTTCGGTTTTTCCTTTTTTCTTTTTTTTTTTTTTTTTGCGGGGGGGGGGGGTGATCCTGGACGATTCACTTGCTAAGACTGAATTTGTTGTTTATAGTTCAATTTGATTAATCCAGGACTCATCTATGGCTACAAATCTGGCCAAAAATCATCGGGATCTGCTTCAAAAATGGCATAAATCGTCACGTGACGCCAGAAATCCGACACGTTTCTGATCCGCTGTCAAGGGCGTTGGTACCCATCTTGCATAAACTGTTGTCATTCCCATCCACTGTGTGATAATGTGCTCACCCTCCCATGAGATATGCCCACAAGACTGGCAATGTGTCGAGTGGTCCCTTGTCGATCAGCCACCACCATGTCATGTACCCGGGTAATGTTTTTGGGAATGGTTGCCGTTGAAGGCCTTCCTGGACGCGCCTCATCGTCAAAGCTCTCTCTGGCATGCTTGAATTATGCACCCCACTTCTTAACCGTGCAAAAAGAAGGTCACCATCCTCTAAAGTGAAGACCATGTCGGCAAGGCTTTCTGTGATGGAATTGGCCCTTTCAGATGCAAGTTCTTGATGACTGCTCTATAGCCAGTCTTGTACATTTGGTGATTTCAATGGGTAGGTTAACAAGATGGTCTAGTACAAAGACACTATTAACACTACAGTTGCAGTCCATAATTCATTAGATTAATGCACTTGTTGTTGGCAAAGGTTTGTTATAATCCGATTGAGATATTCCACTTAGGCTTAGAACTTTTAGCCAGCCCACGCATTGAGTACTTCAGGATAGTACCTCTCACACCAACAGTGCGGAGTTTGCACAAAAAGGCCTTTATGCCACACTCTTTCAAAAGCTTTTGCTACATCAAGAAAAACACATCTTCACCTCCATGCACGGCTTCTAAAATGGTATTATTATATTAGTTTATAAAAAATGTAACGCAGATGAGTCGCCTGGTTCAGATGCCGACTGAAATCTAGTCAGTATATTTTTATTTTCACAGTGATTAAATAACGCCTTTAATATACATTTGTAGAACAACTTCCCAGCAGTAATTAAAAATGAAAAATATTTACTATTTGTCTGTAGTCGTTCTTACGCAAAGAGTTCACGTTCGCATTTTTCCACTGGTCAGGGTAAATAGATGATTGTAAAGATTTGCGCGTTTATAAACAGAGGACTTACAGTACAACTATTATACCGGGATAACAGCACAAATTACCACTGCAAAAAGTCCTTGTTCACTAATGTCGACAGGTTCATTCTGGGATCCAAACGTTTCTAAATGTTTTTGTTCTTAAAGACTACTTTTGGCATTGCCTTTTCTTCAGATCTAGCTTTACTTTCCCTTCCCTGTATTGTTTTATTATCTGATGAAACAAAATGTGGTATTTTGTCTATTGTCTGAATGCAAGTGTTGTCTAATGCAGTTGTTGTTCTGACAGCTTGTCGTTTAAAGTAGTCTTAATTACATAGTCATAGCAAGCAGGCTACATAAAGTGTAGCTTCCTTGATCATAGTATGGCTGTATTTTTAAGATTTGGCTTTCCTGTGTGGTCAAAAATTACTATAATTATCGACTGTAAATATCTGTACCTGAGCGGAATTAACATTAACTGCGGCTTGCTTTCCTATCCCTTTCATTGCTTGTGATAAAAACAATATGTTTACATAGTTTATGGTGCAAACATCGTGATCCCCATGCTACATGTACGCACGTGAAATCAGATAGACCTCACACTGCAGACGCTCAAATTTATTAGAAACAGGATCACTAAGTGTTCAAAATTTACTTACCTGTTTTAATTCCACCTGCTATTTCTAAAGTATTCGAAGAAGTGAACTTCAACCAATTATATAATTACTTTAATAATGACAAAACGTTTTACAATGGCCAGTATGGCTTTAGCGTGGACCACTCAACTGAATTTGTCACAAAAGAATCAATAGATGAAAAGATAGAAAAAAATGGAGCGAAAGAACATTCCAATGTGCATTTTCGTAGACATATAGAAAGCATTTTTTCCACCTTAAATCACATTCTAATAGAAAAGTTGCATATTGTGGCGTAAAAGCTGCCTCCTTTTGGCTTCCTGAAAGTTATTCAAGGCCAAACATTCAGATACACATCTATATCATTCTTTCGCTGAACAATTTCGGGATCCTAGTCTGTGTGTTTATTTATACCAAAATAATATATATCTGGGTTAGTCCTAAATTCGCCTAAAGGTGGTGCTGCCCAGCCTGTTCATGGTTAAACACCCACATCTTGTAGCCACTTCCCATGACCCTCACTTTTTCTCCATAGATTAGCATGGAGAATTAGTAGATATAAATTTAACCTCTCTATATGTTGCCATATAAGCATTAAACTTTCATTTTATCACACCTGGGTGTATTTGAAAGAGAGTAATATGTACCTCAGGTAGATTAGTAGATCTTATTCCAAAAAATCGTCCTTATATGCAGGGCAAAACTTTCAGGTTCACTGTAATATAATGGGCTTTGCTGACCCACCTGACCTCAAATGGTATGGGTTGCTAGGTGTCACAAACATACATCACGGGAACAAAAGGCTGTGTGTTAAGAAATTAAACCAACACAGATCACCCCTATTATCAAATAACAAAGGCAAACAGTTAGATTTTTTCCCGAAATAAATGCAATACTCACACTCATCTATTATTTTAAAAAAAACATATGCGATTAGTTAAAGTTGAAGGCATTTATACTGCATGTAAAATTCATGAAACACTTCAAGCTAATATTTGAAAGATGCCTTTGGCTTCAATCCCATAATAATGACGGGGTCCTAGTCTGGGAATTAAACTGTACCAAAAGTATCAAATTACACAAACAAGCAGTCGAAAGTTAAGTTTGTAGTAAATAGAATGCTCATATAAGTCTGTTATCTATTTTAAGATAACAAATACGCGATTACTAAAAGCTGAAGGTATATTCATTCTGTGTGAAATTCTACTGCATATATCTTCATAAAATACTTCCAGCATAAAGTGTTGAAGTTCCCTTTGGCATGAAACGTAGAAATCCCTTATATATTACAATAACGGGCAAACTGGAAATGTATGCATTTACGGGTATGGCCACAGCTTTGCTAAAATTTTATAATACACGACTTACTCAGACGCTTAATTCGTTTCCAGCTGTTATCAGTTACAAACGCCATACACACAGCCTCTGTAGTTTAGATACATATGTATAAAGTTATATTTAAGTAGGTTTAATGATACCTGTAATAACCATTGTTGCCCTTATTGTTCAAACACGCGACTTTAACACTCAAAGAGGCTCCCAACAATAGTAACAAAAAGAATTTAAAAAAGAAAAAAAGAGAAAAAAAAAGAAAAAAAAAGAATTGAAACTTATTTACTTTTATTTGAAATTTCAACTCTTTGTGAACGAAATTTAGAAGTAAATATTGTAAAAATCTAAGTGTGGTCATTTTGTTGGTGTCAAGAAAAGGGCACTCAAACATGACATGCCGTCTCTAGTCATATTTCCACAGCTGTTTGCCCTTTTTATATGGCACACTGAACTAATACGGACTCCCTTTGTCTGCTGAGTAAAGTAACTTATTTTTCATTTCATCTTGCCATTTTATATTTTGCTAAGCCAAACTAGACCGAGTACTTTCAGTCGGTTATGTATGTGTTTGGGTGCTGCTTCTCTGTCGTGCCCTGATTGGTCCAAAGGAATTATGATTGGAAGTTCGTCGGACCTTCAAAGTTGGTACTCAGGGCATTAGGCGATACAAACATGATACACCGCGGAACAATTGAGAGAGAGAGAAAGAAAGAAAGAGAAAGATAGACAGACACACTGAGAGAGAGAGAGAGAGAGAGAGAGAGAGAGAGAGATAGAGAAAGAGTCAAATCTCTCGGCCTCCTTTTTATTTGCGTTCCCACTTACAAAAACATGAATGTTACACACGAAAGGTGAAAATATTTACAATATAAATGACCAATATCGCAAATGTGGGGGTATTTAACATGATAACGTATGGTACACACAACCACTTACAGATGGTTGTTGGAAATTATTTAGGCCAGTGCTTTTTTCAGCTGCTTTCTAGGGCCGGTTATGTCTTGACTATCTATTAACAATATATTCAATGATTTTTCTGATGATATTTTTTTTTATAAAACTGTTTACAACCCTATTCAGACAGATGAAACAACAAGCACTGACTATTCCATCATTAGTTAGCGGTTTCTAAATTGGCTCAAAACTAGTAACAGTTTAAAACTGACGGCATGCTTGTGTCTAGGAAGATCTACTGGTTCGATCACCCTGTTTTCGACTTTCAAGGTCACACTCTGAAAAATAATGACAGCCACAAACATCTTGCCAACACTATGTGCTCTGACTATATAAATGAGGTCTGACAACGCCTGGACCACTGAGCTCTGGAACACAAACACCTATTCCTTATCGGGCCTACTATGGACCAGGGCGTTCCGGTTTGCGATGGAAGAATGGTACCTGATGCTGGGAAACCTGAGGCAGGTCAACTTGCTGCCGCTCGTGCAATAACCGGCGCATTTTGATGAGCGGTAACACAAAAAATGAATGAAAAACTCGGGGCACTACAAAATGCAACTTAGTTTTGAACATATTGCACTCTGATATTCCTGGTTTTAGCAATTCCAAATTGATTGTAGCTGTCCCCAAGGTCCTGACTGATTTCAGTTTATAGGTCACACTAATCCATCCGTTCTTTTTTTTTCTCTTTTTTCTTTTTTTTTTTTTTTTTTCTTTTTTTTTGTTGTTGTTTTTTTGTTTTTTTTTTTTTTTTTTTTTTTTTTTTTTGTTTTTTTTTTTTTTTTTTTTTGTTTTGGTTTTTTTTTTGTTTTTTTTTTTGTTTTTACTTCTTCCTTTCGATGTGCAGTAAGACTTTGGGATGAGCCCCTCAATAATGTTAGAATCATTTGAACATTTAAAGCTAAATTAGGTTCGGTATCTCCCTACTCATCTTCACCATTGCCACCTTACAATTGCGAGAATATAGAATAACGACAGTGTCTTAAACTCTTTTGAGACTCGACAGCAGTCGGCCGACGCCTCGTTTGTTCAAGAATCTTCAAGATTGAAATCAAAGTGACACATAGTTGTAGATGTGGTACGGCAAGTGAAGATATTTTGTCCATCCTCAGCAACTAGTTCTCACCTTACTTGGTAGACCATGTGCCTCTATGAACATTATGGAATAACTTTGAGTTGCAAGAAACCTGACATGGCTACATCTATCAAGATATATGTTGCCATGTCTTGAAAACACTTTATTTGGCAATTCATGCACTATTTCCATCGGGATGCTCAATCAACTTAGACAGTGTCATTACCATATCCAAACCGTAGTCCTCATGAAACAAATCCAAGTCAATTGCGACCAAAGGCAATGTTCCTTGATATGTATAGCTGAATCACATAATTTTATTGTTCGTCTTTTAACCCAAAAGAGTCCAAAACGTATGTGTAAAGGTCCAAAGGGTCAAAAAGCCATGTCTAGTTTAAACATGACAGAAAGCAACAGTTTTTTTTTTTCAATTAAAGGTCTATTTCAGTAAATTGGCTTTAACAGGTGCATCATTCATGTGCATGTAGGACTGTACAATTCATGAAAAGGGACCAAAATTTGCAGTACATCAGAGAATTTGCAAGCACAGGTTCCTTATTTGTTTAAACTATCAACAAAATTCAGCATTTAAAAGCTACTAGTTGCAACCACCGTCTCAACTATGATCATCATCTATATAAGCCCACAGAGTGACACTATCATCAATGACAACTGTGATCTGCAACCAGGATGCCATTACCGTGGGAACCACCATATTGGATCCAAAAGCTTTCAAAGCATGGGTGGCGGAACCGCACACTCTGCTGTGGTTGACTCCCAGGGCGCAACCCAGATCAGCTGCCGATTGGCTCCTCTGGGGCATTTGCTGGTTATGCTGCTGCAGAAATAAATTAAGAAGTTGAGATGCTAATTATCTTGCCTTACTGCTTGATGGTGCTGGTATTCCATGGTCGATTGCATGTTCAGGCATGAAGAGGAAGGGCCAGACCCGTTTGGTGCTGAGACAAAGATCCCAAATGCTTTAACCATGTCAATATACATGCGAGGGACTCGGCTTGATCACAATTGGTCCACAGCTTTCATTATCAGCTTTTGCTGCCCGATGGAGATGCAATAAGCTCTATGGCTTCCAATGATGTAAAACCATCTTTGAACAAGAGTGTTACAGAGTGTGCAGATATCTCGTTAGTTCTAGCCCTTTTTTCCACTTTCTCAGTGTCGCATAATTCTGGACCACTATGTTCTTTTACGTGCATCTCTGCAGCGAACGACATTCTGACTAAATTTACTGATAATCTATTGGCACTGTTTAGAGCTCAGACAATGACCGTCTGAAACTACTTCTTACTTCCATGAATGTGTGTAGACAAAGCACTTCCATTCTGGCATAGTTGCACAGTGCTCAACACAAATCATTCTGCAATTGTCCACTTTTGCAAAGATGCAATGCATGTACCGCAACAGTTCACTGACATGGATCTCTTATGCTCTTGTGATTTTGAAAACAGTATGATTCAGCAGTCTTATTCACAAGTGGATCCATACTAAATCATAAACACAAAAATTATAAGGGGACTCAGCTAGGTCGCTGGCTTAAAGAAAGAGCTGGAACGTTTTGCTAGTGCTGCTACAATAACTTGAATAAGGTGCCAACCCACCCACCTTACACCTTTGCTCCATGGAACACCAGTGGCCACAATTAACCAATTGTCCATGACCTGATCTCGTGATGCCGTAAAGTCTAAGGGATGAAAACGCCCATATTCCCGGCCCGCTGCCTTATGAAGAAGTAAAATAGGATTCAACAATAATCCTGGTCTTCATTATCTGAGAGAATAAAAATGGAAACGCAACTTGTTGTCTCCCGATGCAACCACAAAGAAGCCTTGCAGCCTCTAACCTGCCTGGAGAGCTTTCTGAATCAACTGCGGGCCCCTGAAGAGCAAAGTAAGGTGCAACGGTTTTTTTGCATGTGTAGACAAATGTATACAGAGTTCGCTCACAAAACTTACACTATATCGACTTCCAAATGCAGTGGATACAGATTGGGTGGATCAATAACAGCTATAGTAGTAGGTCATCATTTGGTGAATTTTGAATTTTTCGCCTCAGCTGACTTGTCAATAAGCTGGGCTCATGTGATGTTTAGTCTTCCATCCTTCATACAAACGTCCATTGTCCCTGCATCCACACTACACTTTTTCACTTCTTCATTGCGCTTAGCTTGATCCACATCAAACGTGCTGGCGAAGTACCTTGAACAGTTTCCAATATTCTTTACAAATGACCCTTTGCTTTTGGGGGTTTTTTTCTTCATCTTTTGCCTTTTTTAAATCTCTGAAAAAACACTTTCCCATTCACTTCGAAGTTGTATAGGGATACTTCTGATATAAAAACCCTTTGTTCAATACGTGATGCTACTAAAAATTTGTCTATTTTTTCTTTTAATTAATGTTTGTGTATTAGTGCTCTTTCCTGCCTATTCCATAACGTCCATTAGATTTTTTTGCTGAAACTTGGAGGAATATTCTTGTGGAAGGAGTAAACAAAGTTGTTCTCTAGGTGGCGGCATTGTGGATCTCTGATTTTTAGCAAGTGTTTGAATTTGGCTACTTATTGGTCAATATATAGATTTGTATTGCCAGCTCTGTAAATTCGAGAGGGATTACAATGGTAATTCTTATATTTGGCAATTTTTACAACACCATTTGCTTCACTAGACAAGTTTAGAAAAGTGCGATGTCCTGAGTATGACACGGCAAGAGCAAGTGGGCATCCCCAGGAAATTGATCATAACCCCAGCAACACATGCAAGACACAGCAAGCAAACAGGTATAAAATAGCGTTAAACAAGTGATGTTTCTCGTATATTTGTGAGCTTATGGTTTGTTCATGTTTGGTGATGTCAAATGTACTTTAAGGATTAAATGTTAAGGAAAAGTTCCTTACTGACGGAGAATTGTCCTCAATAGAAGACCACTTGGGGGGAAGCTCGCCAACAAACCCACTCAGCACGCATCAAACCATGACTATTTCTGGAACCTGCCATCCAGGTCACACTTTACGTACCTTGAGTACGGAAAGATAGCCTTTCATGTGGTGTGGACGGAAGATATTAAGGATACATTCCTTCTGACAGAAAATTGTCCTCAATAAAAAGACCACTTGTTCAGGGTGGCTCGCCAACAACAACCTACTCAGCACGCATCAAACCATGACTATTTCTGCAACCTGCCAGTCCAGGTCACACTTTGCTTACCTTAAGTACGGAAAGATGGTCTTTCAAGTTGTGGATGGACCCAAGCAAAAGCATATGAACCCTCAATGGGACAAGATGCACTGCACTGATGGCATGAGTACTGAAAGTCCGGGACTTGGCTGAATGCTTGGGAGTTGCCTTCCAAACTAACCAGAACCTGGAAGCCGAGCTGAATGCAGAGAGAATTGCTACCAAGTTTCACGCTACCAATGGGACTGAACCGGGTATTTCTAGTTCATCTGTTTTTGGGCACCCCTGGCAAGTCACAGTATTACCAAAATACCAGTAAACTGCTGTCCAGAGTGTGCACTGAACGGTAACACGGTACATTTCTTGTATATCGGTACTTTTCGGCATGACGTTTTCAACACTAATTCTTTAATTTTTTGCACCCAACCAGGAATAAAATTTCCCCAGATGCATTGGAGAAACCGTTTTGTATTATTTTGTATTACTTACATGTTTTAGTCCTTTAATGGAAAAAACATTAATTTTCCAAAATGCAGATATGCTGATTTGCTATACAACAGCAGTAAATGTATAAACAAGGTCAAAAGATTACATGTATCTGTCCTGTTCTGACTTCTTTATAAATGCTGCTTATTTGTTTCAGGTTGCAAATCCAATGTTTCTGGGTTTCTATCTATTGTCTGAGACCCTAAAATGTGTCTTTGGACAACATTTAATAGGTCAAAATGTTAGATTTGTGGGGATGGGGGTCAATTATACTGTATGCATTATTATGTCTCCCCATGCAACGCGGGACATATTGTTAGCACAGCTGACTTGTTAGTCAGCTGAGCTTTTTTGAGGGTCCGGCATCCGTCCATCCAAAGGTTGAGAGGACTGGTTTAAAACCACCAGTTGCCTTTTGTGGGTTACTGCCTGTCTGAAGTTAGGAGTGAAACTTGTTTCTTCACATTGGTATTGGAAGATGAATGTTGATGCTTTGGTAAAACTAGAATTTCTCTGCTGTCATTGTTGGGTTTGATATTTATGAATGAGTTATGTTTTTTTACATAAGTGTATCATTGTAGAGACGTCTGTCTGCAGCACTTCAATTGTTTAGTGAGGGACTTGTAGAAGTCTACTCCTTGCATTTGATACTCTATAACAGTGATTCAATCACTTAAGTTATTAGTTAGACAATATTCCAGATTCATAGATATCACAAAAACGATATAGCCCTACCTTCTACTTTTGCTAAAAACTCAGCTGACGAGCTGGTCAGAAGAACTTAAATGGTGATAGGCCTACCAATTCTCCTTTATCTTTTGCAGAAATAATAAAATTTGGATTTTGAGTGGTTGGGCCTGTACATACTGGAAGCACTATAGTCTGTATTTAATGAAGAATATTTCAAAGGTTAAGAGGACCAGTTTAAAACCACCAGTTGCTTATTGTGGGTGACTGCCTGTCTCAAGTCAGGAGTAAAAATTGTTTCTTCACATTGGTATTGGAAGATGAATGTTGATACTTTGAAGCTCTGGAATCTCTTTGCTGTCATTGTTGGGTTTGATATTTATGAATATGGGACATGTTTTTCTACATAAGTGTATCATAGTAGAGTCGTCCATCTGTAGAACTTCAATTGTTTAGTGAGGGACCTAGCTGTCAATATTATACAGGTGTCCGTATTATAGAAGTGTCCACAAGGGCAGATTTCACACTGGTAGTAAAGTGTTGTAAACTTAGATTTGACTTGCGCATTAGTATGGGGAGGGGGGGTCCTCTACATATCAATAATGTAATAAAAATAAAATTAATGTGATAATATTTAAGCAGTTAGACTGCCTCCGTGTCTCAGGTGAACTGGTGGTAAACCTTGCTCCCAAGGCTTCATCTTTCGGCCCAGGTTTGTCATGAGTCGCAAGAGAAAGAAGGGCGAGCAAAAATCTCATCTGACATAACATAAGTAAATAACTGCTTATATTGTATGTTCTACTCAACCACAACTGACCTTATTGTTAATTTATCTCAAAACTGCAGAGCTCTTCACAGCAACGTGCCAAGTTGAAAAATGAAGGCTTTGAAATTTACCAAAATGTTATATCAATTCGAATCAAGCTCTCAATTTTCAAAAAAATAAAGTAGGCCCACATCTTAAATACAAAACATGGATTTACATCAGTCAATCTTCTGTTGACTCCTTGTCTTTAAAATCAGACCCCTATCTACGCTTATAAGCAGTATGAAGGTGACAATACACAAAGAACTCAAACTGAAGTAAACCTGCAGCTTCATTCCAACATGGCGGTTCCTTTAACCAGAAATGCAGTTCTCCTTGTACCTGACCACATGAAAAACCAGGTTACCTGATCTGTGGACATAAGTCCTGATAAGATGCGCCAGTTATTTCATCATAACTAGCATCTTAATTATCAGTCTAATTAGTGTGTCGGAATATATCATCCACGGGATAGATTGTATAAATGGATTTATGTTCTATTTTGTCTTTGTGAGGATATGATTCGCCCGACGATATTTTCCTCCAATATACATCAGGAATCCATGAAATAGAGTCCAAAGCACCATAAATCATGTTATTTTGTTAGTGAAACTCCATTTGTTTAGCTTCGATATTACCAATGACGGAAATGCAATTATTCTACAGATATGTGTAAACACCATTATATATTCAATGTATCCAATACCTCGCAGTGCATGTTTTTGGTACTTATTCACAATGAAGCTGAGTATGCCATTTCTCTTTTCAACAGAAATATGGTATCCGATGGATAACAATGATCCACTAACATACACAGACTGGCACTCAACTCATGGGACAACGAAACTAGACATAGAAGTAGATCATCATGGAAAAGTCACGTATTAAAAAAAATGATACCATTGTTAAATTAGCACGGGCATCATAGCAGCCCAACTGGAAGCATGCAGCATGTGAGGCCATGGTATGGATTACACCTATAGGAAGCACCAATTGGATAGCTGTTCCATGCCATGTGATATTTCATAATGTTTCATATATATGCGAGGCAGTGCATAAAGTCTCAATTCCTTCCAACAGCAAAATATTGAAGAATACTTTGGCAGTTGAGTGTCTGAAAAATTGGCATTTTGAGCATGATAAATGTCTTTTATTTGATGTGGCAGCAACAGGCACCTACGACAGGAATACTGCTCGTTCATTTTGCAAAAATAAGGCAAGACATTTATATCAAGCGACATTTGAAGGTGTTGAACATATTAACGTAGTGGCGAGTTTGTGGTTGCAATATGTATTTATCTAAGAGTGCATTCCTTAACTTCAACAACAGGAGCTTTGAATTGGTTTCCAGATTTAGGTCAATATTTCAGAGAAGTAATAAAATTCCGCGGGACCATTCTTAAAAGGGAAAGCGTGCAAATACACCCACTGTTGCACTTAGTGGATATCTGGGGTCTAAACAAAGGAAATACAAGCATCTGGCTTCTCAGGATAAGAGATGCAACTGTCCTTCATGCAATAATGACCCCATCTCCTTTTACCTCTGACCCATATGTGAAGGCTTCATACAAAGGTACTGTGATGAAATTGTACTCTTATTCTCTCCCAGCCCTGACTTTGAAAGTACAAGTACATTTTCGACAAAAAAGTTTATGCACGGCAGATGCAGTGCTTTGTGAACGGGCAGCCAGCCTACCAAACAACAGTTTCAAAAATCTATTTAGATGCAACTTTGGTAGTTTATTTTGGACCATCATGTGTGTGATGGTGTAAGTGACTGCAACAAATGGGAAGATGAAAGAAATTGCACAGATATTTGCAAATATAATGTACCACTGGCTGCTAGAGCGTCCGTTCAGTTTTGCTTTTCATTATGCGAGCGAAAAGGATGCACATGTGAACCCCTCTATTTTTAGTGCTATTCAGGCAGCTCCATCCCGATATCAAAACTGTGCAATAATATAAGGGATTTTCAAGATGGGTCCGATGAACAAGTTTGTTCCTCACACATTATGGCAAAGGAAATTCAGTCAACTTAAGACCAAAAGCTTCAGTTTGACAGTAGAGATGCAGCATCTGAAAGTATATGTAAGAACTGGACACCATGTAACTCAATCAGGGTAGTTTATCAACAAGGGTTTCATAGATCACAACGTTGCATTTTTGATGTTGACTCGCAAGATCGGACCTTACATTGCGGAAATGGGGAACATTTACAGGAATGCTGGTACATGTCATGTTCACGGATGTTCAAATGTCCAGAGTCATATTGTATTCCTGTTCGATTACTCTGTGATGGAAACTGGCATTGTGAAGGTGTCACTGATGAAAAATCGTGTAACAAGTATAAATGTTCATTTCAGTTTCTCTGCAGATATAAAAGAATGTGCCTTCATATGTCTGAAAGATGGGATGGAAACAAACAATGTATCTGTGGAGATGACGAGGATCTGTGTAATATAACAAATTATCATGCTGCATGTAAGTGCAAGGGGTATGGGATGGTATGTAAAGACAGTAACTTTTCACATACCCCACCTATCAAATAACTTGAGGGCCATTTATTTCACATATAATAGTTTGACAATTTTGAGCAAGAGTGCCATTGGACGTCAAGTATATTTGTATGAGCTTGCTACATCTCATAACAGCATCGTCAATTTAAAACAAAGACCATTTTCGGCTGTCAGAAATCTTTGCTTCCTTAATGTGGACAATAACCATTTAACCTATGTATCTGCTGACGTATTTTGGTGGCTCATACATTTAAAAAGTTTAAAATTGAAAAGTAATCCTATATGTGTCATTAATGAAAATGGATTCAATGGGCTTAACAAGTTGAAACACATAAAGCTTCGTAGTTTGAAGATAAACAATATCAGAATTGGCGCATTTGATGCCATGTGCCATAGTATTTCATTGGATTTGTCAAACAATTCTCTTACATATATGAAGTCACAAATTTTCCAAAAGTTGGAAATGCTGAAAGTATTAAATATCTCTGAAAATGAAAATATTCTGCCAGATTTTGATCTGTTTTCTGAACTTTCAAGTCTGAAGGTTCTCAGTTCTGATAAAAGAGGAATGTTCTGTCTTGTTTCTTTTGACACAAAATGTGTTCGAAGACAAAAAATCCAAATTTTATGTTCAAACTGATTACCCACACTTGCAATGATGTTGGCCTTTGAAATTGTGACAGTTTTAATCTGGACACGTAATATGCTTGCGCTCTTTGAAATTTGGCTCTTGTGGAAACACACCACGTCGGTGTTATTGGAATTTCTGCTCATAATTTCTGATTCGGGTATGACTACTTACTTCATGTCCACCTTTTCTCTATCACGTATTTTCCGAAACTGTATGTACCATGTACTCTTTGATGCTAACATAATTGCATTATTAGATTTCATAGGGCCACTGTATCTGTGGTTCCTAATTTTTGCATCATACTTTCAGACTATCAAATCAGTTCAAAAGTTCATTTTAATTGTTCTTGTGTTTAGATTTTGGGGTTATTTCTTTCTTTGCTAGTCACAGCAATTTCAAAGCTACAAATTTCAAGAGTTATAACTGGACACGACATTTTATTCGTCCAAACTCTCTGGTTTTCATCATATAATCACCTTATTGCACCGTATATTATCTTGTCTTTCATTGCTATTGTCTTTGTTGTTAGACTGATTTCTAGTGTAATATGCTATATGTCTATCACAAATAGCCAAAAACGAAGTGGACGGAAAGCACTTATCGCCACAAAAACTTCACTTTACCTTGTGCTATTTGTTCTGCTCCTGTTCGAATATGTGCCGTTGTTCCTTACCAAGATCACCTTTGACATAACCACCAAGCAAGTAATTGCCTTAAACAAAACATTATTTCTTGCAATCTTTTTCTGCCCAAATGCACTGTCTGTGTTGCGAAATACTAAGTTAATAAAAAAACAGTATGCATAGAACTTATGATCTGCTTAATAACAGAAGAGCAGAAGCACCAGTTCGGTTTTTAAAACATTGAAAACCAGGTTTCTCTTTTTCCAATATAAAAGTCCTTTTATTCTCTCCCAAGATCAATATTCCATCATATTTTGTTCACAAGATGGAAACCTTCAAAACGTCCTTATGTACAAAGTTTGTCATTTCAGGGGGGTAACACTAGACTTGACCATACTGGTATTATTTGTTCAGTGTGTTCGGAGATTGTTTTTGTGTGTTATGAAATTCCAATCAATAGAACAGTCTGAAACATAAATGCCTGACAAAAAAGTAAATGAATTTACAGCAATTATAAAGGTAGTTAAAAACAGAAAAATGCCAAAGGCATAACGCTGTAAAGGACTTAGTAAACATAACACATCCAATTTGTAATGAATGTAAAGAAGCTAATTAAAGACATTATGTATAGCACTTATGTTTTACTTTATATCAGAGGAGAAGTGGCACCAGTTCAGTTTTTAAGTCATTAAAAACCAGGTTTCTATTTTACCAACATGAATATTCTGTCGCTAAATATTTTCAATATCGTCTTTAATTCTCTCCCAAGATCTGTTTTCCATCATGTTTTGCTCACCACGTGGCAACCTTAAGAATGTCTTTGTGTGCAAAGGTTGTCATTTCAGGGAGCTCAAAAATAACACTACTCTTGACCAAGGGGTACCATTTCTTCAGTGTATTCAATTACTATTGTGTGCATTCGTCAACAAATATTACAGAATTTCTTTCTGTGTTTGTTTTAAAATTCTCATAACCAGTACAGTCTTCATGAAACACATGCATCTTGCAAAATAGTGAATAAATATTCACAGGAATTACGGGGGTGGTTAAACATAGAAAAATGCCAAAGGCATAACCTTGTGAAGGACTTTGTACACCTAACAAATGCAGTTTGTGAAAAAGAGGAGGAGGACCAAGAGATAGATGTGGTAATAGTGGTAGTAGTAGTAGTAGAAGTAGTAGTAGAAGTAGTAGTAGAAGTAGTAGTAGTAGCATGTGTATCTTTGTCTTTACTATAGATAACAACGTCATCTATGTACACAAATACACATTTTCCTATCAGTCCTGATAAGACATTGTCCATGATTCTTTGAAATTGAGCTGGAGCATTAGCTTAACCAAAAGGCATTCTAAGGAATTTATATAATCCCATATGACAAATGAAAGCTGTTTTTGGAATAGCTTCCTGTGAAACTGGAATTTGCCATAGCCACTCTTTAGATCTAGGGTAGTATGAATCCCAACACCACCTACCTGAGCAAAGATGTCTTGAATCAATGGCAAAGGGTAGCTACCTTTCTTCGTTACATCATTTAACTTACGGTAGTCCACACAAAATCGTGTTGAACCATCTGGTTTTGGTACCAAGGTCACTGGTGAAGCCCAAGGTCTTCAACTTGGTTGGATGAATTCATCTTTCAACATTTTCTCCACTTCTTCTTCTATAGCTTTCCCTTTTGACAAAAGAGTTTGATACGCCCTTTGCTCTATAGGAAAGTGTCCTTGAGTGTCTATAACCACAGAGTCTAAGTCACAATACCCATGTGGGTCCATCTTATCACTAAATACATCACTATATCTTTCTAGTACATGATCAATAGCAGAATGTCCATTACATATCTCTGATATTACTGCAGTTGAATCCTTTTTCCCATGTTTATTTACAGTGTTAACACCATACCTATTCCTCCTTGTAAATGGCCATTCCTTCCTAAACAATGTTATCGTTGGTTTTGGATAGTTTAAAATGCCCGGTCCTTTGTCCAAAAGATCATGACCTAAAATCATGTCATAAGACATTCCTTTTACAATTATAATTTTGGCCACAGTAGCATTGTCAATTTTAACCTCTGTTTGTCCCAAAACATTTAATTTCTCTACGGAAACACTAACAATGAATGAGCATGGCTGCAGAAGTTTGAACGTCCAATACAATGACACAACTTATTGAAAAGTCTTTGATGCAGCAAGGTAACGCTAGCCCCAGTATCGAGGAGAACGTTACACTTAACTCCTGACAAAGCCAGCACAACATCCCACCTACTACTAGTACGCCCTGCTGCAGCCTCTAGTTTAAAGACTTATGATTTGTCAGTCTCTGCGTTGTTTTGGGTTGCTGTTGGTCAGCCTTCTTCTTCCAACAGTCTGCAGCTCTATGTCCCAGCTTGTCGCAATAGAAACATTTCTCCTGAATGTTTCCCATTATTGCCCTAGACTGACGTGGCATGTTGGGTCGACTTTCCAACCTATTGATTCGATCGGCCAACCTCTGTTGGGTTTTAGCAGTGGTCTACAGTAGTTTCAATACTTCCTTCATGTTGTCCTCAAGTCCTCCTATCTCCAGTGGTTCTTCAGTCCTTTTCCTTGCCAGTCCTCAGGACATCTCTAAGCCAGCCTCTAGTTTCACTGTGTATGTCATAGCATCCTCCAAAGTCTGTGGTCTTGATTCAACAATTAATTTCTTTGCTAAATCAGCATTGTGCAGAGCTTTTGTATAGGCTCTGACAATTGTCCTTTCAGCATCAACACTCCTATCTCCAGGATAGGCACGATGTGCAGCCTCTCTAAATTTCCGATTAAAGTGTCCAAGATTCTCATATTCGGATTGTTCAATTTTGTCCAGTTCATTTTTCAATCGTTCGTCCTTGTTGTCCGAAAGAAATGATTTCCAGATATGTGCTTTCAAATCATCCCATGGTGTGGCGTGTTGAGTGGGTTGCAGATCAAAATACCGCTCCACTTTCTTTTTCAAAGACACAGTGACAGACTTGGTGATGACATCAATTACGGATCCAGGAACGTCTGCTAGAAAAGGGATACTCATGTCTATCTCATCGAGCCATTCTCATACGTCCGCCCCTACCTGTCCGTTGCACTTGCATATGGTCTTAACAATGGATTTCAATCTTTCTGTCCTCTTATAGTCAGGGTAACCTGCCCCCATGCCTTAATTTAGGTCTTGGATCATCTTGGCGATACCCTCTGAAAGTATGGTAAACTGGTCTGGATTTATTTTGTTGATTGTCCTTTAGTTCTGGTTCTGGTCTACTTGTAATCTTCTGAGTCAACTCAGGGTAGTATTAATAAGACCTTGTTCCTGCTCTTGCTGTTTGTAGAGTCGATCCAACTTTTGTCTCAGATGGTGAACTTGCCTTTTGATTTCCCGTTTCTCTTCTCTTCGCTGTCTTCGTCTTTTTTCCTCTCTTCTTCGTTCAGCTAGCCAATGGTTCCTTGCAATCGTTCCTTGTATTTCTACTGTGTCAAATAATAATTCGCAATAATGTATTGCACAATATTACTGCATTTATACTCTGGGGATTCCCACTGTTCTGCCAATAATACAACAATATTTAGGGGACTTTCACTGTAATTCCCCTCACCCAAATATAATCTCCAAAAATAATTCATCATGGCTATACCATGATTATCCTGTGAGCAACCAGATTTACAATATTTGTCCAAATTTCCCCTATGGTAATCTCCTGATGGACTTTCCAACTTGAGATCTTTTACCTCTTTTTAAAGCTAAAGTCTGGGATGAAGACTTTACAACATGGTTTGATCTGTATCAGTGTGTGTACCAACCCCCAACCGCTGTATGCTGTAACGTCATGAGACCAAAGGTCCAGTTAGGGCACATCATTGGTTTCTTTTCTGTAAAGAAAGACTTAGCAATGCGCTTAAAAATACTAACAAGTCACTAAATATTTATGCCTATCCATACATAATTTTAGGCCTAAGTGATCTTTTAGTTTTACATCTTACTCTTGCCTCTCGCATTCTCTGGGAAATGGATGTGGACATTCCCTTTAATAAAGGCCCCAATTAAAAAGTTAAAGCCACACCCCCATGCTACCTGACTCATACTTCGCCAATTTTGATTTTGTGCTGCCAATGGGATCGAAATTGGCAAATCAATAACCGCCGGGGCTCCCCCAGGGCGCCCAGTAGCTATAACTGTACTGGTAGGGACAGTTAAGGTTTCAGCAGACATTTGGACTGTAGCAGATGGGACTTGATTTGGGGACAAACAACAGGAAGTTGAATCGGAAACATGGAATAAAGGCTTATTTACCTCTTCGGAAATTGTAGGCCTACCTGCTAACCCTTCCACTGAAGTTGGTGATTCTACAGTACAAGGCGAAGGTACAACAGGAGCTTGTACACTTGTGGGCGAATCTGGGGTAGACTCAACCTCATCAAAGATGTGATGATTTATTCATTCATCTGCTGTCACAGCATCTAGGTACAATGTATTTGGTAGAGCTGATTGCCTTTCCAGTGGTAAGTCTGGATCTTCAGATACACCTACTAGGGAAGTTGTGGGAGTAGGAGGCCTAGAAGTGGGAGATACAGCAGTGGTAGAAATGAGAGGGGCATTACCTGAACTTGTTGATGTACATGTAACAGTGGGCTTGTCAACCCTCGCTTTAGGCCTACTGAGAAATGTGCTCAAAGTATTTGATATATCTTTCTGTTGGTCAAATGAAATAAACTGGTATGAATTCAATGACTGAATATTCTTGTGACCATACAGCTGCTGGACTTTGGTTTCATGTATATTGTAAGATAAAGCTAAGTCAATACCTGTGCGCCAAGCACTACGATTTGAGAAATTGCCCTCAGGTCCTGCCTCTAACACATTTTTGTCCAGATGGCCTGAATTGTGTTCTTGCCCATGGGTTGCTCTTTAAACCACAAGTCTCCTTGGGCCTTGTGGTTTATTTGTAGGTAAAACTGGCTGTCTTCATTTCAAGTTGAGCCTGGTCTCCGACAAAGGTATTCTTTATAAACATTGATGGGGTCGAGTGGATCATCTGAAATGTAAAAAAGATTATAAGCTATTTTCAAAATTTACAATAGATGTTTTAATTACAAGTAAATATTTGTGCATATGGATAAGACAATTAGGAGAGGAGATGCCGCCATCTATTGAGAAAGATAAAATATTATTTGAGGCCCCATGTGTTGTATTCATTTTGTTTACTTAATTTGCATTTTTTTAGAAATTTTGATCAGTATACAGTAATTGTTTCCTCAGTTTTTTTCAAATGCCTATAATCTTTTTCTTTTGTTTCTGGCAATAACACACCTTTATTAGTTTGAAACATTTTTGAATTGAAGGGCCGCTGGTCCCTTGTGACTCCCAGTCACGTTTTTGTAGTCGTCTGACTAAACTCAAGATATTCTATGCCCTCGTAGCTCATCTTCAGTTGCCCATCCCCAGGGCATTGTTGTGTGTTCTCATGAGCCAGGTAGTCTGAAATGCATGGTATTCTGAAGCCACAATGTGTTGAGGAATGCTTTGGCGTTATATGTTAAATATGAATTAACCATGAGGGCCCCTAACCTACATGACCTGCACAAAGCACCAAAGGACGCCATGTTGGATTCCCGCAAATTTATGAAGTGGAAGCTCTGTTGAGTTTGGAAGTTTTACCAAGAACATAGGGTTGTCAGTCGTGGCAAGACAATTCATAAACTACAAATGGACAACAGATATCACACTGGTGAGAAAGATGGGGGCTTTATGGATTTTTATCGACAGATCATATGTGCCAACAACACATGTGCTGGATACACTTTAATGCTACGTTAATCAGCTTATGACTGCCCAGATCTTTGGGCGATGGACTCTGAATTTGACCAATCTTTGTAATTCAGCATAAATTCCAGGCTCAATGTGTATGGACAGGATTACACCATGATAGAATGGACGGTAATGATTGTTTGTAAGTTAAGTACTGGTGTATCTATTTCTGTATGTAACGTCAAGTACAAAGTTGGATCGAGTATTTCTACAGAAACTATGGCCAATGGAGATTGCACTATCTGCTGGACATAAATATAACTATTGTAATAAAAAAGCAGACCATAAATTCGCCCAATCACATACCTGTACCCAGCACTTTTTTCTCCAGAAGTAAGGCAACATCTCATTGCGTAAGAGCCTTGGCTTTATTTGGAAGGTTGCCTTGCCTTGGGCTTTGAGCAGTTTTCACTTACTTGGGATACTTGTTGGCAGTGAGCAAAACTGGGTGCAATTTTGAGATCTTCGGGGTACCCAACATATCTCAAATATCGCCCAAGACTGTTGAATATAGAGACGAGGGAACTTGGCTCATACTCCTCTGCTTGACCACTTGTATCTTTCCACACACTCATAATAAACTTGGCAATATATTTATCAAGTTCATCAGGACTGATTTTCTCCATCAGCCTTGGTTCATTCTTTGTTGTTAACCACCTCTGCAACAGGTTCACATCTGCCATCATTTTTCTCCTGGTGTTTTCATTTTTTTGTTCCTCAATTTGTTATTTTCTTTCACATTCCTGTACCTCAACAAAATGCGGCCCATGTTTTCTCTTTCTGGATGTTTCTTGGTCATCAACAAGTTTCTCCAAGGTTAAAAATTCTGTTGCTAATTGAGTCCGAGAAAAATTCTGTTGCCAATTGAGTCCGAGAAAAATTCTGTTGCTAATTGAGTCCGAGATCCCCTCTGGTAGCAACCATTTTGAGGGCGATACAGGGTAGCTTGAAAAGGTTGCCTAAGAGCTAGCTGCTGATTGGTTGAAAGTTAAGTTCTAAATTAAGCAAGGATGGACATCAATGGCCGTATAAAAAGGTGGCAGACTCTGGTGATATAACTGGTACTGCCTGCAGCATAGCTCATTATGGTATCTGTATCACAGCAGTTCAATTTGTACCAACATAGCAAAACTGCCTGATTTCTAGGTCTGTATCAGCAAAGAGTGGTAATATATATATACATATATATATATATATATATATATATATATATATATATATATGTATATATATATATATGTATGTATACATATATATATGTATGCATACATATATATATGTATATATATATATATATATATATATATATATATATATATATATATATATACATATGTATTTATTTATACATCTGTGGGTGTGGGTGTGTGCAGGAAGCTTATTAGATCTATGGTTGAGTCCCACACAATCATGAATTGTTCGCGAATTTGCTGAATATAAAATTATATTACCTAAATGTTAACCTGGTATGGCATCCCAACAACCTGGCACGAAGCTTTGCTCGCAGGGAATAGTACAAAGTAAACAATATTATTAGGATATCAAATAGAAAGATCCAGGCTGAATTTTTTACATAAAAGTACATCAACTCTTCATGTAAAAATGTCAAAATAAACTAAGGGTTTTAAGCAGTTTATCACCAGAGGTACTTCTTAATATGCGACCAAGTTTTGATTATTATCATTTATATTCACTTCCACCGCCACCCAGCGGTATCGCCCATCACATTGCAGCCAATTTCTTAAATGACGGGTCCCAGGAGTTCGGTAGCTACTGCAAGAACAAAGTGCAGGTTTAAATTGACCAAATATAACTATATTAAATTTGATTAAATGTTTTATCACCTTTCAGGAGATTTCACGAGATAGGTGCTGCCACTGCTGCCAGTTATATTAACCTTTTGTATTATATAAGTGGCCACCAAGAATACACTGTCCCTGTTCTGTAGCCACTACCGCTGCCACCCACAGGCATAGATCAATATGATATCATATAGTTTTGTTTATGTGACCACCTGGGACACACTGTCATTGATTGGGTAGCCGCACTAGCTGCCACCATTAGTTTGAACTGACAAAATAATGGAGCCCACTTCCAGAGTTATTACCTCTGCAACCTGCAGGGGTAAATCGAATAGATCAATTATATGTTAGTTCACATAACATAAAAAATTACTTTCATTTTGCTAACCTTGTTTGGTAGCCGCTGCTGCTGCGACCTAGAGTTGGTCAGACAAAATGATATGTGTATATTTTTGTTATATATAAATATTTAGGTGATGTATATTATAAAATAGTTTTGGGAAATATAATATTTAAATTTTAAAATAAACAAAATAATCAATTAGATGAATAAGCTTCCTTGAAGTGGTTACTATTGTCACTGTGCTCATGTTTTAAAGGATATGACGGGGGTTTGATCACAAGGGCCAGGTTCTTTTAGTTGACGGTTCTGCACTCCTTTTTGAAGTTAGTTAATGGTTACAGTGATCACCCTTTCAAACCAAATTTTTCCAGTTTGTCATTTGGATGAACTCCGTCGAACAGATCTTTTGGAGTAAATTTAATTTTCCTTCCGCACCAGATCCTTGGGGTTGTTGAGTTCCCTTTGTATTTTCTTTGTGTCTTACGTTTCTTTTTTTTTATGGAAGACGAATGGACTTTTTGGCTCCAGTCAATCGTTTCTATGTCTGTGTAGATATTATCCTCAATAATATTTTCGTTTATTAATTCGAGGTGTTGCAATTATTGATCTTTTTGTTAGTTTAACGATGCATTCATATCCGGTTCGACATTATTATTTCGATACTCAAAATATTTTATAAGGCTGGTAGGTGCAATTGTAGCAATGTTTATGCAATTTCCATACTTTTCTCTCAATTGAAGAAGTTAATCAGACACCTGCTCTGCCTCCGGGGTAGTTAAAATGTATCTGATATGTTTGGGAGGTATATCAAGTTTGTGAGTTAAATCACAAATTTCGGCTGCAAACAAAATATAATAATCCCGTTTGCCCCTAATATGTTGAGATACTCTTCATTCCAAGTGGTCTATTCTGCCACCGGGCACAACATCAATGGTAATGTCATAATGGAGCTCAGTTTTTATTTTGGCCTTCAGGGCAAGTTGTTCATGTTCATCCAGGAAATTTTCTAGTCTTCTACCACGGGAATCCATAACAAATAATAAAGTTGACCTGTACAGCTTTTCAGAGTTAGATGGTCTCTTGTTGGAGCACATTGTAGGTGAGAGATGAATCTCAAACTTTGTCGTGAGACACATTACATATGCACATGTTACATTTCAATATGTGGCTAAAGGCTACGATGATCTCTTGTGAGCGGCGTTTGAAAGGGTAAACAGTGAACTGGACATCTGAGGTCACACTCTCTTAAGAACCACGTCAGCTTGTCGTTAATCTAAGGAAAAGTCAAAACACATTACACACACAAACACAGTGCACGTGTTATGTAGCACTAGTGAGTTCAAATACCCAATGGGTTATCTTTGAGTTCAGTACAGCCTGGCGAACAGTACTTTCTGACAATATTGCGAATTTTGGTTTTGGGCTTGTAGAATATACTGTTCGGTAACAACAAAGTGATGTACAGCCAAGTTTTATGGTATTTTATTTTGGCTTTTGATTTACTTTCTTTTGGCAAGCCTCTCAAATCATATTCTTTCCGAAATGTTATTTTTGTATGTTATTATAATGACTTATAACATCAGTTTATTACATGTGGTCCATTTCTACCGTAACTATATTTCGTGCATTAATATGAAGGTAAACAAGATGGTTAAAATTCCTTTTGTACCTGTTGTTTGCTTCATAACAGCAACACGATCATTCAGTAACTTTACATCATGAATTCTGATACTTTATTTAACGATATCCTTCGTAATTTTGGTGACATCATGAGAAATAATTTAAATAATTTGCTGGACAACCCTGATGAATTGTAACATGCTATCTCAATTGCCTCCGATTCTCCTTATGTCAAAATTTCTAATTTACCTGATTATTTGAAACCATTTTCTACCAATTTCTCAGGTTTAGGTCTAAAAATACAAAGTTTAAATGCTAAATTTGATAAATTCAAATCACTATTGGATGAATTAAGAAAGGAGGATGTTGAATTCAGTGCTATTTGTTTGCAAGAGACCTGGCTTGAAGGCTCACAGCCCGACACCAGTCTCTGTGAACTAGATAACTACGTTCCTATTCCTCTTGGCGCCACTTGCAGCTCCCACGGTGGATTAATAATTTATTTACATGAAAATTTCCAGTATGCTGTTAGAGAATTTTATAGTCCAAATGCTTTGTGGGAAGGTCAGTTTATTGACATATTTGGGAATGGTTTAAGGCAAAAAATTACAATTGGTAATATTTATAGGCCTCCTCGTGACAGAAATGAAGACATTGAATTATTTATAAATGATCTTTCACCTATTTTAGCAACCTTATCTCAGGAGCAATCTGACAAATTATTTTTGGGAGACTATAATATTGATCTTTTAAAACTAAATACGAGAGAGAAATTTTCTGACTTTTTCAATGAACTGACAAAATATAATTTTCTGCCTAAAATATCTTTACCTACTCGCTTTTCTGAGAGGAATGCAAGTTAAATTGATAACATTTTCTGTGGTTTGTCACGTAGTAATAAGGTATTATTATCAGGTATTGTATTTACTAACTTATCTGACCATTTACCTTATTTTACCTGCCTTGATCAGAATTTAAATTTGCAAACCCCACCCAAATATGTGAAAGTCCACACCAAGGATCCAGTATCTTTTCAAAATTTTGCGCAAGAGATCAATAATTATGATTTCACGCAAGCCCTTGACAACGATTTAAATCTTGATCCCAACAATAACTATAATAAATTAGAAACCATGATCAAACAATTTAAGGATAAGTATGTCCCTACTAAAACAGTCCGCTTCAAAAGATATAAGCACAAGAAATCCCCTTGGATGACAAATGGAATTCTAACATCAATAAAATTCCGTGATGATTTGTATAAAAAATTGAAATGTACATCCCCTGATGTTCCCCAATTTCAAACTCTCAAGCAAAATCTCAAAACTTACAATAAAATACTGACAAATTTGATTAAAAAGCAAAAACGATTTCATTTTCATTCGCAATTTGAAAATTTTAAGAATGACACAAAGAAAACTTGGGACATTATTAAAAATATCTTAAATGTCAGCAAAACGAAAAAACAGTTTCCATCTTTTTTCATGATAGAAAACAAAAAGGAATCAAATAGAAGTGAAATAGCTGAAAAGTTCAACTCATTTTTTGCTGGCATCGGCCCAAAAATGGCTGCAAAAATTAATCAAAGATACATACCCCATTTCAATATCTACCTAAATCGACAGTGGGAAAGTATTTTTGATTTTACCTGTACCTCTCCAGCCAAGGTTGAATTAATCATGAATAACTTTAAACCTAAATCAAGTACAGGTCATGATAGTTTGTCAATGAGATTTGTTAAAAAAATTAAATCATCACTAGCTAAACCTTTATCTCTAATAATTAATCAGTCTCTCATGATAGGTATTTTTCCAGACAAGCTGAAAGTAGCCAAAGTAATACCAATTCACAAAAAACATGACGAGCATATTCTGAACAACTATAGACCAATTTCCCTACTTCCCGTTTTCTCAAAGGTTTTTGAAAAAGTTGTGTACCAACAATTGTATGATTATTTTTCTTTGAGTAATATCTTCTATTCAAGTCAGCATGGATTTAAAAAGCGTCATAGTACTGAAACTGCACTCTGGAATTTATTGATCGAATATATAAAATTCTTGATTCCGGTGAAATACCTCTGACTATATTCTTAGACTTATCTAAAGCTTTCGATACCTTAGATCACCAAATATTTCTGCATAAACTAAAATACTATGGTCTCTCTGATGTATCTTTAAAATGGTTTATGAGTTATCTGTCAAATAGATCTTAATATGTTCAGTTAAATGATGTCGAGTCCAAGCCTTTTCCTATCACCACTGGTGTGCCCCAAGGATCCATCCTTGGGCCGCTACTTTTTATAATATACATTAATGATCTCTACTTAGCTTCCCCAAATTTTGAATCCATCCTGTAAGCTGACAATACAACACTTATAAATTCACTTTGCACTTTTAACTTCAGACCCCAATCCAACGATCATGACCTCTCAAATAATATATATTCTGAACTTGCAAGTGTGCATGACTGGCTTGCCGCAAATAAATTATCTTTAAATATCCAGAAAACAAAATACATGTTATTTTCTTTTCCACAACGAAAGTTGAACATAGATATCGATCTACAGATAACCAATGTTAGAATAGAAAGAACAACAGAGTTTGACTTTCTTGGATTAATAATTAATGAAAAATTAAGTTGGAATGCCCATTTAAACAAAATTTCAAATAAAATTGCTCGTATAATTGGAATAATAAAAAGGTTGCATTTTTTCTTCCCAAATGTACACTGCTCCTCATTTATAATTCCCTGTTCTCGCCCCTCGCAAATTATTCTATTCTTGCATGGGGATATGTCTGTGACCGCATTCTCAAATTACAAAAATCAGCTATACTTTTGATAAGTTCTGCCCAGTATAATGCCCACACTGACCCACTATTTAAAACTTTAAAGATTTTAAAAGTCTCTGATTTGTTCAAACTTAAATCTCTCAAATTCTTTTTTAGGTACTCTAAAAATGAAGTACCTGGTTATTTTGATAACATGTTTATTTCAATACCCAGTACGCATAACTATCCCACTCGATATCGTGATGTTCCACGTTACACTATTCCAGTTCATGCATCCACCGAAAAGTGCATTCGATATTCTATCCCCAAATCGATTCAAAATTCCCCTGTAACTCTGACAAGCAAAATCCACACTCATTCCTACTCGGGTTTCTCACAATATGTCAACAATTTCTATATTACTCAATATTCCGAAACATGCTCCATCTCTAATTGTTTTGTATGTGGTAATCATCAATAATTTGATTGTTTACATGAAATTGTATCACACAATATCTAAGTTGATATGTACATAAATATAAATGGTTGTTAAACATGTTTTTTACGATACAAAATGGTGTGATCAACAAAGTAATCTTTTTTTAGGTGGCCCATGCGAGAGCGGATGTTTGTTCAACCTTATGCTGGGTCATCCTGACAATTATGTTCAGTGGTAGTAGCAACAATGTTGGCTTTTCTTGAATGTATTGTTTGTTTGCTATTACTAACTAAATTGTTACATGTATCCACTTGTGTCGAATAAAGGAAAAATCTTAATCTGAATCTGAATCTGAATCTGAATCTCCCCAATAGTTCATTATGTCAGCTTTAAGGCCTTTCAAAACAGGCGGAATGTCCCGGGCCATAGTCACTACTTTACCGGTCGCTCTGTCATTTTTCGGAGATGTTTTACACAAGACATCCATAGAATTTTTGTATCAAGTTCCACAAATTTTACCAAAACACCTGCATCCTTCTGTTGATTAAGTCTATGGCAGGCTGCAGAGCGAGTTGTGTTCACATCAGACTCTGAAAGATTTTACAATTGTGTTTTGGCAAATTCCTGAATCTTTTCACTTGAATCAGCAGCACTTTCTCCAGCCTGATCCTCCAAGCCATATACTATGATAGAGTACTTACGTTGGTGACATTCATAGTCAATGGCTTTAATTGCATCATGTACACTTTTTTCTTGAACGTCAGCTTTGAGATTTTCAAGTTTTTTCACAGTTTCAACGTGTGTCTGTGCGAGCTCGTCATATTTGGTTTCCCAGTTTCCAAGTTTAGTAGTCCATACTTCCATGGCTTTGTTTACCGCTTTATCTACGGCTGCTGTTACACACAGTTCCATAGCAGCCAGTATTTGTGGGTCCACATGTGGACCGGCAGAAGCATTACTCGCATTTTTTCCTGACATTTTATGAGTTTGTCGTCTGAAAAATCACTTTGGTCAGAGGTATTTATTTGATGATTCAGATTTAGTTATTCGCTAAACCTTGGATAATACCTGAGTAATTCCGTGAAACCACCACCACCCCTGTCGCAGGTCCTCTGCTCAGATCGCCATATTGAATTCCATACATACATACATACATTTAGTAGTAGTAGTAGTAGTAGTAGTAGAAGTAGTAGTAGTAGTAGTAGTAGTAGTAGTAGTAGTAGTAGTAGTAGTAGTAGTAGTAGTAGTAGAAGTAGTAGTAGTAGTGTTATTTTAACAGGAACGGCCACGACAAAAGTGCAAGATTTTGGCAAAAACGTTTTATGTGCAATGACCTCAGAAATATTACAAGAGGTTTTTTAGTCCGTAATGTTGTTGATTTATTTCGTAAGTTTTGAAAAACTATAGTCTCGTCGTTAGAAACCGGAAAATCTACGTGAGGACATGCTTCACGTTTTGTAGCCTTTAAGGTTTTCTAGATACACGGCTTTGATTTTATAACGTTGCACTCTATAATTTTGTTTTCATCAGAGTTAGCACCATTATTCTGTGAACACTGGACTGGTCGAAACGAGAATCAATAGTTTACTTGGTGCCAATTAGGCTTTCAATCGGCGCCATAAAAAGCTATTGCCCTCGAGTGTGATATTATGAATTACCTTACCTTTACCTCAGCAAGGATGTTTCTTTCGAGATGAAATAAGTTTGTACCTTAAAGCAGACGACAATTTACATCCGACCACTCCTTTGGTGCTTTAAGCGGAAAGTGTTAACATAATTTGTTGGTTTCTTGGTGCACATTTAATGTAGGCCTAATTTGCCGACATATATATGGTAACATGGGCAACAAATTGCTTGCTTTCTATCTCTCGGAGCCATTGGAACTATGACAAGCCAAAGCTGCAAATATTTACAAATAGAGATATCTATATGTCTAAATACATGTATCTATATTTAAATATATTTGTATTACAAATACAGATATCTGTATTACAAATACAGATACCTGTATTACCAATACAGATATGTCTATTTCTAATTCAGGTATATGTATTTCTCCTCCAGATATCTGTATTTCCAGTCTAATGCAGATATCGGTATTTCTAATTCAGATATGTTGCCACATGGTGAAGGTACAGTTAATGCTGGATCCCTGTCCACCTTCTGCATCCTCATAGTGCAATTTTGGGTCTACAAGATCATTTCCATCCCATTTTTTCTTTCTTTTTTCCTCTTCTTTTTCTAGAAATTATACAACAACTTTGTGGTATTCCACCAAGATTTGTATAAAGTAGTGCTCTAAGCAGGGTTGCACAAATAAGGGTCCATTAACTCAGTTAAATACATCTCGTAAATCAAATCTTAAACTTTTTCCTTCATGGGCCAAATAATACATGGTTACACGTACATCTATTAGCAAAGAGATTGAAGATTAGCTAAGTTTCATGCCCATGTTCTTGATTTAAAACCAAGACGATTTTCTGAAAGTTTACAGCTTGTTTATATACATAATTATAGTACAATTTATGTTCAGAGATAGTAAAAATGTACTTTTGAACTTTTGTCAAATTATGTTATTATTGTTATTATTGAGATTTACAATTATGGACACTTTTACTGCGTATAAAGTCAAACCAAATCAAATTAAATCACACAAATTAATTCTTTCAATTTGTTGCCTCCTGAGTCCTGTCAGGAGTGGCTTTCTCTACATTTAGTTCATGCTGGAAACATGCCCATGCTGCATGGAAACAAGATAGTGATGATGATATCTCAAGACGCCCTTCCACAACTACGTGGCAAATTGGTCACCATAAAACTTACTCCAAATAGTTTTGTTTTTTACAGAACACATATGTACCCTGACCCCAGGCTGCCCAGGGCACCGACAGTCATATAGTATGATTTCAGTTCAACCATGATCGAATACATGTATGTCCAATGACTTGTGTTCCTTAGCTGGTCCCAGCTGGAGCTTCTAATACCCTAGACCTGGTCACGGGCCTCTGGACTATGTGCGACATGAACGTTCCATCAAATGTCAGTGATCCATAGGCCCAATACCATTGTCTAATAATCCCCAAAGCCCAGAATCATGCATGTGGGGTGATGTGCTCTGATGTGGCTCCAAATCAAATGTGATTTGTATAGCCAAGTGTGGTTTGCATACTATTTGCTCTCACATGGTGAAATAAATGCATAGATCTGCAGTTCTGTACAAGAGAGCATCGATTGCTCTGTAGCTTTGTTATTGAAATAGAGATATCTGTATTAGCAACACATATATCCGAATGAGAAACACAGATATCTGTATTTTCTTTTTTATACAGATATCTGTATTTTGTCATTTAAACAGATATCTGTATTTCTAATTCAGACATCTGTATTTCTCATTCAGATATCTGTAGTTCTAATACAGATATCTTTATTTCATGTCTAATTCAGATATCTGCATTGGAAATCCAGATATCTCTATTCCAAATTCAGATTTCTGCTTTAGAAATGCAGATATCTATATTTGTAGATATTTGCATGTTTGGTTTGCCATACGGAACAGTAAGTAAGGTACCTAGAAGCATCCTTTAACAATAATGGAACTATCATATAATACCATAAGTGTCGTTAGAAAACTAACAGTTAGTTTTGCCATTGTAAAGCAATAATTGCACTTCTTTCCAGATTGTTGGCTGCACAAACGTTGATCATTGGACATAAAAGGCATGCTCTCTCACTGGTGTCTCATTGCTTGTTTGTACTATGGCCTCTGCTAACTTGATTAACATATGTGGTATTTTTCCATATTTCATAATAGTTATACTAAATTTTGAGTTAATTTATTCACTATTTTATTTGATATGTGGTATATTTCTAAATTTCATGATGGCGATACTAAATTTTGAGATTATGCGCAATATTATTTGACACATAGCTTATGTTTCACATGCATTTAACTAAGAAACCAAAGGGTGACAATTTTAAACTATAGATGCACTTGGACCAGCATCGGTTTTTCATTTTTTTTTTCATTTACACTTTTTCTGCTGTTTTAACGATTATGGTTGGTGTCTGACAGTACAGGGAGAACATCATAATTTCAAAAAACGCTTGTTCTATAATGAAAGCCTTATAACGCCAAAGATTTCCTCATATATAATTTAGCACAGCAACAAGCAGAAAAAAGCACTTTGTGTTCGTATGGAGGATCCTCTGAAATAGCTTTACATCACCTTACGGGTTGCAAACAGTATTACACTAACGGGAGCAGTGTTGTAGTCCATAACCAAAATTAGCACATTCCAATCTGTATCTGCTCTATAAACTATCTAGTCACTGCCAATTGTATTTGTGTCCTTTGTCCAGAATCACTTCCAGATATTCATTCCCATATTCTGCAGTCTGAACGCTTAACTCCCCATAAGCTTACCTGGCACTGTCTAACTCATATATACATATATATATATAATCTTGACAAAGGCTGTATTAGCTGAAATAGATTAAAGGGTCTTCAGCAGGCAACTAATCAGAACATATTTAAGAGCCTGTACCCGTACATGTCTCTCTGATAGCAGCTCTTGTCTAAGTTAAATATTCAACAAAGACAACACAAAACAACAACCGACATAACAATGAATAAATATGAAGGTAGCACGAGATGAATTAGCTAAATAAATAAAGTTTTGCTGAAAAATGAAGAGCTTTATGATGAATAAACAATACCTGTCAGACCAAACATAATTATTAAATGTGTATAGTACAAGTTCAGATAATAACAATTTCACTTGTCCCTGAGCCAGTGTGTACCCTTTCTGGCTGGATTTTTTTTCTCAATTTTTGTTTCCATATATGGTTACATGCATATATATATATATATATATATATATATATATATATATATATATATATATATATATATATATATATATACATAAGCTCAAACCACATTTACGTCATTTAATATATGATCAAAACCTGTGTGAGACCCTTTTGCATAAAAGTTTTGGTACATTGCAATATTCATAACAGTTACGTTGTTTCATGAGCATCTGATGCTTGAAGTTACACCATAACGACATCTCTACCAAGGATATTTCAGTGCCATTCTCAATTGAAAAGTCAGGTTGTATGAATGTAAAAGTTCGTCCATTTTCTGTTATAAAAACTAATTCATATAAATTGATTGTTTCCTTTCTTTACAGCAATACTTTTTTTTTTTTTTTTACTTTTACTTATACATGAATTGAAACATTTGATACTTTGTTTGACATTTTTGTATTCACAATTGTAAATAAAAAATTTAAAATAAATAAAATGTTTAAGTACCAAGGAACACCTCATTCACTAATTAGTAATGAATCTGCACACTATCTAGAAAGTACCTTCTGAGAGATTGATTCCAAAAATCTTGTGATACTTGACAATACCAAAATAAATGTTCTATTGTATCAGTTTCCGTTGACCAAAGCAACATTTATCTGTATTTGATATTCTGCATTTGAATAGTATGTCATTGGTGTATATACATCAGTGTAAAAATTTGAATTGAAATTCCAGTTGCACTGTATAAATAGTTACCTTATCAATAGTTTCAGAACATTCGAGATATTAATTTTCTGGCAAACCTATGTGGAGTTTTATTATTGGTTTTTGTGTTTTAGTTACTGAATCAATCAGTGAAGAATATACTAATTTAGGAACCTTTTTTTCTTGAAGGATTTTTGTAAATCTATTCTTATAAGTTTGTTTATTCAAGGTATCTTATTGATTTTTAGAAAATGCTTTCAATACACCCTTCTTCCATTCATTTAGAATTCCATTAATCAATCCATAATAATTGAGTGTCTTCTTGCAATTCATATTTTCCATAAAATTCATCCATAGTATGTGCTCTTTCCTGTAGGCCAAGATCTATTTTCGTAAAGATCTACTACATTTTTCATACCGTCTCTTATAATAAATAACTGTACCACATATTTTGATATATGAGTTAAACCAAATTATTTGATTTAGCATATCTCTAACTGATCATGGAATATGAACATTGCAGTTGCACCAATTTTTTAACACTTGTTTCCATAATAGATTTCTAGCCTTACTTAAAATACCTTTTGCAGCATTTACATGTATGTTACAATTCTAATTAAAATCATCAGGACAAGGTACGTTTGGCTTTATAAATTTCTTCCTTGAGGCTGTAGAATCAGATACCAGTCTTTCCATCCATGCACACTACAATGAAATGAATTGCGTCTCTATATGTGAAAAACCTGACCCCCCCCCCTCTTGATGTTGATGACATAACAAATGTTTGTTTAATTTAATCTTGTTTACCATTACGTAAGTACTTAAGAAGAATAGTTTCTAGATCTGTTTTCATGTTTTCTCTTGGATTTGATATAACTGAAATTAAGTACATAAGCTGTGACATATTCAAAGATCTATCAACTGTAGTTAAAGCCGTACAGAGATATATTCTTTTTATTCCAAGAATTACGGATGTTTGTATTTTTTTATTTTCCGTAAATAATTTAATTATCCATTAAACTAATAGGCAATTTCCGACCCTTTAATTGTAAGAGAGGTGTTGTTTGCATGATGAGATATTTAAACTCACGTTGACCTATCATTATTTCAACAATATCTGGATTTTTTCTAATATTAGTAGCTAAGATCTCAGCCCAAAATATTTATGAAAATTGGGGAAATTGGACAAACTTTAACGGACGCCACATGATAAATGACACGATTCAAATGTGCCGCCATTATTCATCACAGAGCTCTGAATATTGTTGTAAAATATGTGTATATACCTAACAAGGGAAGTTGCAAAATAGAAATAGTTGAGGCATCTTTAAATATATTTCAACTCTAATTTGTCAAAAGCCTTTTCAAGATCTGCAAGTACTAAAAGTGCGGGATTTCTGTTCCCATCAGTATAATTTATGATACTTGGAATTCTGTTAATGTTTTCACCTATGCACCGGTCTTCTAGATATGAAGTTTGGTCTTCATATATCAGTGTTGGTAAGGCTTTTTAATTCTTAATGCAATGCATTTTGTGGCTAGCTTATAGTCTTGATTCAGCAAAGAAATTGGTCTCCAGTTTTTTTAATCTAACATGTTTTTATTTTATGATTATTATTGTTATTATTACTATTTTTTTAAGTAAGGAAGTAAAACAATATCATTCAGTTCTGCCGGGGTCATAACATAAATTTAATTCCTTTACTAAGTTTGAATTCAGCCGGAAATTCATCTGACCCGGGTGATTTTCCATTTTTACTACTCTTTAATGTGTCAAGCAACCCTCCTTCTCCTATCTGACCTTCACGCTGATTTTTTCCCGCTTCTGTTAGTTTTGGAATATTTTCAACATGTGCAAAAAACCTTCTGTATGTTGCATCATCTTTCATTTCATCACAAGTTTATTGGTATAAAGATTTTGATTTGTAACTGGATAGCTTACATTTGTTAAACCACCTGCCATTGTATAACTTAGGTACAAACAAACTGGGGCCTTATATTCAGTCTCAGTGATTGTAAAAAAAACAGTTGCAGCTAGACCACCTGTACAAACAGGGGGAAATCCTTACAGGTACTGCAACGATGGAAATCCTGCACCCCAAATGTAAATCAAATCCATGCCTAAACTTATACCTTAATTAAATACTATCACTGAGTTTGATGCAATAAAAAATGAACATTAAGGGCTTAAAAATTAAACACCACAAGGAAGTTATCAATGGATCATCAGAGGCAAACTGTTGGCATGTTTCGAAGTTTTAAATTCCCAGACTCGCCTTTGTAAGGCATCTGCTTGTCTTTATTTTATATTTGCTAAAAACAACCCGTGTGAATTAATAGAATAGAAGAACGTCAAATAAACAAACGAATAATAGATAATTATAATATAAATAAATTATTCCTCAGAATCGCAAAACTAAGTTAAGTTATATTTATGAACTAGTATGACAAACTCAGAAATGATTTGTTCCGTTCTTGTAGAAAAGGAAAATTTGTCCTTTTACTCTTCTTTGGAGATGATAGACATAAAAATACATACTTTGGATAAAACTTTTTCATGGATTTCCCGAGGTAACTAACGGGTAGCAGTAAGACTCCCACGTTGGTTTGTTTTTCACACTCAGTCACAAAGAACATTGGCCCTCTTTTTGTCTGGTCTGCCTTGCACCACCCTACCCCCTTTTTTCCAAGTAAGTAGCATTTTTATCCAGAGATGTTTTGCAGTATTTGATATTTACATTCAATCAGGATTGTATGAAGAAAGGTTATATATTTATTTCATTTTAATATTTGTTACCTAGTATAGTATTTACCATCCTGGATATTGATTATAAATATGCTTGAGGGAGCTGATTGAACATAACCGTTTCCTTTTTTAACAATCCCATTCTTTGGGGACAAAATACCGTAAGTTCTCAAACTTAAGCCATGGCTTGTATTTATTAATACATTTTATTTTTTTCATAAATGAAAACGATAAAGTAAGGGTGCATCTTTTAATGAAGAGATATCCCCGCACCATGATATGATGAGCTACTTTGGCAGCCTCATGAGCAGACTTACTGAGAATAAATAACATCATAAGGCAAAGTAATAATATAAGGGTTGAATTTCTTAACATACATACTAAATACCAATTACTTAGAACCCCACCAGTAATCTCAGACCTGTATCCCCTATTGGGCCAATCATCCACTAAGCTCCATCTTTGACGCAGAGGGGTCGCATGTCACGTCCGCTCAGTGCTGCTACTTAATGCATAGCCTGGGAGCAACTTCAGTGTCTGAAACAATATTCCTATTCTGGGCCCACCACCACCCACAGCTGGTTACTTGGAGGCGTTCTATTTACATTTTCAGGTAATGATCCCTCTGGAGCTGTCCCATTATATAATGTACATTACAATCAGTCAACAAATTGACCTTTCCCGAATACTAATCACACATAGATTTTGGATACTACCTCTTAAAAAAATCCAATCGGGACTTACCATAGATCCTACTGCCAATTTGAAAATTGTGGATTCTGCGCCAAATGGTTTGTAATTGAGGATAGTGATGGGGCGATGGGGGGAGGGGGGGGGCTTATAATACACTAGAACAAAAGTATATATTTTACGAAGTCATCCAGCACCAATGGTTCAGCCAAATGACCTCTTGTCGCTAATATCAGAACCATTAATCCTTTCAAAGATAGATAAGAATGACGCACTTAAATCACCATAGAGGTTGCTGTGATGGAATTTGACTTTGGAAAACTCGATCAAGAATTCTGTCACAAATTTTATTTATTTCTTATATTAAATTTTTGAAAGTTGAAACAAAAAGACATTGGATATATTTTCAATATATTTATTTATCAGATTTACCTTTTAGTTTTACTTTAGACACCAGTACTGAATAGCAGATATGGATGGGAGCAAGCACCAGTAGTAGTAGTAGTAGTAGTAGTAGTAGTAGTAGTACTAGTAGTAGTAGTAGTAGTAGTATATAGGTAAATTAATTAATAAAACAAAATTCAAAAAAAAAAAAGAAATTTACTTTGTGATTGTGAGAGAGTTTGACCTTGGGAAAAAAAAGCAAGAACCATCTCCCAAATGACCTTGGAAACGCGATCATAACTCCTGCTGCAAATGACCTTGTCAAAGCCAACCACCAATCTTGCTGCAAATGTCTGTATTTTAGGATGTTTTTTCTCATTAAAAACTTATTTTATATAATACTCTGCTTTTTTTTTATAACGAGGGGAGATCACCACCACTAAGTTTGTCCAATGGGAAAAAGTATCACATTTTTACACTGATAATTTCAACCTTACGAATAAATATTTGGTCCATCGTCTGAAATTTGCTCTTCCACGACTATCGCTTCTAAACCAAGATGAGTAAATTCAGGAGCCATCATAGTCCCACTTTCCGAATATAAAGCGTGTCTGACAAACAGAACACTGCACACAAATGTTGGAAAAGGTCAACCAATGCTTGAAGCAGTATGTATGCCCTATTTGGTGGCAACACGGGGCAAATATAATTTGTGGCATAGGTCCTCGAGTTTTAGGAATAGCCTCTTTACAAATGATGCAAGAACGAAAAGGTGTTAAACCTTTCCAAACTTTTTTTTTGTTTTGGTCTTATTTGAGGTTCAACCATGAACCTTGTAGAAATATGTATCAATATATGAAAGTTTGTGGTTTCTGGTTTTGTTTCTCTGTTGTGTTTAAAATAAATCATTCATTAACTTAGGCAAAATATTGATTGAACGTTAGTCACATTGCTGTCTCATGTATCTCAAAAAGTATTTCATCTTTGAAGGTCAGTAGGCTCATAAATAAACATAAAAAATGTGCACTGTTTGTTTTTCCTCTTGGATTCATAATTCCACATTAATGAATCATTACTTAACGAAAATATTGATTCGGCGTCAGCCTTGTCTGATTTGTGTTGCGTATATCTCAAGACTTTTTTTCATATACAGCTATAGAACCTTATACAATAATTAATCAATGTATGAAAATGTGCACCTGGGGTATTTTGCTTCTGGGATTAATTAGGTTCTGTTCATTTTTCATTGTTAACTTTGTGAAAATGGCAATTTAGTGAAAGGTGGCTCAAGTTAAACTTGTGTCATGTATATTTCTCAAAGTGGTTGAGGTATATGTGTGAAACTTGATAGGAAAATAAATCAATATGTGAAGATATGTCCCTTGGGCTTCGTTTGCCTTTTGGCTCAATTATCTATTGTTTATATCATTAATTAACTTATTGAAAATGACAATTCCAGGAAAATGAGTATCACTTCTTGTCATACTTACGCCATGTGTAGCTCATAAAATATTGCATTTATAGCCATGATATTTGATAGGAATATCAATCAACATATGAAAAGCTATGTGTGATTAATTAAAACCCATGAGAAGATTTCACAATATGTGAACAGTCTTACACCAATTACATTACTCTTTCCAATGCTGATGGCAGCAATGAGAAGTGGGGGCATCCTTGTCCTTTGGACACCTTTCTTGTTTATTTTGATACTTCTCTAAACACAAAACATTGAGATCAGAACATTTGACACTGATGTCAAAGTAAGAACACAAGACACAAGGGATACCACTTTCGTTTCACTTGACTTGTAAATGGTTCTGGCACAAGTTCACAAATAAAGTCAGCTTTCATATATATACAGGGTGCTCCATTATTTGGCGTATACTTGAAAAACCAAAATGAGTTTGTACAGGCGCAAACTGCCGAGATCCATTATGGTGACTTTTCACATGATATTGATATATATATATATATATATATATATATATATATATATATATATATATATATATATATATATATATATATATATGCGCACAGAGAGGCACACACACATGTGTATGTATCTATCTATCTATCTAACTATCTATCTACCTACATATATATATATATATATATTTATATTATATATGTTTGGGCTGTGTTGAAACCTCAGGATACCCCCTCCCCAGCTTCTTTAGTGGATTGCTGATGGATTCACTGCTACACTGATGATGATTTAACAGGCATTCTTCACTGTAGTAACTATAACTAGTTTGAAAAAAAGAACAGAAAAACTAACACGTGACGAAAGCATGTAAAAGGAACATGTATTTGTCTCTTATGTCAAGGTTGGGCTGGCTGGGCTTTTGTTGCACATTTCGCCCACATACTGGGTACCATGAACGTTTCATGGTATCATGAACAACTATTATTATGATTATGGAACACCAACCACCATATGTAGCTGTATAAGTTGGGTACCCTTTATTGAGAAGTAGTTGCTACATGGACAAGTCTTTGCAGAAGGGTTGGTCTCGCCCTGGGGGGCAGAGGTTGTTCACAAAGTACACATTGAACAGAACCCAAGTGAACAACATATTTGTGACTGATTGAATTTTTGCTTTATGGTCAATGAACGCTCGAAGCAAAGCTTAACCTTGATAAGTAAACTGTGTGATGGGCAAGTCGAAGTGCCCCAAATGTTACATGTAAGTCAACTACGAGATGACTCCACTGACTCTTTACAGACAGTTGATGTTTTTCTTTCACCCATGTTGAATGCTTGCATATAGGATGGCTAAGTAGACACAACCAACATACCCATTATTTTTAGTCCTTACCGCTCTAGATACACCAGAGTTGTCCATTACATTTAATACCACCTTGTACAGGTTGACCAATATTTAGACATGAAATATTGGTCAAGTACTTGTCCTATGTCGGTACTAATCACTGCCAGCAAAACACAATTGTTCTTTGTACCAGGAACATGAGTGGTCATGATTCTTGGTGGGGGGTTTTGCGTTTAGAGCTGCCCCTGAGAGATAAATGATACACTTGTGAAGACAGATATTGTGAAATTACACCAGTCATTGCTATGTAATCCCTATACTGGGGCTCTTTGATCAATTTGACAAAGAAGTGAATAAATGAGCCCATCCAAAACAGGTACCCCGAATTACAGATGGCCTGGAGTGAAGAATATACATGTACATATTGATGATGAAAAAAGGCCTCTCATTGTTATTTCCTTCTTGGAGAGGAAAAAATAAGACACACTGGAACATTGCGGATATTGGGAAGATTTGTTGTGCATGGTTTTTTTTTTGTTGTTGTTGTTTTTTTGTTTTTGTTTTTTGTTTTTTTTGTTTGTTTGTTTGTTTTTTTTTTGTTTGTACAGGCACACAGCACTGACTGAGATTTCATGTAGTCCAGAGGCATGTCAACCAATTATGAAGGACCTGGTATTACAATACAAGGATTTTCTTTCATTTCATATAAATCAAATGTAAAGGTAGAAACTACTGTGTAAATAAATATTGAATAGCTGGATGAACTGAAACACGTTTTTGATCAGAAAAAAGTTATGCTAAATATATTGGTGTACAGAGGTCAAGCATAATAACATTCAGGTACTCATGTTCTAGAGGTGACCGCCTAACATAATGTTATAACCATTACCAAAGTTTATCCTGCCGTAGTTGAGCAGACTGGCCAGGGTCCTGGACCGGGAATGTCCCTATTTTAACCCATGGTAGGGTTTATAAGGCAAACAGCCTTGGAGCAAAAATGACAGAAGCCAGAAGGCACTGATCACACAACACTGAATATGAACATAATGGCTAAAAGGCAGAATCTTACAGATGGACAGAAATAGCAAAATGTGCCACTGTGTAATAGGGTAGGCGGGACTCAGACTAGATATGCACAAGAATTTGGGGTACACCAATCTGTTGTATGTAGACTTGTGGAAAAAACACTGGCAGACAGACAATATCGTGCACAGACCAAGAAGGGGCAGACTAAAATGAACTGATGATGAAGACGACCAAGTCCTTGGCCAGTATATTGAAAAACGGCCGTTTACACCCTTCAATGAGGGCTGCTGTTTTCTACAGCAAGTTAGATGCCATACCATTAGTGCCAAGACAGTGAGGCGCCGGTGGCACTCTGGTCACAAGTCAGCTCATCGTCTAGCCCATTTTTCCATAATTTCCAATCAAAACAGGCAAGTCAGGTAAACTTATGTAGAGAATACAGAGCCTCGACCACTGAACAATGGTCCAACGTGGTCTTTTCTGATAAATCACACTTCAAACTGAGATTTCATGATGGCTGAGGAGGGTGTGACGTGCAAAACACATCAAAATACCAGCCAAATCATATTTGACATGTCTACCAGTATGGTGGCGGATGTATTATGGTATGGGGTGCAATTTCTTACAAGAAAAGGACATCACTTAAAATCATTGCAGGATTATGACAGCTATCAGGTACAGAGATGAAGTAGTAGAGCATGTGGTTGTGCCTTTTAGATGTGCATCAGTGGGCGATGGGAATTTTGTTTAACGATAACAATCCACGGCCACACAGAGGGAAGACTGACGCTTGCTCTGCAAGTTGTTTGGACTGATATCTCCCAGCAAAAGATACAAGCACCATCTGATGAGGCGTAAAGTAAGATAAGCTAGAGAAGGGGCAAACTTATTAAAGACAGTTCAAAGCATTGATAAACAATCCTGCAGAATGAACTGATAACACTTTGACATTTTTTCACCAATATACCAAAAGTATAGACATGAATCATTGCATGTTCGCAAAATCATGAACACAAAATGTTACAAATGTGATATAAACAAAATAAATTGTATTTTGACATCTTAGAATCCTTGTTTTCTTTTACGCAACAAATTTCATATCCCAAGAAAAGTCATTATATTATGCATCAGTATACATGGTCTCACCAGACAGTGGGTCATCTGGCAATATGGCATTTTGTACAATCCCAAGTCTCTTCCCATTTGGTTGGGAGGGGGTCAAATGTTTTTATATATCTAATAAGTGAATAGCCGTATGAAAATTTGATTATGTGGACTTTTGGACAATGACAGAAGTCTCAAAACTACAAAATTATCATTAGATCTACTTAAAAATCCGCAGTTTCTGAAAAAATCTGCTGATCTACAAAATCCTTGTAATTTACGAAAATAATATTTCTATAGTCATCTGATCTACAGCGGAAAGTCTCTAAGAAAATCAACTGATTGGTAAATAGACTCAGTAATGCTTTTTGTCAAATATTTACATTCACTTTGAGTCAGAAAATATGCCAGGAAATATGCAAAATATCAGAATTTCTGAGCTCAGAGGCATATGGCATGAGGCCATGTTGTGTCACTGATCGGTGGTGCATGCCCTACAGGTGCTAAGAAGACTGCTACTACCGTAGATCCTTCCCAATTGACCTCATGGTCAATACACATCTGGTATTACTAATTTTGAATCCATTATCTAGTGTTGACAAGCGCTTTCTTGCTGATTGATCAGTCCGAGTTGACGCACATCAACTTGACAATAAATGCCCATCCTGGGCTATTCTACGGAACTTTGTCCAGCATCAAATATCCAACATGGATGCTACACACAGCAATTGCAGAAAACAGTTCTTTCAGAACCTTAACTCCTTAACGCAAAACTCCCTGCTAGTGTGCTTGCTTCCGTTAGTCCTATCGAAATTGGATATAGGTCCATTACCCTCACTCTCTTCTGTGTCTTTTGGGCAAGGCTCCAACACGCCAAATATATAATCGCAGCATGAGTATCCCTTCCTAGTCAGCTGTCATACTGATGCACTAAGTCTAGACATGCCAAATGTATTTTTGGCCGCTCATGGAAGTTCCCGTTGACCCTATTGTTGTCTGAGTCTTTGCCAGGGGAATCCTCACAGACATTCTCCAATTCCCCGGCCAACCACGAGTCAACAATTCCTTCAGGTCGGGCATTATAGCGGCATCCATGGGAGGCCCCCTCGTGTTCATTTTTCTTCCTTTACTGACATTTTGATAACTCTGTCTGCACGAAAAACATGGTCGTTAATTCTTTGATGTTTCCTAAAATGCAATGATGTTAAAGTGTTGTTTTATCAGTAAATTTGGCAATGTCCTAACATATGGGTTGAAGTGATTCCTAGTATCACTGCCTCCAACCGCAAATGAACTTTCTGCACCATGTAACCCCTGGGCATTCTATCAGTATTAAACTACTTCGGATCATTTTTGCCTACTCTAGTCAAAGTATTAAATCGGGCTTGCAATATAACTCTAAAAGACTGATTTGCAGTCTTTGAACTTTTATTTGATAGGAGTTGCTACAGTTTACAGAACTTTTTCTTCCAAGTGCTGTCTGATTTTTATAAGAGCATCAATTGTGTGCCTTTGCTTCTTCAACTCCTCCTTCTTCTCTTCTCCTCCTCCTCCTCCCGCTTCTACTCCTTCTCCTTTTCTTCCTTCTTGGCACATTTCGATGTTGCATCCATGGTCCTTCCACAGTATTTATAACCATAGATGTGTCATTTTGTTACATCTTCTATTGACCTCTGGTATTACTTCATTTTTCAGTCTCTTCTTTGCTACAAACGAAGTTCCTTTCCATTGCTAATTTTCAAGTGCAATTTATTTTTAAAGAACCTCGCTGAAACATCCAATAGATCAGGCAGATGACTTACAATGGCAAACTACATATTTTTTTTTAATTCTAAATTATTGCCTTGATAAAGGACTTATGGGATTCTATGCTTTTTTGAACATTTAAATTTCCTTTAAAAATACTTCTGGAAAGCATACTTGAAATGTGACTGCCATGCTTACAAATTTTGGCTATTATAATGAAATATTTGAGTACTGTTCTTACAATTTTTGACTACGGTTTTGTGTTTTCAGGCCAGATGTCTCTGGCTAACATTTAACATTTGAACCAGTGTTTTTGCAAATTCTGACAATGTTTGACTTTTCACCACTATATTTGTACATTCAAACACTTTTCTTTTTTAAAATACTCTTTTAGTTTATCTCTTTTAAAACAACATCATGCCTTGAACTACACGTCTAAAACACATCGACTTGTATAATCATGTTGTTTGGATTCTTGTTGATGGTCATTCAAGGCCCAGGGGGCCTTTCTGATGGATTGATGTTGGTGTTAGTGTCACTCTGTGGACTTATATGGATGATGATCATTTTTGAGACGGTGGTTGCAACTAGTAACTTTTAAATGCTGAATTTTATTGACATTTTCAACAAATTAGGAACCTGTGGTTGCAAATTCTCTGATGTGCTGCAAATTTTGCTCCCTTTTCATGATTTTTTTTTAAAGTTTGGATATGGTAATGACACTGTCTAATGTGGATCCCTATTATACTTCAGGATGCTTAAAGAAGAACCAAATTCTTAATATGCAAGACAATTTTAACCTAATGGATTCTTTGTGTAAAAATTCTTTACATACAGACCAAATAAAAGGGCTCAGAATGACGCCATCTTCCACTCTGCATGTAATTTGCATGTTGTCTGAAACAAATGTTGAGAACTGTACAAATTGGGCAACTTTCCTTACATAATTTTCAAACCAAATCACCCTTCTATCAGTTTCCAGGGTCATATTTTGGATGATGTATATCAACATAAGCACCTTGGAATCACAATACACTCTGACATATGTTGGTCAGATCACAATATGGAGATCACAGTTAAAGCTACTAAAATGATCAATATTATGAAGAGTCTAAAATCCATCTTAGACAGAAACACTTTGGAAACTATCTATATTTCTTTTGTCAGGCCTATACTTGAATATGGTAGTCCGGTGTGGAGTGGCTGTACAGCATCTGACGAGGAAAAGCTCGGATATGTTCAATTGAATGCAGCCCGTATTGTAACCGGTGTAATGCATGGGACAAGCAACGCTAAGCTCTCTGAAGAAATTGGCTGGCTGACTGTGGCTGAATGCAGGGAAGCAACAAAACTAACTTTTATGTATAAATTGGTGAACAGGCTTGTGCCAGAATCTCTATGCTGTATTATTAAAAATATGACTGATACGCGAACATACGACACTCGACAACAATTCGATCTTCCCAATTTAGGGCCCGGACAGAACTGTCTGATAAATGTTATTTTCCATCAGCTACTTGACGTTGAAATCAGCTGCCTCTGGATATTCAAAACTCGGCATCTATCTATATTTTTAAATCTAAGATTGCTAAACAAGTAATACGTCCTACTAAGTTTCCTGAATTATATAACATTGGAAAAAGAGTTCTAGCTGTCCCACACACGCGCTTGTGCTTAGACGCTAGCCCTTCAAATTCTTATCTTTTTACAATTGGAGTAAAGGACACTCCTGAATGTTCCTGTGGTTAGCCACAAGAGGATACTTGGCACTTTTTCTTCTCATGTCCCAATTTTACGGTACTGTGTTCCCAGTTACATACCAAAATTGCTCCGTTTGCTTCTTCTCTGTAGAGTGCCCTTCAGATTTGAGGAGTTAACTCATGTTGCTGCATGGTCAGTAAAGAGTTTAGGTGAACATCCCGTCAAGTTAAAGACCTCAGTATGAATAAACCGTCAACATAAGGAGCAAGGTTATATATATATATATATATATATATATATATATATATATATATATATATATATATATATATATATATATAAATATATATATATATATAACTTGTCATTTAGCTTCACAGCTGTCACTTGTAAGCTGTACAGGCTGCTTGGGTGAAAACATATTACTGGTGCAGCCCCGCTGTCTGTCTTGTCTGGGTTTTGTCACATACAGCATGTTCCTGACTCCCGTACGGCTCGTGCTGTCCTGTCCATACTCGTTTTTTCTCACGAGAGGGATCAATATAGGGCTGTGCCCTCCGACCCAATCGTTAAATTTATGTTTGTAACAGAACAATATACTTTAGTTGAATAAAACATGTTTAAACCAATTTTCAAACCATGATAAAAATCAGGATATGGACTGCAGATTGAATTGCTCAAAAAGCTGTTCAAGCTATTTGTTGTGTTTATGGGTTAATTATGATCACCTTTTTCATGTATGATACAAGTGGCTTTGGCTGTGCCAAGGTAACAAATTAAACTGACGTCAAGAGAGGTAATGAGTAAAATGGGAAAGAGCATCCATTTTCAACATGTTTCAACAAATGTCCAAGGTACCCAAGGCCTAACAAAAATAAATGTGTGGTTCCGGCAAGCTGACAGGCCCTACTTAAAGGGCCCTTCCCTAAAATTAATGGACCAAAAAAGAGCACTTTTAAGCCGCCCTTTCCTAATAAATACTGATCGACCCAAGCGAGTGCTATAAACTCAGTCAGAGACCCAAGTGGCCAAAAAATGTCCGTAATTTTTTTCAGTAGCCCAGTTGTGATCTACGTTCCCCAAGGAGCCAAAGGCATGCCAGGCGGGTCTGAGGGCATCCCCCCCCCCCTTTTTGAAATTTTTTACATTTGATGATGCAAAATGGTGCATTTTGAGGAGTTTAGAGTTTCTTACCTTCAAATGATTGAAGAAATCACATCATTTTGCTCATTATTGTACTGATTTGGCTATTTTCCTTCAGATTGTACAAAAATTGTATGAAAATTAGCAACAATTAGCAAAAATTAATTCTACAAAAGTCCACATCGCTATGTTACCAATTAAGATACTTAAGGACTTATTTTGTATTCATTCATGTTAGGCTTTAGAGAATTTTTGCACACATATTATGTTTATCTATTTGGGGAAAATTAACATATAAATTATCCCACAATTGGTAAGTTGTGTCTTCAATTTTCAATAAATTTAGATATAGATAAATTTAAGCACCAAAGGCGTAATTTTTATAACTCCAGGGGCCTGATATAAATATATATATATATATATATATATATATATATATATATATACATATATATATATATATTCATTTATATCAGGCCCCTGGATATATATATATATATATATATATATATATATATATATATATATATATATTACAGGTCCCTAATGACACAAAGATACTGAAACTATAAATATATAAAGCAGTACCTCTCCAGCAGTCCCATAACATGCATCAAGAATGATTTCATCTTTTTTTTGTAAGTGTTCTAACATTCACTCTCTTTTTTATACCCTGCAAGAGAATAGGTATAATCTTGGTAGAGTAGTACCTGCAATTACCTACCCCAGTCTCCACCTGGTCAAAACGACTACATTTTTTTGGCATGAACACTTTTGCCATGTGAAATGACCTGACGTGCAAGACCACAGTGCTGTCTAATTGCAGCAGCGAATTTACATCCCCTGGACCATTTTCTCAATAAACTTTTTCACATGAGAAACACTTATTTTGGATAAACTCTGTAGCATTTTTTTCAAGAACTGTGATACAAAATTTTGCTACAATGCTCCAGTTGTACAGCCTTAGACCAGCTATAACATGCGGCCAACCAACAAAATCACCCCAAAAACAACCACCCATAAAAAACTGCCATTCATATCATCAATGGTATCTCCATGTTCAAATCGACCTTACCCAAGTTGTAAGACAATTTTTTTTTAAAAGCTGGCGAACGTGTGCCGTTATTTTGCAATAAGGTCAACTCCAACACAGCATTTTATTTCAACTTGTTTGGATGGTCAAATTTGGTCAGGAAAAAAGCATAGCTGCTGCATGTAACCACGGTGGGTGCAGTATCATATCTAGTATCACTAGATTTCAGGTGTTTGTTCTCCAAGTTACCAGAGCAAACGTTTATCAACGTATTTGTGAGAGATGACTTGGAATCTTAACTTCAATCTGCCCGCTCAGTTGTGTCTGGAGCAATATCATCGTTAGTTATAAATCCAAATGCAACACGATGGCATGCACACACACAACAGATAAGCACACGCGTTGAGGGTCATTTTCAACATAGCACAATGCATTGTGGGAAAGGAATATCAGAGTGAATGGTGGCCACGTGTTTTCAGCATGGTTCCAGGTGACTGTTCTCCGAGTTAATAGGGCAAACGGTGGTTAACGTACTTTTAAAACTCGACTTACTGTCTTAGCTTTAATCTGCCCACTTGGTTGTGTTTGAAGCAGTTATCATCGTCAATTACAAATCCAAATGCAATATGGCATGCTCGAGCGGCATTTTGAACATTGCGCAATTAATGCAGTCTCACAAAAGTACACTTGATTTGGATATCAAACTGAATCGTGGCCACAGCATATATATCATTATTGATGCTCTGAAATAATTGCAAAATATATACTTTTGGTTTCATATATCATAACCCTCTTCCCACGCCACTCGGCAAGATTGTCCCAATGCTCATTGCAAACCATTGGCATTGGGTCTGGAACTCACCATTTTCACAATGGCAGCCAAGGCAATTGAATATTTTGAAGAGGTAGCATCCGCAATATATGTGTGATTAGTGTTAAGGGAAGGTCAATTTGTCTGGTGACTGTATTGTACAATATATAATGGACCTTTCCAGACCGAGCATTACCTGAAAGTGTAAATAAGACGACAAACAGTGACCAGTTCTAGGCCCCAGAATTACAATTTTGTAACAGACATAGAAGTCGCTCTGAGACAACGAAATAAGGGTTAGCAATACACGGAGTGCCAAGCACCCCACTGCGTCAAAGAAAGACCAATGGAGAAGGTTGCCCCGGTAGTGGATATTGCGAAAATTGCATTTAATTATCGGAATGAAAAATCAGTTCAAGTAAAAAAAGCATCCAAATCCCGACAAGCCCATCAACATGCACATCACCAGATATAATGTCAAGCGATACATGATTTATTGGATATTCCCGGATGAAAAAAAGTCATTTCAACAACATAAAAATATCTCTCATGAAAACTAGAAGCCTACAACAGTTTAAAACAATGTCGGAGACACTGCACCACAATGTGCTGTCTGTTTTATATCTACATTTGCAAGTTCTACCCTGATACAATCTAAAAACATGAACATTTCACATGTTAAATTTATAGTCAATGTGCCGTGTTATTTCTCAGTTTTTTTTTTTACAGGGCAAAGACATCTGTATCAAAAATAACAATTTGTGACAGATATATCTCTATATTGTGCATACACAGTATTTGGATATACAATCAATGATTATTTCTACACACAATACTACACAAAAGCGCTGATGCTCTGTTGAGTGGGCATCTCCCTACAGTGGCCACTTTTCCCCAGTTCCAATGGTGCGCACTATGGAGAGGGTATTCTGTATAAATGAACGTTGGAACTGTGGCTATATCTGAGTGTAGTTCAAATTTTAAAATATAAAATGCCCCTAATAAGCATGCTTTTAAATTTTATAAGTTTAAATGCTCGAAACTGTATGCATGTATGTGTATAAGAGCGCCTAGAATAACACTTCCATCTCTGTTTAAGTTTTTAGCTCTGCTAACCATAGGTTGTAGAGCTCCCCGATCAGATATGACCTTTCATCCATCAGTCCGTCTATTATTTTTTGCTTGTGGACATGATGTACAGTTTTCAAATTAGCCCTATGTAACCTTCAGGACCTCTCAAGTGCTTGCAAATGCCCGTCAAACTGGATATTGGTGGCACATCCTACAGCATTTCAGAATAAATGGACCAAGATGTGAAAATTGCGAAAATACTTTTTTTTCTAAGCTTTCAATGATTATCACGAAATTCGACAGAAATGTCAATCAGGCTAAGAGACGAAAGCATGCCACAGTTTGGTGGCGACACCTGCAGTATTACAAAAGATATGGATCAAAACGTCTAATCTGAAGCTGTGGTAACTTACTCTCATGCTGTGTAGCTAAGTTAGATTCTTGTAACTTTATATTTTCTAACTGTATTTGAATAGCAAGTTCACAACTTTCAGTCTCTCTTCCTCTAAGAAATCGCCATGCATGCAATATGAAATGATTCTCTGTTGTAAGAGACTTTTCCTCATTTCAGGGGATGGTTCCAAGATCTAGATGTTTAGTCAAACGTTTTTGTTCAATTTATCAGGTTCCTTGAGAATTAAATGCTCATTAGCAGCACAGAAACTTCAGTACCTAAAAGTGCCATATCAGTCTGTTTACACACAATATATTTGTATACGCAGCTGTTTCTTGTTCCATCGAAAAGCAATTTCAAAGTTAAGATATTTTTCTAGAAATTTCCGATTATTAAATGTTTATATTAAAATCTTTCTTATATGACGGATTTGATCACAGACTGGCTCAAAAATTTCTTATGATGCTGTTTTAAGGAACGGTCCAGATAGTCTTGAAATGTATGATAAAACTCCATAAAGAATCACACACACACACTACTTATTTTAACCAGGACTTAATGCTGTAACAAAAATTAATACCAAGGTACAATAACAATATTAATACAGATGATATACATATTACATATTAAAGACGTTCGGTACACTGGTCAAAAGAATTTAGAAATCTCTGGTTTTTGGTGTGAACCAAGATATTGGCATTTGAAACAAAATGCAAGCAAAAAATTGGCATATCACGGTGCTACTTTTGTTGCTAGGTGGCGCTGCATGTAAGGACTACAGAAATTTGATAGCAAATATTATGTATGTGGGTAAAAGCAATAAAAATGAATAAAGGATGCAAAAATATGCACAAAATAACTCAATATGAGTGTATGCAATGTATATCAAGCCTTTTAATAACAAATATGTAGACAAAACATACTGGAATGTGGCTTTAAATTCATCTCGTCTTGCAAAAATGTATAAGTGCTCACATTATTTTTTAAGTTTGAAATAGAAAAAAATATTTGCAAATACCTGAAAATTGTAGGGGGTTTCCAAAATATGCACTGATTTCATTGATTAACAAAAAAAAGATATCATACGGTGCTATTTTTTCCGCAATTGTACAAAGAATTCATGCATGTTGACTTAATTTGTTCTAAGTTCATAGGTACAACAAGGTATCCATTCATTGTCTAACTTCGATACCATATCAGTACACATGTATGTAGGTTAAATAAACGGCAGTACGTCGTTAATTTTATATTCCAGTCATAATATATACTTTCATAGTTTTACAGAGAAGAGGCAAACATTTTAAGAGTCTCTCCATAGTGCAATGCAGCAATGTGGAAAAGGAGGTAAAAATAAGATTTTCAAAATTGTAGTTGCCTTAATACATTGTCGAATGGTAACACAGGCAGAACATTATCAAATATGCCTGTGCCACCTTTTGACGCTGGGGTATTACTGTGCCCCCCCCCAAGTTGGGACAGCGTTTATCGTACCACATTCATAAGAAATGTAAAATACACTGGCCAAGCCATATCGTTTTTGATTCTGTATTTTTTTGGGACAATGTTTTTTTTTTACATACCTCGCATACAAGATTATCGGCTAGTACACTTAGTTCCACTATTCTACGACCTTCGTCCCAGTTATAACTGTCAGTGTTTACATGTGCATGTGGCATTTGGGGGGATGGGCGTGGCACTTTCGACGGTGGCTTGGTCAGCGTTCGCTGATTGTGTACATGCGTTTTGGTCTACCACTGCCTTGTTTTAAAGCATTTAGTCCTTTGTTTTGGCATTTGTTAACAAACCGCCCATTCTTGTTCATTTTCACTCTTCGTAAACAATCCATATTTCTCAAACGGAACTGTGCAAAATAGGAAAAGCGAACAGCAGCTAGAGCAGGTATCGACAAGTACCAGCTCTAACTGTATAGAGGGATTGGACCATAAATGGTTGCGCATATCACGGTGTACCGAACGTCTTTAAGGCTTAATTGCCTTTACAAATGTTCAAATTGTTTTGAACAGGACTGTACCACCACAATGACGTGGTTACGAGCAAGCATTCTGTGACGAAACCATCACAATGTACAACATTTGTATTACTCTGTAATAGAATAAAATTGCTTTCACAATATCGTCACGCTTCAGTGTATAATATTCATTTCCTGTATATTCCATGCGATTACAAGTTTGGAGAAGGTAGTAACATTTTACTTCTTTTCTACATCTTATTAACGCAGTGTAAAATAGTACTGGCCCTCAAATATATGGAGCATATCCCAAATGTGTAAATTTTGCAGCCAATTGTCACATAGCGTATCGTTTAGCATGTGCAGGACCTCCATTCCAAACGTAGTTTCCCCAATCCATTGAAAACAGTGTTTGATGGGAGACATTGGTCACGCAAGTGGGAGAAATTGTGACAAAAGAACCACATGTCATAGTAAATAGCGTTAGCTATTTACTTCGACATGTTAAAAAGGTCAGGTTTTTTAGTTGTAACAGTGACAAGCAACTTCTTTTCCCCTGAGAACAAAAGGGAAAGCCGTCGCTTAAATCTGGCTCTCTGAGACTATAGGAAAGAAAAAAGCTGGCAAACATGGGGTGCAGTTTATCGTATTGACGGTCAGAGTGTGTCAGGTTTTACAAGTAACAATACATCTTCACATGACGTGCTGACCTTTTGGGTCTGCTGTGAAACACATCTGATCTGGATACGATGTTTGCTGTGTACATTACGTACATGCATTTTGAATTGAATAGCTATATCACATGGAACTAAATAGAGCCAGGCAAAGGTAGATCCGCAGCTGTCACTCTTGCCATTTTTTGTTAATATCCAGTCAGTCACATGTCCAAAATAATAACCGTTCTGATAGATGATGTCACTTTGACAGATTGACTTCACTATGATACCTCCATGCCATTCAAAACTCATGCTTACCGACATTGTGATCAACTATTCATTAGTCACACAAATCTTCAATACCTTTGTATGGACCTATTATTCATCAGGTATAAGATGCAACGATGTTATCTCCGTAATTTACCGCTAAACTAAACTTTTTCAGCAAATGGTGATGCAGTCGACCTCTCTATTTAAAGTAACATATGAATTCCCCTTTCGTAGTCGTGCGAATCATAGTTCTGATTTTCTAGCCATGGCCTTCAATCGATTCAGACCAAATACCTGGCTGAAGTAGCGCTCCCTCTATTGTTTCTAAATTTATCAAGCCAATATTACGGTTCCCAAAGTACTATTGCAAAGATATCATCATTCGATGAACGTATTCATCAATCAATTAAAGACTCAAAGTTGAGCTCAATTAGTTTCTATGTGATTTATAACTGTTTGGTTGATGAATAAATTGAAATGTTAAATAGGCAGTAAGTGCACTAGCATTCTGACCTTTTTAAAGTCAGACTGCAAGTCGTCTTTTTAAAAGCCTTGATAGACATCAGTGAAAATAAAATTTATTTTTCCACCATTCCACCAAGAGGTTAAAAAAAATCACAAAACTTCTCAATTGTAGTAGCAAGATACTTTACAAGATACTTTACATGAGCATTCGTGTTTCCAAATTCTTCATTAATCGCACAAAAACCTTAAAAATATGAAAAATCTAGAAACCATAGATTTGGCCAGATTGCATTGCAGCTACAGGTATACAATCAACAGGAAATAAATGAATAAATAAACAAACACAAGAGTGTTTATTACAAGCATTTCATTTACAATTTAAAACATTATGAAACATATTTTAATCCAATTGGAAAAGTTCCTGTACACAGAAAGTAGAAAGATTACTTATGACATACCCCTTTGGATAGGGTAAGGTTGTATATGGTAAGGGATTGTGCTTACGTATCGCATAGAAACTACTATGTTACTCTTTGTGGCCAAATTTGTTACCACCATGCTGCATAAAACAGGTGAACAATATTTATAAATAATGACCAATGGCACACTTTCAAGTATGTCTGTATCTTTATTCCAGATTTTAGTTTCATTGTGCTTAAGAGTATTGATGTATTACATTACGCATTGGCCTACCACTGGAAAGGTGTTACAATTGGTCATTGTCCAATTAACTCCTCCAGTCAACGTGTGGCCCTTAATTCTATGCACTTTTCAGCACAAATTCATTCAGTACCAATCAACAGCATTTGATTGTATTAACTTCAGCCTGAACTTCAAGAGTCACCCTTGGCTTAATTTGGCGTCCCTGCATGACGTGTACATGTCTCTAAAACATAGAGCCTATGTCGTATATTATCTCGACATCGCATCTGTTATGACCCATATGTGTTTGCTCTGTCATGTTGAGTCAATGTTTTAAGCAACCATGGTGCTTTTTGTTTTGGTGGGGTGTTTGTTCGTCGGTCTCTCTGTGTGTCATTTTTCTGTTTGGTCGTTTGTTTGTTTGTTCTCTTCTATACCTTTATCTTTGCAGAAATGGCTTTGGTGGGAACATGTTATTATAGAAGATTTGTGGATTTGTGGACGCAGGTTTAAAACCAAAATACCTAGGGTTAAGGATATTGATATGCTTCCGGTTCCTTAACCAACTATTTGAAAGAATGTGGCATGTCCGAGGATGGACAACCAGGAAAACAACACGAAATAGGAGGCAGGTATGTTGAGAACGAGGTGTACGTGATGGAGACAAAATTCTGGTCTTGCCCTAGTGTCTTACCTTAATAACTGCATTTATATTTGCCCTAATCTTTAGTTTTGGACATATCTGTGTAGGACTGGAATCAGGCCATAACTATTACTCCTACATAGAATGGAGACCTTTAATTATTTTATTTGTTTACGGCCGTAAGCCAAATATATGAGAAAATCATCACCCAAAGTATGGACCTTTTTCGTGCAAGGACAGCCATAAAATATCACTCCCCTTTTTGTCCATGTTAAAGAACTGGTTTCTAATGACACATCTTCACCCCCACTCACACACACACACACACACACACACACATCCACACGTACATACATAAATGTATTTCGAATTTGCATTTTACATATATTTATCCCATAATGGGGCCCTTAGGAGTATGGGTAATAAAGGTATGTATACCGGTGTCGCGTCAGCTTTCCGCATTACATAGTGCTGCATTATATTTCTAGAAAAATAGACTGATACATCCACGCATAGAAGTGTCGGGTGGTTATCTTTTTCTGGGTATTTCTGGCCTCTTTTTTTGCTTAAAAACTAACGTTTGTTGCCTATTTAAACGGAATGTTTCAAAGAAATATTAAGGGATAAATACAAACCATCATTCGCATGTGTTTCTGGTTAGGACTCAATGATTCTGTGCAAGGAAACTACTCCCCGCTACGTGGCTCATGGCTTCCTGCCCAGAATCATTTCGTCCCAACCAGAAACACCACCCATGACAGTTTATATAAATATATTATCGTTTATGACCATGGAACGGCCGGCTCTCGATTACACATCCATACATCCATCCATACAAACAAACATACATACATACATACATACATACATACATACATACATACATACATACATACATACATACTTACATACGTACATATATAGGTACACAGCTAAATACAATTGTTTGGAGATCCCTGTCATTAGATAAAAAATGTTATTGTTTTATTGTTGAAACAATGAATGAGCAAAACTAAACATGATTCATCTATCTGAACTCAGAAATATGTTCTTGTCTTCTGTATATAGGATATTTTATTATAACATGACCTTGCTTTTCAAATGGCACAAAATCTAAAAAAAAAACCCACATTTTTCTTCAGTTTTTATGCAATTTAATGTGAACATGATATTTAGCAAGAAGATGTAGCCGCCCGCAAGAGTTGCCGTTCATGGATACGCGGATATTGAAGTGCGTATTGTATTTGTGTCTTATTGTCCAGAACCACTTCTTAGTAGTCATTACCCTATTCCGCAGTCTGAACTCTTTACTCTCCACAAGCTAACCTGTCCCTGTCTAACCTATATGTATATGGAAGTACTATTATCCATATTGCACACGTTCCTCTGTAAAATTTTGACAAAGGGTGTGTTAGCCTAAATAAATAAAAGGGTCTTCAGCGGCTAGCTACTCAGAACATGTTTCCAAGCCTATTACTCGTACATGTCTCTCTGAGAAGCGGCTCTTTGTCAGAGCTAAATATTCAGCAAAGACAACCCACATAATAAGGAGTAAATGTGAACGTGGCAAATGATGAATTAGCCAAACACATGAAGTTTGCTTATAAATGCAGTGCTTCATTATGAAAGAAGAATACTTGCCAAACAAAAAAAAAAGTAAATTTGTATAGTATGGGTTCAGATAAGAACAATTTGACTTACCCCTGAACCAATATGTACCCTTTCTAGTTGGGTAGCTTATCCGAGTTAAACCACCCGCCAGTGTATACTGAAGGGGAAACAAGCTGGGGCATTATATTCAGTCCCAGTGATTGTAAAATAAACAGTTGCAGCTACACCACCTGTACAAAACAGGGAGATCCTAACAAGGACTGCAACAATGGATTCCTGCACCAGAAATGTAAAACAAACTCCATGATGACACCTACACCTCACTTTGAAAGTCTACAAACACTTAAGCTCTATTTCACTGCCAACCCTGAGTCAATGTGTCAACGTAATGTGTCAGTTTGTAACATGTAATAAAATACTGTCAATTTTGAGTAATGTTTTAATATTGAGTAAATGTGCATTTAGGCATGTCAGAAAAGAATGAAAGTTATTAGCATTTATGCCAAAACATGTTACCAAAACAGTTTTTCTGAACACGATTTAAGTATAATTATGCAAACATGTAACTGTCGAGGCTGCTGCTTGCTACCAATCGTCCCAGGGGGTTAAGCTGACAAAAAACATGTAAGCCTAAAATGTCTGAAAGTGAATATTAAAACAGAATGATGCCAAAAGATACTGTTAAGTAGCAAAACAGACAAGTCTAAAAACTGTTAATTATTTTAGAGAAACTTTCTAATAATCTTGAGATATTAACAGCAAAATTTATAAGGCAAGTCAGAAAAGAATGAAAGTAATTTGTATTCAAGTCAAGAGGATGCAATGAAAATATAATATTGCTTAACCAGATATCAAGTACAATTAGGCAAGTTTGTAACTGGCGTAGGCCGCTACTTACTAACGAAAGCCCCTGGGGGTTAAACATAACAGAAAACAAGCTGACCTAAAATGTGTGAAAGGTGAAGATTAACACATTGACACGTCTGCATTCCTAAAACCTCGGTATCACAGTATCTCTTCCTCATCAAAGACAATAGACTACACAAAGCCCATTTTCAGTTATTTTAATTAATGTGGCATCTTCTATAAACCAAAGCCCTTGCCTCTGAGTCGGGGTAAAATGTTGCATTTGTGTACCATCATTCATATTTTTGAGACCACTGTTAGGATTACCCTGCTGTATGATTGTGTTTCAACCGTCACACCAGGATTCCTTCCAAACATTTTCTATCCATTTGACTCTACTGGTTCAATGAGCTATATGTCAGTGTGTATGGTGGATATTATATATACAAACTTACAGGAGAGCAGACATTTTAAAGCTACGTTCCTATCAATTAAAGATACCTTTCATGTTTCCATGCCTTTAGAGTTGCCTTAAAGCATTACTGTATCCAAATATCATTGATATCTCCAGTAAACTGTTTTGTTGGCATATGACCAGAATTTGCAGCAGCCACCGGCACACAGTAGCAGACGGAGGCAGAGACGCAAGCCATCGCTGGCTACCTCTGAAAGCGAATAGAAGGGTTTGGGGTTGACTGGACGTCAGCGGGAGCAGGCAGCATGCAACGGCACATGGTGGTGGCTAGCGGCAGGCCTTACTTATATGCTGTCTGCAGCTGGCCGCCACTTCCTGCCGCTGGCCACAACTCCCTGCAGCTTGGCTCCAATCTGTATTGCATACTGCATGGTGTATCATGTAAAATATGGATTTGTGGGGCAGGAAACATATCCAATTAACAACTCATTTATTTACACATTCTACCTTACTGCACGAATTTTTCATTCTATGCATGTAGTAATGATTAGTTACCTTTAACTTTACATGTAATAATAATTATTTACCTATGGAATTTATTTATTCCTACAAATGGAAACTATTTGCTTTGAAATTAAACCTATGTCAGTATTTTGTATGATATTGCCGAGTAATATTTTGGATTAAGCTTTCTAAGAACCAACTCTTCTGCCACTAGTTTCCACAAAATTAATGTATTCCATTGCTTTAAATAATGCATATATATATGTGTGTGTGTGTGTGTGTGTGTGTGTGTGTGTGTGTGTGTGTGTGTGTGTGTGTGTGTGTGTGTGTGTGTGTAATATAGATACTGTCGCGTAAGTCACTTATGTATATCTCCGAAATTTGTTATTTTCTTCAAACTAGTGAATGGATGAAACCAGTAGATATTGTTCAATTTACATTCTGTTGAAACAAGAGTTATTGTACTGGTTAATGCAGATTGCACTTAAGTCAATACATTTGCCTTTTCAGTTGTATTGATTATATTCCGCCCTGTCTGTCTGTGCTGTCTTTGTGAGTGTCTCTTTTCTATCGTTTTTGTCCCTCTACGCACAATGTGCTCTCCCGTGAAATTCACCCTGCTCTCCAGAGATGAAAAAAGGGTAGAGCCATTTTTCTCAATCCGTCAAGTTTATTATTGTATCTGCTTATATGGTTAAACTGTGTTTAAGGCAATAGCTACCCAAAAGTAATTTTTACAGGAGGACCAACCACTGGCCTATGGACAGCTTTGACATTTATTTCGGCCTCTGACATTTAGAGATGTAGCCTGCACGAGTTGCCGTTGATGGGTACGCAGATATTCAAGTGCGTATTGTATTTGTGTCTTTTTGTCCAGAACCACTTCCTAGTAGTCATTACCCTATTCTGCAGTCTGAACTCTTTGCTCTCTATAAGCTTACCTGTCCCTGTCTAACCTATATACATATGGAAGTACTATTGTCCATATTGCACACGTTTCTCTGTAAAATTTTTACATAGGCTGTATTAGCCCAAATAAATTAAAGGGTCTTTAGTGGGTAACTACTCAGATCATGTTTCCGAGCCTATTACCTGCACACGTCTCTCTGATTAGCGGCTCCTTGTCTAAGCTAAATATTCTGAAAGGACAGCCCACATAACAATGAATAAATATGAACACGGCAACTGATGAATTAGCTAAATACGTGAAGCTTTGCTTATAAATGCAGAGCTTCATTATCAAAGCAGAGTACTTGTCAAAAAAACATAATTACTAAATGTGTATAATACAGGTTCAGATAAGAACAATTTGACTTACCCCTGATATGTACCCTTTCTAGTTGGGCAGCTTATCCTAGTTAAACCACCCGCTAGTGTATAACTGAAGGGGAAACAAGCTGGGGCATTATATTCAGTCCCAGTGATTGTAAAATAAACAGTTCCAGCTACACCACCTGTACAAAACAGGGAGATCCTAACAAGGACTGCAACAATGGATTCCTGCACCAGAAATGTAAAACAAACTCCACGATGACACCTACTCCTCACTTTGAAAGTCTACAAACACTTAAGCTCTATTTCACTGCCAACCCTGAGTCAATGTCTCCACGTAATTTGTCACGTTTGTGACATTTAATAAAATACTGTCAATTTTGAGTAATTCCTTAATGCTGTGTAAATGTGCCCTTACGCTTGTCAGAAAAGAATGAAAGTCATTAGCATTTATGCCAAAAACATGTTACCAAAACATTTGTTCTTAACAGGATTTTAAGTACAATTAGGCAAACATGTTGCTGTTGTAGGCCGCTGCTGGCTACCGATAGCCCCCCCCCCCCCCCCCCCGGGGGGGTAACCTGACAGAAAACATGTAAGCCTAAAATGTCTGAAACTGAATATTAAAACAGAATGATGCCAAAAGATAAGTTAAATAGCATAACAGACGAGTCTAAAAACTGCAAATTATTGTAGCCAAACTTTCCAATAATCTTTGGATATTAACAGCAAAATTTATAAGGCAATTCAGAAAAGAATGAAATTCATTTGTATTTAAGTCAAGAGAATGCAATGAAACTATACAATTTCTTAACCAGATATCAAGTACAATTAGGCAAGCTGGTAACTGTCATAAGCCCCTACTTGCTACCGATAGCCCACGGGGTTTTAATATAACAGAAAACAAGCTAGCCTAAAAGGTCTGAAAGGTGAACATTAAAACAGAATGATACCAAAGGATAAAATTAAGTAGCAATTCAGGCAAGTCTAAAATCTCTAAAATGATGGAAGCTATACTTTCTAACCATCTCGGGATATTTACAGCAAACTTTGTAGAAATATTTGATCAAAAGTACATCTTTGAATCCTCTTGACTCAAGTTTATTGTAAATAAATTTGGTTAAAGCATTTGACCGTGTGAAACATAATTATCTTTGGTGTACATGGTAAAATATCAAAGTTCGAAGGTCAAAGTATGCACAACTAGAATCTTGTATTTGAACTGTTGAAGGCCTTACCAAGTTCTTTTATTGTTACATTGGAACCCAACAGGTCATGGTCAGCCCGTTACTCCATATTTTTTATTTAAAAGATTGTGTTTTAGATTTGGAAAGAAGGGGATGCCAAGGTGTTTACATTTCCCCAGAAGGTCCCAATGTTCTTGCAATTGAATTTGTGGATGACATTGTAGCCTTTAATGATACAGTAGGTAGGCTTCAGAGACATCTACTTGTATTAGAAGAATTTTGTGATCATTGGGAAATAAAGGTGAAAATTCAAAAAACAAAAGTAGTCGTGTGTAGAAATTGTGGGATTCTCCATAAAAATGAAAAATTTTATCTTAGAAATGAGCTTTTGGAAACACAATCTTATCACAAATATTTAGGTATCATGTTTTCTATCAGATTGGGTTGGTCAGCAGCAACAAAAACATTTGCACAAAAAGGAATTTGCATGTTGAGACGTTTTGAAATTACATGTGGAAAACTTTCTCATTGTGTAGCATTCCATATTTTTGATAACACGATAAAGCTAATTTTGCTCTATGGATCCGAAGTATGGGGGGCAAGTTATTGTGAAAATATTGAGAAAGTGCATATGAAATTATGCAAATATTTTTCGGGAGTTCCCTCATCAGCTAGTAATGCAGCTGTTCTAGGTGAATGTGGAAGATATCCTTTGCCTGTGTTTTATATGAAACGCATTGTTAAGTATTGGAATAAATTATTATGGAAGAATCCTAATGGATATCCAAAACAGAGTTATGAAATGCTTGTTAAATTAAATGAAGCCGTTAGAAAAACATGGGCTACATATGTGAAATATTTATTATAGATTAGGTTTTGGACTTGTTTGGATATCGCAGGAAATTGGAAATGTTAATTTATTTTGAGCGAAATTTCACAAAGATTGAAAGATGTAGCATTACAATCATGGCATACTGATCTAGAGAAAAATAGTAAATTAAAATATTATGTACAGTTTAAAACTTTATCACATGTCGCAAGGTATATTACTGAATTAAAAGAATGCAAATTAAGATTTGCTTTATCACGTTTTAGAATCGCATGCCACTCAATAAATGTTGGAAGTTGGAAGGGGAAATAATATTGATATGGATAATGTAGATACAGCTTGTCAAAGGATTTATCTTATGTTGAAGATGAAATTCATTTCCTTTATGTTTGTAAAAAATATATATACTTAAGAATTAAATATTTACCAGAGCTGATCCATGTTCATCCAGATATTTATCATTTTAAGAGGTTAATTATACTGAAAACTATGAAACAATTGTAAGATAATCTCTATTTATTTGAGAATGATTTAAAGAGTTGTAAGATGGTTAATTTGAAAGTATAGGTATGCATTTGTATTATCTAAATGGATTTATTTTGCTCATTTCTGTATATCTTTTTTCAATTACAAAATTCAATTTGACCTTTGTATTAAAGGTTGCAGGCCTAAAAATGCGGAAATAAAGATTATATATATATATAAATTTGGTTCTGGGTGCAAAGTCCTGAAATTTAGAACAAATACGACCAAATATCAAAATCTGTGACAAAAATGTGCTATATCCAATGGGTTCCGAAATATCACTGTTCGGGAAAGGATAATTAACTACTTCAAAGTTAAACTCATCTATTTTGTGGTAGACTTTAATACAAAACATGTCATTAGTGACCTGAATATCACAGTCCAAAAACACATATCTCTGAAACCATCTGAATTGTTACCCTCCAAAGGGATATCTTTTGGGTAAATTTCTTTAGCAATCTCAATGAAATTTTGTACATTGACACAAGCAATGTTATCAATATATCTTTCGTTGTTCGATAATTTTGAAACCATTTGAAAGTCCTTTTTCATCAATTTATCCATATACTTAAATTCAAGCCAGGTTAAATATAAATATGCCAGTAAACAGGAGCAGTTTCTACCCAATGAATGACTTTTATTTGTTGAAAAACCAATGGTCCTCATTGAACAAGCGTATTATCCAAAAGAAATTTGATAGCATCCATCAAAGTTTCAACAGTGTAAGATTTACCGTTACTTTTTGAAGATTTATTGTGTGACCAATATGCTTTCTTTGTATATAATTAATATTTATGTATGGTTTACCATTATGCTTAAACCATTTTGCTTCCTAATTCTGAAAGTCAACTTTTGACATCATCTATGGGTACATTTGTGCAAAGTGTAGAAAAATCAAAACATTTGATATCTTTTGCTTTTACATCTTTGAGTTTAGATACAAACTCGGTTGAATTGCTTATACTCCAAAAACAATTTATTTCACAGTTTCTAGAAATTGCATCACAGTATTTACGTAAACGATTCCTAATTTGCAGTCAAATACAATGTTACTTCTTTTGATAATTGTTTTGTTGCACATTTTAAAGCACCTGCTATGAATCTAGATTTAAAAGGGTTTCTACATAATTTGGGTATCCGGAACAAAAGTGGAAAAAAGGAGTCCTCTTCAGAAATTTTGATACTAAAATTCGGAGGGACAGCCTTTCCTGCAGGGGGGAATTTGGCCGAATCCACAATACTATTCAGTTGTATGTTGGAGTTCTTATGGTAGCTGGCTCTAGTGCATTCAATAACGAAGCAAGTCAATTGAATGCATGTCTCTACGCAGCCAGTATTATTTTGATCTCATCCCATTACTTTTAGATGCGAGGTTAAAACAATTGAAAAAGACATAAACAGGTAGCTTTATCCCATACACAGACACTTTACTTCAACCACCATAACAACGTTATGTAAAACAATGTTTCCACAACATTGAGAAAACGCAATGCAACAACGCTGCCCTTTCAACTTCCATTGATTTTGTGCCCATTTACTTCATCTTTGCTGTGTGTGTTTTAATGGCTTCAGACTATAACCCCCCTATCCTTTAATGCGATATAACCTATTATAGGCTACTCAACTTGGCCATGTGTACCATGAACGTGCACAGGTATATACAAAAGAAAGAAAGAAACAAAACAAAAGCAAGGAAAAAGAAAAAAAGCTGAGAATGGCAGCATGCTGAGGATACCTAAGCGACACAGTATAAATGTTTTACTGCTGATGCATTTTAAGTGCTTGTGTTCCAAAGTTTATGATGCGAGTGCTGAAGTTATAGATGCATCTCGTGGCATTGGCTATTGATTATAAAGTTAATTTGGCTCTCTGTTTCTTATATTACTTTTTCAGCTCAAATGATTAGTCAATCAACCCACCTGACAGGGTTAGTCTGCATCTGTCATTGTTCGTTCACAATCCAAAAGATTGGGTGATCTTGTTCCAGTTTGACATAGAGACACCATGATTTACTCTATACCTTGTATATTCAAGGAAGGTTTGCTGCATTCGTTTTCGGTATTACATATCAGAACGTCTTCCTGGAAAGCGTTTGATAATGCTTTATATAACTCAAGACCTATTTACCCTAAATCTGTCTTTTTGCACACCTCATGAATTTGATCTTATATTATTATCAATGGACCTTTTAATTGATATCTTTGTCATATTCTTGCAAGTCGCTTGGATGATACCACTCCAAAATGTGGTGAAAATTAACTGACTCAATATGCTTAATTGTTTCAATAAATGGTATTTTCTACTAACACAAGTTTTACATCTTGTTTTAATATATTCTAAGAGGAGGGTCGATTTACAAGGATAAGTGCCAGATGAATGGGCACAATTTTGTAAGGAAATCGGGCAATTGGTTCAAAAACACAACAGATAACACTGTGGCTTGTTTGTATTATCGCAAGAATTTTGTAGTTTCATTAGCATTTTGAGTGCTCCATCATAGGGCAGGCAAAATTTCATCCTGCAATGTGGTTACATCACCGGTGTTGACTCCGGTTAAAGAGAGGGTTTGCCGGGATAGAAGGTCTTTACCCTAGATGTAGAGTGCATGCAGGGCCATCTGATGAGGGAACTCCGAACTCCGAACTTTTTTGGGAATTAAAATAGCATGTAAGTACACCAGACATGAACAAACGCGAAACCTCTATGTAGAATGTACAAGGCAATCGTCCATAAGATGCAAATATTAGTCAGGGTAATCCCAGTTAAGAGGGAAAAGTATCGCCTTGGCAAAATAGCGCTAATGCTAACTATCTTTTCATCGTGATGGTCTTTGTGGCAACTTTCCTCCAGACAGTGGATCTGGTGTAATGTTTACAGTTCGATTTCTCTATTTTTCGTTTTTACTAACTGCAGCGCCAATAAATGTCACTGATTAGAACCAAGACCATCCTTTCTGGCCAATTGTCTGCTGCTTTGCGAACTGTGCGGCTGCAGCACATCCGCATCACAATTCGCACATAACATTCGATTTGTATCGTAATTTTTTGTGCATAAAAACGACCTTCAGGAAGGACGTCTCCAAGGCATGTTTACGTCTGGGTGATGTCCCATTAAAAATATTCATAAAACATTCTGCAACTCCTACTTCTGCGAGCCTTGTAAAATTCGTCATTTCGAATAGCTATATAATAATAATAATAATAATAATAATAATAATAATAATAATAATAATAATAATAATAATAATAATAATAATAATAATAATAATAATAATAATGAAGAGAAAGAGGACAAGGAGAAGGAGTACGGCCAGAAGAAGAAAAAAGGAAGAGTAGCTTTGTTTATTGAGTGTACCTGCTTAGCATGCGTGAAAGGCCTCTGAATGACCAAATCAGGTGACTTATTCTAAGCATACCATAGCAGAAAAAATGTCAGCATAAATGCATACATACATTTATACATGTATATAAATATTTATATATATGTGTATATATATATATATATATATATATATATATATATATATATATATATATATATATATATATATATATATATATATATATGTATATGCGATTTTTTTCTCAAAATCCATGAGGTCCTCCCCTTAAACTAAACTATTCTTACAACATTAAAGCTTGATAAACTATGTTGGTGGTTTAGTCGGCTGTGCATGTTAAATAGTGCTTTAGCCTTTGGTTCGAATTAGCTCGTTCACGTATTCAAATGAGGACATATTGCGTAAATAATTAGTACATTATGAGACATGTCAATTATTTTACAGTCTAGAACTGAACTTTTATAGGCTTTTCCCATATATAATTGTGTTTTTATGCATATTAGGATATTACTATCTTCGATGAGCAAGTTGAAAGGAGACCAAAATAAGTTAATCAGAGACGTCGGACATGAATGTCCTTTTGGTTTATGAGGTACAAAAATTGTGCACATTATGTGAGCCAATAAGGCCCCTCTCTCACCTAGGCATCTATGGCTGGTTAAGCGGGCAGTGCTAATATTTTCATATTGCATGCATGTAACTGCATCTGTTCAGATTGGTGTTAGCAATTTTAAGCATCTTTAATATACACAGAGTATCATGGTACTGGCACGATAAATATTTTCAGCAACTGTTACAGTATGAAAAATAATCTCCGAGTCCACAATACAGTGCAATGTGATCCGACAGATCTGTTATCCAGACTCAGACTCAGACTCAGACTCAGATGACATTTATTTGACACATCAATAACAATACATACATAAGGAATACAATTTTCAAAATTATATCACAGCAGTTACCATTATTTAGTAAAATTACGACAAGTAATGTGTCAGGATGACTCCTGCTAAGGAAGTAAGTTTCCGCTATCACAGGAGCCACCTTTGAGAGATAATAACTGATTAAGTAAACTCACTCAAAATTTAGTAAAACACAGTCAACACATACATAAAACATAATCGATTTAAGAGTTACAAACATAGCAGTTGGGTATGGTACATACATTTGAGTATAGATTTACATAGTAATTTTTTATATATCCTGAAAACCCTGAGAGTGAATGAGTATGTAATTTATCAGTGATACAAGGGGGATGATTTTGGAGTAAAGTTGGTATGTAATACCTGATAGACTGTTTGGATCTAGCTCTCGTAGGTACTGGGAAATGTGCATTATTACGACCACGGGTGAAGTAAGTATGATACGGTGGAGGGACTGAAAACATGTTTTGAAAATATTTTGGTAAGTCATCTCTTGTGTATCTGAAGTAAAATCTTAATGCCTTTAACTGTAACAAATCTTCAACTTTAAGAATACAGAGTTTTTTAAATAGAGGATCAGTGTGGGATATGTACCTGGCATGAGATATTAGACGAATGGCCATTTTTTGAAGTTGAAAAATTCGTTTACATGAATAACCCCAGGCAAGGAGAGAATAATTTAGGTGTGGCAGAAAAAGAGAGTTGTACAGTACTAGCATAGTTTCAGTGGGTATAAAACTGTTTGTTCTTTTGAAAATTCCAACAAGTTTGGAAAGTTTATTACCAATCTTATTTATATGAGCATCCCATTTTAAATTTTCTTGAATTCGGAGACCAAGGAAATCAAATTCTTCTGTTCTTAAAATGGGAACATTATTGATTTTTAAATCTAGTGTAAAATTTGTTTTTCTTTGAGGAAAGTGAAATATCATATATTTTGTTTTTGCGATATTTAGAGAAAGTTTATTTGCTGCCAGCCAATTATACCCCTTGTTTAATTCACAATTAATAGAGAGAGATGTAGTTTGGACATTTAAATTTTGGGTGGGACAGAAGCTGAAAGAACAAAGGCTCTTTACAAGAGTGGTGTCATCAGCATATAAAATGGATTCAAAAACAGATGAGGCAAGATGCATGTCATTTGTATCAATTATGAAGAGGAGTGGGCCAAGTATCGATCCCTGAGGGACGCCAGTACTAACTGTTAGATTTTTAGAAGAAAATTCATCATATTGAACAAATTGTGATCTATTTGTAAGGTAATTTTTAAACCACTGTAAAGCAATGCCAGAGACACCATAGTATTTCAATTTTTGGCAGAGAATCTGATGATCTAATGTATCGAACGCTTTTGACAGATCAAGATAAATAGCTATGGGTAATTCGCCTTTTTCAAGAACATTGAAAATTCGATCTATAAATTCCAAAGAGGCTGTTTCAGTAGAATGTAATTTCTTAAAACCATGTTGACTGGGATAAAATAATGAATTGGTTTCAAAGTAACTGTACAGCTGGTTGTAGACAACTTTTTCAAAAACTTTTGACAAGGCTGGAAGTAAGGAAATAGGTCTATAGTTATCTAAACAGGATTTATCATCCTTTTTGTAAATGGGAATCACTTTTGCTATTTTTAATTTATCTGGGAATATACTAGTGGTTAAGGATTGATTTATGATAATTGACAGTGGTTCTGAAATTGAAGGAATTAAGCCTTTAAGCAGTTTCATTGATAGATTATCATGCCCAGCACTGGTTTTCGGTTTAAACTTTTGTACAATCTGAATTATTTCCTGCGGCCCAACTGAGGTGAAAGAAAATATGTGATCAGTTGGACGTTTTAGATAGGAATTGTAAGAAGGCTTGTTTCTAGGATCAATCTCTGCCGCCAGTTTAGGACCAATATTTGTGAAAAATTCATTAAAACGATCAGCAATGACTTGTTTATTTGTTATCTTATTATTTTCTATTTGGAAGAATGAAGGGAAATTTGTTTTGTTTTTGTTTAGATTCAAGACATCTCTTATCACATCCCAAGTCTTTTTGGTATCATTTTTAAATTTTTCGAATTGAAAATGGTAATGCTTCTTTTTCTGTAGGCGGATACTTTTATTTAGTATGTTGTTATAGACCCTCAGATTTTGTTTCAAGGTATCATGTTGGGGGTTGTCTATTTCAGTACATTTTAACTTTTTATACAATGTGTCCCGAAATTTTATCGAAGTGAGAATACCATCTGTAACCCATGGGGACTTTTTGTGTTTATACTTATTAAATTTGACATTTCTTATTGGAAGATGTGTTTCTTTGGCTTTCCTTATTATACTATCTAATTTGTTGTAGTTAATGTTTGGGTCACACTGTAAATTCTGAATAAAAGTTTGACTCATACTTGAGTTTTTTACCTCATCATAGAAGCATTGAAGTGAGTAAGGATCCTTTGTAATTTTCCTAACATATTTGGGTGGATGACTAACAACAAGTTCAGTTTTGATACATGTAAAGGAAGGAAGATGATCAGAAATGTCAGATAAGATAATACCAGATGTGGAACATTTCAAACTGTGAGATAGATTACAAAAGATATGATCAATGAGAGTAGCAGTCCTATCGGTTAACCTTGTTGGCAAAGTGATTTTAGGTAGGAAGCCATTACTAAGTAAAGTATCTAAATACTCAGCATACTTGATTCTTGTATTTACCTTAAGGAGATCAATGTTTAGATCACCAACAATAATTTTGTCTGATGATTCCCTTGATATCGTTTCAATTATTGGACTGAGATCATGTATAAAGGCATCAATATCATCATTTCTGTCATGCGGGGGTCTATAAATATTACATAATGTTACTTTTTGCTTCATATCTGCACCAGTTATGTCTATGAATTGGCCTTCCCAATGTCTGCTAGGAGAATAGAAGTTTCGCATAGCAAACTGAAAATCTTTACGTAAATAAATCATCAAACCACCGTGGGAACTACATGTTGCAGCCAAAGGAATCAGTGTATAGTTATTAAGGTGAAAAAGTGAGTCAGCTGACGATGGATTTTCGATCCAGGTCTCTTGAAGACAAATAACACTAAATTCAAAATTATTTTCAGCTAGATTTTCAATCATCACCTTAAAGTTATCAAATTTGGCATTTAGGCTCTGAATATTTAGAGTCAAAGCTGAAAAAGTGTTCATCAATGGCTTAAGATATTCTGAGAGATCTTTTGTCTCTACATATGGAGAGTCAGCTGCAATAGAAATAGCATTTTCAAGGTCATTTTCATTGTTCAACAAATCATTTAAACAGTTTACAGATACACCACCAAAATTTCTAAGTACTTCATGTTCCAGAGAACGAGGGATCATGAGTTATCTAAATATGAAAGATGTATGTTTTCATGATATATTACAGGCAAATTCATTACATGCACCTTGCAGGCCTGACAAATATTCGAGGACTCATCCATAGGAAAGACAGAAAATTGGATATTAAATCTGAGAGTAATAACCTTGTAGATGACGACATGAGGTTCTGAGTACTGAGGATTAGAATAATAAGGATAAACATAATATAATAAATGTGTTATGTGAGCATAAGCATTGACATAAACAGTAAGCCACTGTACCATTTGCCTTGTCCTGGCAAAAGGTACTTGCTCACAGAAGTAAATGATACATGTGCTGCATGAATGCAGCTGATACACCTCAATGTTATACCTTGATTTTGGTAAAATGTGGAAAATAAAAGCTGAAAGTTCTTACATATTATACAGCCATATTAATTTGTATCTTCTATTTAAGGTATAAAATTTTAGCGGGATGATAAGCAAATTGCAACTGATTCAACTGCTTTCCTGAGACCAATAGGAGTTACAATACGAATATGTACGCAATTTCAATAACTGTACATATAGGAAAACTAACAAGGGCTTAGTCCTGAACAATGCCACTATGATGCTCATACACTTCACTAATTTCGTGATTACTTCTTCGATAGGATATCTCATACCATCATAACTACTGCAGAGCATAATTAGCCATTTTTCTTGTGCAAGATATTTTTGTGTATTGTGACACGATTGGAAGCATTGTTTTTCCCATGACTCACCTTATCGTAACTTTTGGCTGATATGGTTTATGGTTAATAAATGCAGTATACACAAGCAGGATGGTAAGTGTTGTTTTCTCATGTGACAATTTTGAAGCTTTTACACGTACCTGGCACCACACCGTCTGTTCTTGTTCTTTCTGTAGTGCATGTATTGGCACCTAGCATCGTCTGTCTGTGTCTCTGTAATTCGTCACATTTTCCTCCTGGGCACTTAATTTCACGAGTTTTTTTATTTTTACTTGAAGTGCATGTTTGTCTAGACCTCAACCAAATTTTGTATCAAAAACCAGCAAAACTAGTATTTATCGTAATTTTCGGCTTTATCTTCGTGGTGTTACATGCACATACGTTCCCAGCGTCTGCCTGAAGCCCGTTTAGTTATCATAGGCAGTTTTTAAAATCTACTATAATTCGTTGTTATTACGTACTTTACTCTTTATTTTCACACTGACCATATGATCAGCAAAGGATCAGGGATGGTCATATTTTCCATGAAAGTTTAGACATTCTTCTCTTTCTACATATATCCTATGTATGCACAAATTCCGGGCGATTTAAACGGCAATATTGAACATAAGATATTTTCGAACATAATTAAAAGACCGACCCAGTATCACAGCCTGACCATTCAAAGATCTGCAGCTTTAACCACTGTGCCCAATCACCTTGAAATGTTAGTGCTTCTAAACAGCACGTATAAGCACAAGAGGGTATTTGTTTTAGCTGTTTATGGCTTCCAGGCAGCATATATATGCTCTTTATAAATCGTATATTGTAAAAACTTTGATCTCCAAATATTTGAGCATACATTGTTCCTTAAGCCTAAAAATGCCTGTTTTATATTTGCTTGTAGTTTGAAAGACGTAGCTTTTTTCTTATTGACACGAAGAAAGTATAACTTCAATATTATCATACATGTTCCTACAGTGCAAATCTGCTGATAATGTAAAATTAAATAACGCTACAATCATAATATATGATATATTAGGTCCGTTTCTGGAAATTGTTTTTTCTGATATGCTTTATACTGCTTTCACACTACACAGGGGTGCCAGTCAATACGGTATCTGATATATTTAAATACCCTTTGCATTCAAACGACACCCCCATGTGGACACTCTTCAGCTATAGAGTATCGAGGTGCAGAAATACTGCGTGTCCATACCGAAGATGCAGCAGCAAGCAGTAACTTTTATGGGACAATAAAAATTTGATACTCCCAACCCTCCTCTCCTTGCTACTGAGAACACAACGCGGCGCTGATACCGTAGTTGTAATAGGTCACAAAATACACATGCCCTGGGACAACCTGGTGAAGGGGCAATGCTTGAGCTGATACCACAGCCACATGGGGTATAGTACGAAAGCAATGCAGTATCGAATATTGGTGCAGCACCACTGAAGTTTACCAGTGAGAAACGTGATGGGGAGCTGATACCGTATTTGCTAGCAAATCACCCAATACCGGATTGACCAGACCGCTCTATAGTAAAACGGTATTATATATAAATGATTTTAAACATCGTTTCAGATCAATATGTGGACTCGTGGTTTATAGAGTAGAAAAGTCCCACGATGAAATTGGTTTGTACGGTAACTTATTATTTCCGCCATTCAATTGTTCTAACAAAACTTTGGAGTTGGGCAAAATCCAAAACCTGTTTACAACAGAAGTTGCTCCTATGCGATAACAGTAATTTAGCCAAAACTGTTGTATCTTTTTAAACCATTTCACAGCTGTTTAATTGACCTAAATTTTGAGCCTTTAATAAATCGGGACTTCTATATAGAATTTTATGAAGTTTTAGAATTTGGAAAGTTCTCAGTAAATGTGCATGTTCATCAGAAAATTTTATGTTGAATGCCTAAAACATTGTTAGGTTGTTCACTTCGCGATGGTACAATTTTATTTTTACTTTAAACGTATTGTCGAAATTTGTGACTTCCAATCGTTCGAAAAAGAACATGACGTCTCATTGATACAGCACATATAATTTAGCAACAGCTAAATATTTTTCAAGTTAGATAAACTGTTAGCATGGGCGTTTTCTGGATATTACCAGCCGAGGGTTGAACGTCTACTGTTGATAGTTGAGAGTGGTGGTTATATCTGGTGTTGTAGAATCCTGTGCTTTTGTGTAAAGTTCTAAAGAAAATATTGTATGTTGGCGTGTATTGTTATGTTAATCCCTTACTGGTGTGATATAAACGGCCGATTTTTCTTCCCGGGTGGGTGGCATATCGCCAGCTTTCCTAATGCAAGGTACAAAAATAATTTCTACAGCTAGTTATGCGGCCGTTTGTGCTGTGGCAATACTTGCCACTCCAGAGCCAGGAGGGTTAAGATACATGACGTAATTGTCCGTTTAAAAGCTTTTTTTTCTGAAATGTTAAAGTTCATTGGGGTGTATTTTGTGAAACTATATTTCCCGACAAGGATAGCTACATTTTGTGTTTTGTATCTTTTAGTCTTGTTTTATTGTCCAGTGTTCTGGAGGCTACATGTGGTTGTAGGGGCTTGCGTGGCGTGTTATATAAGCCACTTGGATTTGTAAGTTTATGCCCTAGCTGCTCCTACATACGTTACATGTCGCACGTATTTAAAATGTAGCAATGTGTATCGCTTTCTTGGCTGCAATCAATTAAATTTATCGGGTCTCATGGTCATAAATGTTAAAATTCTTTAATTCTGGTCAGACACCCGATATATACGTAAAGTTGAAAAAAGTGAACTTGTTTATACACGCATTGAAAGTATAAATTTATGTGAGAACTCTGAAGTATGCTACGCACGTAATACTGTAATATCGTATTAAAGGCATAGACTTTATATTCATAAGACCAAGTCCATGAAATTGTTATTTACACTATTTGATAGCGGTCCTCAAGGCAGGAGACGCACCAGTTCAGAGTAGTGTCTTTTACAACTAGCGCTTTCAGTGTTGTAAGCAGGCATTATGATTGACCATGTCAAAAACTGCAGATTAACTTCAAAAGACCAACAGTGTAGCTTTCTTCTTACCCAGAGCCCATAATATAACACTTTGGACGCGTAACAATGAAGTCTCTGTTCTGTGACCTGTTCCATTTGTTGACTGAAAAGGTTCTGGAAAGTTGTTGCAAAGATGTTGTGTGTTACCTCTTCAACTGATACATGACAAAAGGCACAAAACACAGGACCAATGAACGGTCTCACAGTTTCCATACATTCTTCATGATCACCGATAGCTTGTATGATTGCCCTGATCTTTTCAATGCAATAGTCACTAAATATGTTGGCGAGCTCATCCGATTTATTTGCAATGGTGATGTCTTATTATCCAAGAATGGATTTACAACTTGAAACAGCGTCTTTGTCTTGGCTTTGTGTTCGCTACAACGTCAATAGAGTGTTTTGTTTTTCCCTCATGAATTAGCTGATTGGTACTGTCATCCCCTTCATTGAATGTGTCTCTGTGAATGGCCATGCTGTTTTGCACCAGAGTTGTTCTGTTTGTCTGCATTTTTGTTTGAAATTTCAAAGCTGTGACATTCAGCTTCAGGGTTCAATGATACCATCTTGAATCTCAAAAGAGGCAAGCTGTCCCAGACTTTATTTCCCATTGTCAAAACTTTACTCAACTCATCAATAACACAGAGCAGTTTACATGCCATTTAAGGATTAATGGATTAATACCGCCAACATGGGGCTTGTGCCTGTACTCTGATCCGGCCGCCAGAACAACACCGTAGCCAAAGGCGAGGATGTTGTGCTGGCGGCCAGGACAGGGCATCCATGATAGAATGATCTATTAATGATATCAGTCGGAGAAGAAGCATATATATATAGCTTTCAGTCTCCTGTAATTGTGCTCTATAGTTGGGAGAGAGTTTATGTTAGTGATTAGTGAGCCAAAATTCGGTAATGATCTGAAAAATAATCGATGCTATAGGTTGAAGGTACAGCTGAGCTATCTTGCCCGGTGATGATAAGATCTAGTGTATGGTGTGTCCAATGAGTGACATCAGTAACATGTTGGACAAGGCTGGAGGACAAGACTAATTGAAGGAACAGCTGCATGGTCATTTGTGTTCTCAACATAAATGGTGAGGTCCCCAGCAGTTACAAGGGATCCTTTCAAAGTAACATTCAAATTCTGCAAGAATTTGCCTGCATATAAGACCATTAGGCCATATGGTAGTGGTCTGTATACAATGAATTCTCTAACAGTTTTACACCCTGACAGAAGACACTGTAGAACTTTAAATAAGTGCTCCGAGTGTGTATTAAAATGCAGGACACATTTTACCTGCTACAACGGATCAACACAACACTGACACCCCCAGTCTCATTCTTTGTCGCAAACAGACCCAGGGTTGAGTGTTGCCTGGTTGTACTGTGCACTTTTCCGTTTGGGAGTTCAGTTAATCTTATTTGAGTAAGGTTGCCGTGGTTAACACAGCCTGCTGTGTCCGCTGGCAAGTATGCTTCATGGATTTGCAAACAGTCCAAAGGGGTGACCTGTGGTTGTATGTTGTGTTGTTTCCACATACCTGCCTTTGTTCCTCAGCAGTACAACAGGTTCGGCGCTTTTATTGTCATTGTAATGACCAGATCTATAGTCCTCTTTTTCCGATGGTCGATCAGTTCATTCCTGCTGTAAGTCAAATCGTTACGCTACAGCGGCACAATACATATGGTGGTTGTCAAATGATTTCTAGGCACTGTCACAAGTAAAATATCCACAAAGTTCACAGAACTGCCAGGTGAAACGCAAGTGTCAAGCGTGATCTGCAAATGTCGTGCCTTATCCTTAATTTAAAAGAAAAATAAAAATCAAATACCCCAGGATAAACAAACAGCTTATAAGGAGTAGTCATGGTCATTTCTGGCAGCTACTTGAACCCCTCATACAGATTTTATTACAGTATTTATGCCCCCTCCTACCAGTGGAGGGGCACATGGTAATCACTTTTTCTGTGCGTCCATGCGTCTGTTCATCTGTCCGTCCTTTCTGCTTTTCGTGTCCGGGCTATAATTCGCTTGTCCTCCAAATTAAAGAAACTAAATACACAGGTGCATCGGGACATAAGGGTGTGTTATGTGCCAAAAGTAGGTCTGGTAAAATTATGTCCGAACTATAATTTCTTTACTATCTAACTTAATTTCAAAAACTTCACACACACACACACACACACACACATATATATATATATATATATATATATATTTATATATATGTTGACCTAAAAGTGTATCATGAAATAAAATGAGGTCACTAGGTCAGGCACCTGGGTCACGGTGATACAATCATGTAAAACCAAATTACTTTTCATTTCCGGAATGTAATGCTATTGTCCTTCAAGGTAGATTAATGAAACTTTACATACGGGTGCATCTATACATACGGGTGTGCCATAAACACTCAATAGGTTGGTAGGTCAATTGTCTTGGTCACACTGACGTATCCTTGTAAAATCATGTCTGGACTATTATTCCTTCACTATTTAACTTAGTTTCATAAAACTTAACAAACACGTATATCTTGACGTAAAGATGTGCCAAGAAACAAAAATAGGTCACTAGGTCAAATATCTGGGTCTCTGCTGTTCGTTTCCAGACTATAATTCACATGTAGATTAAATAAATTTTGCACACAGGTGCATCTATAGATTAGGGTGTGTCATGAACCAAAGGTCGGTCAAGTATCTTGGTCACAGTGACATATCTTTGTAAAATCATGTCCAGTCTACAATTGCTTTCCTACTTAACATAGATTAACAAAACTTCACCCTCATATGTTGACCTTAAGGTGTGTCATGAAACAAAAGTAGGTCACTAGGCCAAGTCTATTGGTCTCCACTATTCGTATCCGGGGTATAATTCGCTTGTCGTTTAAATTAGATTATGAAGCTTTACACACAGATGCATGTACAAAATCATGAAGGTGTGTTATGTACCAAACGTACGTCACTAGGTCAAGTGTATGGATCACAGTGACATATCCTTATAAAATCGTGTCAGGGCTGTAATTTCTTTACTATTTAACTCCATTTCATGAAATTTCACACATACGCATATGTGGACCTAAAGGTGTGTTATGAAACAAAAGTAGATCACTAGGTCAAGTATCTGGGTTACGCCGATACATTCATGTAAAACAACACTACACTTCAAGCTGGGGCTGGCTCTTCTGTTGTCATTCGACTAAGGAACATGAAACTTTACACACCTGTGTGTCTGGACACAAGAGCGTGTAGTGCATAAACGTAGGTCACTAGGTCAAGTATCTGGATCATGGTGATAGCTTTTTTTTTATTGACTATAGTCATTCCAAAATAAGACGTTTGATTAACAAGGTTATTAATGAGGCGAAGAGGGCATGTATCTAGCAATCTCTTATTGCCTTTTATTTGTTGTATGTTCAATGATGTATAGTTGACTATAACATAGGTATAAATCTAATAATTCTAATCTTGTTATGCAGCGATAGGATCGCTTTCCTTGAAACGGGCCTCCTGTGTTATATTTTTGATAAGGCGAAGAACAACCTAAATTAACGAGCATGCTAGTGTGTTGCCAACGTTGAGTAAACTGCATGTAAAATGTGTAGCAGATGCAAGAAATTATATTCACAACCAGCACAAATCATAAGTAAGCTTGAAATATTATGAAATAGCTTGCAATTGTAACTAGTGCTCATTCATGCATTTTTAATAGAACACCGTCTGCCATTATCTTTCAGACATGAATGATTGTTAATTAAGTCAATATTCATTGTCAGAGTTTCGTCAAATTTCAATAAAAACTACATTGTACACTATGAGATCTTGTGGTGTCCTCTGTGCCTACTTCGCAATATTTTAAAACTGTTCAATCGGTGGTGTTTTTAATTGTTGCTGGTAATGTGTTATAACATGTGGCTCTTCGGTACGCAAAGGTTCTTTCGAGACTGTTTATTTTAGGTCATTTCGATAGAACGTCACTGTTGTTTGCTTATTTGGTGTTTTGCTGATATCTATAGCCGAACTGTCCTATGAAGTAGCTTTGGGGCAGCACTGTGGAAACACTTGATCATTGTGACACCCATTCCGACAGAGACAAGCAGTTCAGTTCTTTTACCATGTCAGGTGTGTGAGTGTATTTGGTCAAATCTGTAGTGTTTTAAAATCGGATTTCCCAGCATTACAGTAAACGGCATTTCAATGTTGTCAAAAATGGGCAGTAGTGGTCATTACATAAAGGTTTTTTTTTGTCTCCATATTGCGGATACCACGAATAAGTCATGAGTAGCATAGGACGTTAATTTGGGATGCCCACAAAAATAAACACCGCTCTTTGTCTCGGTTGTTCACCTTTATTTGCCCACATCTGAAAAAGCGACATCCCGGCTTCACGTAATACAACATTTTAGTTTTTTTTTGTACCTGTTTACACTTATTAGTGCTAACATGCCGAATTAAAAGTTAGAATACTGTTCACCGATGATAATGCTCTACTTGCGACGCACAGATTGAAGTAAATTTGGCCCAACTTCATGTATCCAGATAATCAACACCGATGCACCGTTCTGGGTGCATTTTTTTGAAAAGCTAGGACACTGCCCTGCCATATTTAGCCTAGTTCAGTAAAACAGTTATTTTGGTCACAAAGACATATCCATGTTCTTGCATGCAACGGTTCTTTGTGATTTCTTATTCTCGTGGTATATATGCATCCATTTCAATTTGAATGTTCATTCCTGGTGGAATAAGGGATTATGACCTTGTTCGCCAGCTTATCTTATAAGATGAGTTTGCTACTGGCGTCAGCACAGAGCCTGTTTGTCAATCCTATGTCGGCCCTCATCCGTCCAGTCAATAACTTGCATAGGGACACAATTTGAAACCAGTAGACATATATTCGTGAAGCTGCCATTCGTTTTGTCTATTTCTTGATGACTTGATTTTTTGCAATTTATTGACTTCTCTTAAACCGAAAGTCAGGTTATGTGAAACAAGTTGGAAATGTTGTTTGTGAAAAGGCCAAACAAGCTCATGGGGGTGGTCGTCCTCTGGATCACTGGTTTCCAGGAGTTCTTATCTTAATCGAATACTTATTGTTTACCTCTTAAATGGATCTCCTAAAGTCAACCTAGTCTGAATTATCACAAGGATCCCAGGTTAATATTCTTCATAAAAAGGCCTTTCATTCAAGTGCCAGTATGCATATAGTTCTAGAGAAAATACCCAAGGTCAACAGCTTTTCTTTGCGCGCATTGCGCCCAATGCGCCCCGAGAAAAGCTGTTTATCCAGTCCTAAATTAGGCACTGAAAGAGTTCATGCATATACTCCTATTTATTGTGATGCAAGTCAGTGGGGATTGCAATGATATTTCGCATTCCAAATGTGCTCCCCAAAGCCGTCAACCAGACTGATTCCAAACGAGAAGCGGATGTACCATGCAGATATATACGATGCTTGTTCAAAGGGACCCACTGAAATGATTCTTGGATTTCTTTTTTTCCGCAAACTTTAATTTGTTCAGCAGGCGGTCCTTCGCATGTCTGAGCTTGGTCATGGAGAAATTAAAGAGGATTGAAATTAAAAAATCTTAACTTTGTAACGCTGGGTTGCATTGGCTCACTAATGTCATAAGCGATGTTTTCAAGCCATTAGTATGAGCGTGTCACAATCACCATATCGTCGCTGGGCAATGAGAAAATGCATAATGAAAGCATGTCTGGAAACTGAAGAAAATATACTGACCGTTGGATATATTGCCCCTTAGAGGATACCTTGGAGAATATACAGGAACGGTAATGGTGAAGCAAGGTATCATATTTTATTTGTGTCATAAATAAATCAAAAATATTATAAACAGGCTTATGATTATTTTTCTTTCAGAATTATAGTTTCAATATAATAATTGTATGTATTGGACAGGTACATTGTACAAATTGGTTTGTACAATACAAATCGTTAACAGAGTGCTATTTTCCTCTTTGGCTCCTCACTACTCCCGCTTGAATTGTCCACACACGTCGTACTTAAAGAACAAACACACAGAACCAGACGTGTGACAACAGTGGTACAGGAAGTGAACTCACTGTGGCAAAATGGAAACGAAATTGGGAGTTAACCTCATAAATAACATGAAATCATGCACAGACGGATCGGGGGGATCGATCGAACCCCTCTCTGTGATGTGAAAAAATAAATTAAAAAAATAATAAAATAAAGCATTGGAAGATAAGATCAAACAGCTTGACCTATTACCACAGATTTCAAATTAAATCTACTCTCTGGAGGTATGTATAAACATATACCATCTTTTAACTGTCCATACTTATACATATATAATCGTTACGTTTCAATACTCATTCTGTGTGCTTTTTGGTATTAAAATGCTATATATTACATCCAAGGCTTGGTCTACGCAATATTGTTACTCATGCTACTTACATTGCTATTATGGTTATGGCTTTAGTCCATTTTATTTTCAAACCAGCGACAGATTTGTCAGATTGCCAATTCAGTCAAGCATAATTATAACACAGCTACAGGAAGTTTATATCCAAAACTTTAAGTTTCAAATTGAAGACTTATATATCCCAATGCGGGTCTAATATGGACAATTTGGAGGACATTTTTAGGCTGATGGTGTTGGGAACAAAAGAGCATCATTTTTAGAACTTCAGACTGGTTTTTACTGAGAAATAGATAAATTTCAGATATGTGTCCTCCTACATATAGGTCTTTTATGTTGGCATATTTACTCAATAAGTACAATATTTTGTTGATCTGCATGTATGTGCACCAATTGTCAGAACGAGACTATGCCACTCCAACACTGTATATTTTTCTCAAGCTACACCAAAAATTTTAAAAGCAGCAAGAAACACAGGTGTGCACCTGCACATTTGTTACTTAAGACCTCGAATTTTGACTTTCACAAGTCTCACTGGGAGTATATACAGTACTGGTAAAATTATTAGATCTTTATAGTTCCTTTTTGGTTTGGTGGTATCGGCTCTATATGGTTAAGCTTTCAATATACAATTTAATGCTAAAGGCAGTATAAAGAATCAGACGGATACAAGAAACCTTTTTATCAGTCTTATAGATGATATTTGTATCCGCTGGCATCTCCTGGTTTAGAAAGAGAGCTCGCCAAAACATACACTTACACTGTAGATTTTTGAATGTTATGAACGCCAAAAATATGTGATGAGCCAACTGAGTGGGGGCAGCCCAGAGCAGGTAGAAATTTGAAGCACAGGCTCTACCATCCTGTTAAACGTTCGTAACTTTTCACACCCCATACGCTATACCTAGGAAGGAAATATGAAAGCTAATGGGAAAACCCAGTTAAGTGAATTTTGTGTATATCAGATATATCAAATCGCCTTGTTAAAATAGTCTCAAATGCCAGGAAAATGCGTCTGAGATTTTTGTAGACTTTTCAAAACTTTCCGGGGAGGTCCCCGGACCCCTGCAGTAAGTTTCGTACCTTCAGCACTCGCCATTCGACCCCCCCCCCTTTAAAAAGTCTGTATCCGCCCCGGTCAAGCCTCTCTATGTGAATCACAGAATAATTATTATGCCTTTCTGCATCATCACTGTCTTTAGCCTGAACAAGTTTGCTGGATGTTTCACTTCACCAGTGATAAATTGTAAAGTCAGCTGCTTCTGTTGGCACATTGGGCCAAAAATGGACCAAAAAAAGCTTCTTCTGCTAATGTTGAAAGGCGCATTTGTTGTGATTATCACAGGAAGCATTAGTCTTTCTTAAGACTCTTTCGTAGTTAATGTGTTATATAACAAAATAGCTAGTGAATATTATAAAAATAAATGAGGGGGTGGTCATAGCGTCTAGCTAGAACAAGCCAGCCTGCGAATCGGTCCTCGAGTGCAGTGATGAAAGCGTCTTTTAATTTTCGCAGGGTTCCGTTCTCATCCGTTCTGCAGCGCTGCAATGCCGGTCAGAAAAAGCACACTCCAGCCAGGCAATAGCCACTCGAACCACGCAGGTACACTTTGATATGACGTGTTGAAGTAGGTCTACGGCCAGGCAACAGTGCCGGAGGACCACGAATTACGCTGACAGCTGTGGCACAGATGTCTGGATGACATGCAACAGAGGAACAAAGTCAAAATTTATGTTGCAGCATGTACAACAAAGTGTTAGCAATGACAGCGAATTTGTAAGTTTACCCGCAGGGACTACATCATAGGTCCATTGCATCACGCTGCATGTAGAATATAGTGGTCCAAAATAGATAATTGTGTTATTTCCATGTAAATTGTCAATATACTCTTACATATAATGTCCACTTGTATCTTCTATGATCTACTTAGCAGAAAATATTCCAATTCCAATTCCAATGGACAAGTTTGTTATTATGGGCCTACCGGGCATCTTCATTTTGTTACTGGGTTGCATATTGCCAAAGCTTCTGCGCTATTTTTCACAGCACTGTTCTTACAGTAGGCCTACCTTGCTTGGCCAATGCCGTATCATGCTGCAATACGTGTCATCAAAGAGTACACATTCCCTGATCGGCTCTAGCCTGACTGAGTTCATAAAATGTACAATGCAACATGAATTTAAACTTTGTTCCCCTGTTGGATGTTGCCCGGACTTCTCTACCACAGCTGCCAGCACAGTTCATCGTCCTCCCGTACTGTTGCCCGGTCGTAGGCCTGCTGCTACAGGTGTTATCAAAGTTTACCTGTGTGTTTCGGGTGGCTGTTGCCTGGCCTGTATGTTTTTTGACCAGCACTACCACCGCCGAACGAATGCGACCGGAACACTGCGAAAATTGAAAGGCCCTCTCTTTACTCCTCTTTAGGACCGCTTCTTCTAGCTCAACGCTATGACATGGAATGCATAGTTTTGACGTTTCAGAGAGACCTAGGGCATTTATAATAGCTTCATGTAAAATTAACCACATTCAATGGGCATTGTTGTACAAAGCAGGCTTGCAGAGGTTTGTGCAATGAAGCAATTTATAAACCTCTGAGTTGATATTCTGGGAAGATGGCAACGTTTGTTCATATCGCTGTTCAGCAGATTGATCCGTGCATGTAATTGTAATGCAAAATGTTTGGTCTAGTCAATGACGAGGTCTTTCATTTGTGATATTTGACGAAAGGATCCCATACACACTTTTGTGCATATTTTATTTGGTCGGCGTCTGAAACCTGAGTAATCCACTGATGTGGGCTTTGACTTTTTATGTTCCTAAACAATCTAAAAAATCTTTAAAATAATCATCTTGGCATGGCCATATATCTTTGCTATCCTGATTTACATTTCTTCGTCCATGGTTTTATTTTGCAGATAGCAGAACAATAGAAGAGGTCCCAATTAGTGATTTTATGTGTATTTGACTGAATACACAACCAAATATACAAAATTGTTGCGGGCTAGAGATGTGTATTCCCATAAGATTATATCTATGTTAAAGTAACATTCAATACGTTGAATAGATTTGCAACAAAAGTTATCAAATTTAAAAGAGTATTTTAACTATAAAAAACATTATTATTATTATTATAATTATTATTATTATTATTATTATTATTATTATTATTATTATTATTATTCCATCAGTTAACTCACAATGATGTCAAATCAATGTAAATTAATAATCCGCGTGATATGCAACTTGACTAAATTCGGCAATGCTGACCTACAAGAAAGCACGTACTAATACCTGTTGCCATCATATAACAGTGTCGTTACAATGCCACTTTTCACATGCATGACTTTCAATATCATGATGTAATAATCAATTTGTTTACGGTTAAACGTGATATGTGTATTCAATATAATCATACTAACTTTATTCAATAGAATTTACATTTACGGAAAAAGTCACTCTTGTAAAGCGTCATAATAGCTGGACCACACCCAAGGGACACTCTGCATACTTCCTTCAGATAGCATGTCAGGTTTGTGCCAAAGCAACACCCATTCCACCATACGAAAAGAAACAGCACCCACATTATGGATGGTTCAGTGCAGTTTTGTTGCACCACATTGCAGGTTATACCATGGATGCACCTCTTGCAAATCTGTCCTTTACAACTGACTATCCCACTGGCCAAACCAGAATTGCGGAGCATGTTTCATGATATGTTAGGATAAGCATTGATGCACCTTTGTAAAATGATACATATTATTAAACAGTTCAAAACTGCATTTTTATAGAGGTTAGACAGCAACAGGTTAGCTTGCGGACGGAAAGAGTTCGGACTGTGGAAGAGGGCAATGACTACCAAGAAGTGGTCCTGGACAAGAAGCCACAAACAGATAATGTATTATATATATATATATATATATATATATATATATATATATATATATATATATATATATATATATATATATATATTACACTCACTGTCACAGAGTCAGCAGAATGCTGGTTGCTAAGCTTAATAGCAGTTACAATATAATGAGTCAGTGAGGAGATCACTGAATCCCTTCAGTGAATCAATATGAATTTTAAGCATAATATATAAAGATATAAAAAACATGCAAGTATAGTGTCAATAAGAGACTGTCACATGCAATTAAGTCGAAATTTTGGAAAGGTTTGCGGCTCAAGATAAATTGCTACACAAAATTAGCTGAGTGCTACACAAAATTTGTTTTTGTGGAGCAAATTTGCTATACATTTCTGAAAATTTAAATTGTTCCCTGATACATATATATATCTGGGGTATATCTTGATTTCCATATTTTCTCGTACGGGGCATCCTGATGTAATTGGATGTATTCAAGAGGCCATGCATGTTATTTACAATTAAAACTGATATCGCATTGTAAGAAACCAGAAATTATTTTTAATAGCCATAGTGGGAAATATCACGTTGTGTTGAAGCTATTTATACAGACATCTGCTTATATTCCGAGCAGTACATGATTTCACATTGATTTTGTTTACTCTGACTTTTGGAAATACATTTATAGGAAGTGGTTCTTGACAAAAAGCCACAAATAAATAATGTATTATATATATGTATATATATATATATATATATATATATATATATATATATATATATATATATATATATATATATATAGGCAACAGAGGGAGTTCTTGACAACCACATCATTGGTCTTCCCTTCGTTGACCTGCCTGCTGTTTGGACTGATTGGCTGTTCCATGATGTCAGACAGATTGGATATTATTTAATGGCCGTAGGCCTTTTGTCATAACTAACTGTTTCAACTAGATAGTGATAAAGATGGTTAAGAAACACATAAATGCCTCAAAAAATACAAAGACAAAATATTGATAGATCAGAAAATCGGAAGAATCGATGATACACGGTAAGGGAGCAGCGTGACATAATTTTAAACAGGTCTATTTCTTCACTAATGCTACTAAATAGTGCGGAAAAACAGTACCCATATTCATATATTCCAACACAACAATGACAACAGAGAGATTCATGAGTTACAAAAACATCAACATTCATCTCCTAATTCCAAAGTGAAGAAACAAATTTCACTCCCGACTTGAGACAGGCAACTGGTGGCTTTAAACCTGTCCTCCGAACCTTTGAGACCTTCATTACCTACAGACTTCAGGGTTTTTTTTCCAAAACATAAATGCCTAAGCACCCAAAACCCAAATTGTATAAAATACCAAAGCTAAAAGGACAACGTAGGCCTGTCACTTTACGATTTTCCTGACTTCTCTGTCAGCTGAGTTTGAAGTAAAAGAAGAAAATGGGCCACCGTTTTTGTAATACTGATGATTCTGAAACATAATAAACACAACATACTTCCATCGCAACTATAACTCGGAGAATAAAGCCCACAGTAGGCTGGATTCAGCAGTCATATTAACTTGGTGTATTTTTGTAAGTTACAGTCAGGAAGGCCTGCCGAATGAATTATGTTGTGAGTATTACCATACGGGGGCAACTATTTCATATATATATATATATATATATATATATATATATATATTTATATATATATATGTGTGTGTGTGTTTACAAACACAACGAACTTGCCTGATACTTACAAAGGTGTGCTTGTGAGTGTGCTGTGTGGAGTTCTGTAACAGGACAAACGATCTGCCAATGCCATGGCAGCAAGTTCAGAGGCCAACACATCTGCAGGTAGATTGCACAAAATACCACGTTTATATATATATATATATATATATATATATATATATATATATATATATATATATATATATATACATATATATACATATATACATATATATATACATATATATACATATATATATACATATATATATATATATATATATATTGGTCATTTACAGGGATGGTCCCACCAGTAAGCTGATTTACGATAAAACAGTAGAACCTGTTTTGAATAAGCACCGAAATAAACTGTCATAGCTGCAATCCCAACCACTATAGTTTTATTGGCGTTTTTTTAAGTGTTTCGTATGTGGTAATGAAGGTTGTTAATTCCTTCTGTGTACATATATTTGTATAATACGCTTCATTCATTAAAGATGCCCTGTAAAATGCCCAATCACTACTTCTAGGTAGCAACATGAGTTGGTCTCTGCGGCACCTCTTTTGTGTGATTAGGCGGATGACGCTATATTCATGTCCTAACCCACATTTTTACAGAGTGTCGATCTGTACACCAAAATTATTTTTCGGACAGAAGAACCAAAAGTCTCTAAATTATACTGACCTCATCATCTGACCATCTGAAAAAGTCAGAAATGATTACCCCTGCTGTCGCTACAAAGATTTGCTGCCAATAGATGGAAAATAAGTCAAATGAGCTCCGAGTGCAAATGTAATACAGACTGATATGGAATGTATAATTCTAGATCACAATGAAACAGAAATGTAGCAGTGTACACACCTTCCCATCTTCTTTAGGTCATGTCTGCTCTCAGCTGAACATGGCATCTTCTTAGGGTTGATTTGAATGGAGAGCTTCACTTAATGAGGACACTTTGAATCGCCTGAAGACCCTAAGATGTTGGTGTGGGTTTTTTGTCTTTCCTCTCACATACTTTCAAATAACTTCAATTAAATAAATTAACAATACTTTATGTGTAGCTATTTTGCGTTGCAGGATAAATTAAGATTTTAAGTTTTTCTTCTCTGCACTGGTAATTTTGTCATCATCTGATTGTCGGTGAATTTATGTTTAAAAGATGTACCTTGAGTACGATATATATATAACAACAATACTAATACTAATCCCAATAATGATGCTAGTGGTTATGATGATGATAATAAAAATAGCAAGCTCTGTATACATACCAACTGACATCAAGCAGCGTTTACATCTTTGCCAACCTATTTCACGTTACATGCTGAGCGATGTCATCCCTTTATTAGTCTAGTATGTCACCTGATCAAACACTTAATATAACAGACGATGCATCCTTGTTTCAGCCTTTCCTATGCTATAAGTAAGGATTCTTTAATGATCTCTCTCACAAATTTGTATATAGTAAAATTGTTAAAATATTATTTGTATAATCTGATAACAGAAAAGCTTGAAAGTATGTTTGTAATCAAGCATCTAATAATTAATTGCTGTCAGATGGTACCGATAATCCTTTCTATTATAGTTCAACTATCTACAATTAATGACGCAGCTAATTCTATAGATTGGCCAAAGCAAAGGTGGGATACTTTGAAAGTGTTTTCTTTATATATTTGCGTAATTCAGTCGAAACTTGGAAAAAGTACCTTTAACGTCATGTATGCTTTATACCTTTGTGCAAGATATAATTTACCAAGCACATTTAGACATGAAGCACAACAATATGGTTGCTTTGGTTTGGTTTGTGAAGTTAATATTATGAAAAAGAAACGTCCGTTTGGTGAGGTACATACACAAGCATACCGCAGCATCTCTTTTCATGTTATGATAAAAATGAAATCCTCTCAAAATGTAAACTTCACTATCCTTCACACGACTTTACATCGTAACCCTTTACGTCAGCACTTACTACGTCCTGGAAAATTGTTTTATGTATACACTTGCAAAAGACCACAATTAATCATATTCAAAACAAACCTTTTTAGTGTCGAAAATATCATTGTAATATCACCCGGAAACACAATGTGTGCTAAGCATACCAATCGCTATTTCAGGGCTCGTTATCAGGCAATGTTTATTCCAAATGTTTCCACACGTAGCGTTAACATCGAAAAAATTATACTTCAAATTATTCTAAAGTATCCGTGTAATAAAATGGCCATTATGTTTTATATGTTGGGTGAAGATTTAAGTAAGATTCTTAGATATTGCATACTCAAAGAACATAGCGTGAATACTATGCTGAGCAACGAAGTGAGGTTTTTCCAGCTGAATCTGCCAAGAATGATAAATGCGTCCTGTGGTATTGTGAACCACAGAACAAACTTTATGATTCAGTCGTCTGTAATGAACATTCTATTAATAGCTCCACGTGCCACGCTATTCCATGTTGAAGTCATTCACATGTATTTGTTATATTCCAGTCAATGTAAATTCATGTTTGTGTATATCTCTGATATCAATCAAAGGTTTCGGAAAGAATTGCTGTTATGTGGTTATCAGCAGCATGTAAATCATTTTTCATCAACCAATAAACTACGAGTTTACGAAGGGTGTACATTACGCCCACAAGTTGTCAAAACTGTAGTAACACCGACATATAGAAGCACTTCTATTCTAATGACCTATAAATGGCATGTATTTCAGTTTCATACAAAATATACACACATAGAATTGACAAAAATGAAACTAAATATGAGTTTGTATTTGTCCGAGTTCTTCACTAAATTCAGTCAGCTTGATTTTATATGGACGAAAACAGGCACTTTAGGAAGTCGATGGTTAATATTATTTCACAGTTATATTCTGTCATCATGTGGAAATTATATCAATTTACATATAGTGAATGCTCTTTTGACAAGGACACTGAAAGTACTAACAATATTCCGGAATTTGAAATATTTTCATATTAAAGCCTACCAGACAAATTGGCATGCCTTCTCAATAAGAATGAATTATTACGTTCGATGATCTGCTTCCTCTATATTTGCTTAAAACAATCATCAACCCGAAAGCTTTGATAACTTCTGACCGGTTAAATATGAGTCCAGTGCGTCCTGGGGATCAATATGAACAGCTGTTTTGGCTAAAAATTGCCACAAATAAATACCATGGCATCAAAGTCATAATTGTAGAATACATTTTGCATGAAAAGCAGATAAAGAAAAACTGTTTATTTTCTGGTCTATTGTTTCACAATGGAGATGTTGCTCATTCTCAAGTATTGGGACCGTTTTGTCAAAGTTTGGGAGACATGGTGATTTTATCAAGTAGAAGCCTTATGATCATGCTTGCTTATTTCTGGTCCTTTTCAACACCAGCTAGTTTTAAACTTTTAGTTTCTCAAACTACATGCAAATCAGTCTATTATACAGACGAGAATAAGAAACAGTTAATTCATTTCCAGCATATCCACCGTTCGTTATTTAGATATATCTTCAGTGTAGTCATGCCCTGCTTTGTGATGGTTGTTAACTTTGATAGTATAAAATCAACACGAAAACATCTGAACATTTTGTCACCAGCTTCACATAAAAATATTAGTATTGATGTTAGGATGCACACTTCTGGACACTTTAGGCTATCAGCCTGTCCCACGTATATACAGACTCTACGCCAAGATGGCTTCGTCCATTCCTTCCACATAGAAAAAGAAAATCAGCCATTAATATTGACTCACTCAGAATTAATCCAGGTAAAATTTTTGTTTTCTTCATGCGCAGTCCACAACGATCAACTCATCTTTTCCGTGGGATTTTATGAATTGTGCCCTAAAAAGTCCTTCAATAACACTACACATATTTTGTCACAACAGAGGGGTAGTTTTAGATGTTTTGATTATTGGCTACCTCCTTCTAGTTTCTTTATAAAATTGTCAAGGTTGGAATCCCTTATCCCATATCAAGTACACCTTGTTCTTCAATACTTAAAAACAAACAAACTGTGTCACAGATCATGGATTATAGACGTTTGTTTTGACCAGCAATTTAATATTTTGTTAAGAAAACAAAATAGAAAAGTTAAAAACTACCAGTTTCTGAAAATTAAATGGACATGGCAGGTCACCCCAAATTATCACTTGAAATGGATTTTTGCAGGAGTTATGGGATGTACCGTTAAAAGCAGGCACACACCTCTCACTCTCTGCCTAATTAGACTTCAGCTGTTCACAGACTTTCATTTCCGTTTTCCCACAAAGATAACCTTCCCGTCCATTCAATTGAACCGTAGTCCGTTTCATGTTGAACATAACAGGAACATAGTTGACTTTTATAGTATCGGTGATTACTTTTTTCAATACACTCCTCGTGGCAAAATATCTTTACATGGTACCAGCTGGGATGATGCAGAGTCAACGTGTAAAAGACTTTATTATCACCTGATTGCTATAAACGACAAGGGAGAACTCATTATGCTTCTGCAGCAGTTATATTTTTACAAGTATCAAAAACATAATAGACCACATCACGGATTCCTCTTTGCAGCCTCCCTAATTTTTATTGGTCTAAGAAAATCTAAGGTACGTACATGTAGTCAAATATAAGTTTTCATTGATACAAATATGTTTGCGTGTATTCAATCATTACCTGGCATAATTATGAGTGAGTTAACAGCTTTTCCGCGCGGGGAATCGACACAAAGTGCTAAATGGACGCCAAAGGATCCTGTTGATCTACATAATATTATAGTATGTATCATCTATACGTCTTCCCCAAATGTGTTTTATTAACGAGAACTTTATGTAAAAATAGTGGACATTTTACATTTTGCATCAGGAGGCTTGGGTAACATAGTTCGTTGCAATGAGTATGCACTCTAAATTGTTTCCTGTGACTCTATGATTTTGTCACATGTTATTTAAATTTGCTATTAGATTTATTGCATTTGATGACAGGATATTTTATTTTAGTTTGGAACAAAACAGAATGTTCTGTGCTTTTTGCGTGGTATATCTAGCATTTTGTCAAAATAGGTCTTCCAAAATGGTCAACTTGTTCTGCACATTCATGACATTATTAAAAATTCCGGAAAATGCTATTCATTAATATTACAACTTGGAATGGAATTATTATAGTTTAAGTTGCATTTGCAGTATTCCAATAACCACAAAATAAGGTACAGTATATTAGCGCAAGTTGGATGTTAGTTAGGTACATAAAAAACCCAATTTCATACTGCCTTATTGAAAAATAGATAACATTTCATTGATATCCAAGTGCAGTGACATCTTGCATTAAATCTTCTCGGAGTAATGAGGCCTATGAGTACAAAAGTATCAGTTACTAGCAGATGACATACAACACACCTTTGCATAAAGTATGTTGACTTCGACTTCTTACTTTTCTACACCAAAGTACGTAACAACCCCTTGAATCAGGCTGCTGAAAGACCTCTTCATGTCTGCTTTTAATCCATCTGCCCTTGGAGCAGCGGGTAAAAATTTACACATCGTATCTTCTGTATCCGTGAGAGAATCAGAGTCGCTTGTGTCTCAATCTGACAGTGATAAGGAGGTGGAGGGGCTCCATAATTTTCAATTCCCCTTGGCATGTAGGAAATAGTACAGAAAAACATGATCCATATTCATAAATTCCAAACCCAACAATGACAGCAAAGAGATTCCAGACTTGCCAAAGCATCAACATTTCTCTTCCAATACCAATGTGAAGAAACAAATTTCACTCCTGACTTGAGACAGGCAGTCACCCATAAAAGGCAACTGGTGGTTTTAAACCGGTCCTCTCAACCTTAGAAATAGTCATCATTTACCGCAGACAGTAGATCTTTTCCAAGATGTATAGGCCTAACCACCCAAAACACAAATTTCATTACGTCTGCCAAAAAGAAAAAGAGACCTGTTAGGCCTATCACCTTTCGGCTCTCCCGACTTGTCAGTCAGTTAAGTTTACAGCAAAAGCGTAAAGTAGGCCTACATTGTTTTTGTGATGTTTATGAATCTGGAACATTATAAACACACTCTACCTCCACTATAGCTATGAGTCGGAGAACAAAGCCCACTCCTGACTTGAGACAGGCAGAATTTAAAACAGAGGTCTCAGCGCCAAACCAATGTTAAAACAACAATTCAAGACCAAACACCCCTGCCCTGAGAAAGAGACTTGTCCAACTTACCCCTCCTTGGCTGCCAGCAAAATCAGTTGAAAGCCAAACTGCAAAAAGTCAAGTAACGAGTCCAGCAGGCGAGAGAGGTAAAGAAGCTGGATGGATGGGCAATGAGCTCTCTGAGGCCGCACTCTCTAGTACCAAGGCAAAAGAAATGTGCGGCATGTATTGGTGGTATCCATAAGAGACATACAGTGATACCCATAAAAAACACATTTGCAGTAAACTCTGAATCAGCCGCCCCAGTCAACTCAACGTAGACAAGCTAGCAAACAAACCCAGCCAAAAATAATTCATAGTAACAGCAAATCCTGAAGTGGCTGATGCTGAGCTCAGTGAAGACAATTGGCTAGCGGTTTTACTGTAAGACCATTTGTGCTCAAGGGCACAATAGGGGCCATCAAATAAGCCCAAGTAGGAGGAGGTTCTTCTGTCATTGCAGAGTGGTTTATTATACCTTCGGACTCAAGAGCTTACTGCTACGAGTGCCTAAATACTGCCGTTTTCATGTGATTTCAGGAAGGTAACATTCCTTCAAAATTTCAACTTCATGTTGTTTAAGAGGTTTAGATACTGCAGTGAACTGCAATGTCTGACCTCCAATCATTCATTGCATCATAGTCTCCCGTGCATGCACGAGCAATTCGATCCACACAAGGGAAAAGGCCGTTCAGCTCCAATGAACCCAAGCTGCAGTGTTTAAGACAGGCAACATACACTTTGTCATGGGCACACAGATTTGAATCCCGGTGGAGGCCTTCACTTTAATTCTTTGGGAAAATTAGGGGGCAACGTGTTAAGCCACAGGCATATGAAGTATTTTGAGTGCGAGAGCATTGATGATCTACTCCAGTAATACCACAAGGCCAGTATATGACTACCAGTGGGAACCAATGTTACGCATACCACTTTGAAAACACAAGTATAAAGTACATATTCCTTGCTTGAATAGGATATATTCATATATGTATGTCTTCCTTATCTTTAATTCTCTCTGTTGAACGTATTTTCAGTGTTTCCAACCACATGGTGTGTCATACACCTACAGTTACAGTTGCACATGCCTATTTTGCACAGCAACTGGACCTGTTTACCTTCCGTTTTAACTCTCTGCACAGGGCAACAACCTAGTTAGGGCTTAACCATGACAACAACAAAAACAACAACCAGGTTTCCGACCATAACTTTGATGCATCATAGTATTTTCAAACGCCTGCTGGCCCAAGGCAAGGCAGTACACATTACAGTAGACAAAATTTTCATATTATGACAATACTAACTTCCCCAATAATCAAAATCCCCAATTCAAGTATAAGCAGTAATCTTGAAACCCCCTTAGAGCTAGCATCTGTGATACTGCTTAATAGTACCTGCTCGTGAATCAATTATGATTTTCCACTAAATACAGTCATGGAGTATAACCGCTAGCAAATGCCATGATACAGCTAACCACATATGACAGTATGATCAGATTTTTTCTTTACTTCGAGGCTGCATCAATTCTGCAATGGAGAAAAACTCTGCCACCATAAACTATTGCTGCACCTAAGTTCAATAGACCCATTAAACTTTGTAGCTGCAGCTTAGAGAGTCATTGCATCCTGCATGCCATATGAAGCTGCTCTCTTATTTTCTCCAGTGTACCCGCAGGTTAATGTAAGCACTTGCCTCGGTGTCCACCCCACCCCTTACAAGGTTATGCACTGGGTGGGGTCTACCACCTTATTCCAGTTCACTGGAAGACAGAGCTTTCTTAAGAGGGCAACTCATGTAATCATGGCTCCAATGCACTCCCTCTGCATCTCCCTTAGGTATATATACTCATATATGTAAACAGATAACTGGAAGCCATACTTTTTCATCATTTGTTTGATTGCTTGAGACATGCAGTGGAAAATCATACAGCTAGATTTATCCCTGAAGGGGTGCTTAGTATCCACTAAATACACAGGTCTGCCATTAACTTCCTATTTTAGGCCAGTGCCCTGCTGCCTATGAGTTCTAATGAGCACATTTCTACATGCACTTTGAATTTTAACTCTGGTTAAATACATGTCCCTTTTAGCAACTGTATCAGAACATCAACATTGTTATATGAATAGTGCTCATAAAGTGTTACATAATCATTAACAGCCATACCACTGGGAGAAGCTGCAGTCATGTATCAACTGGCTCCCCCCCCCCCCCCAATCTCTTGGAACAGCCCCTATGGAACTCACAAGGCGGGCTTTGTTACCCGTTACCCATAGTTAATAATTTCTTTTTTCAATCTCGCTCATCACCTGCACATGTACCAGGACTATTCCGTTTGCAAAACATGACTGGTGGTTTGGTAGCTCGACTTGAGTGAATGAGTCACTCCAATCTACAATGTCAAATATATTGCATGGACCACTGTAAATGAAATGATAGTCTGGGCCCCTCTTCAACTCTTGCCGCCAAGCATCCAGATTGAGCGCTGGTCCTGGCTGAATAATCAGTTTTTTACAACATCATTATTTACTGCTGAATGCTTTTCACCGCAATTGACCACTGAGCACACATGTTGGTACATGCAATTATTATATATGCACCCTGTTGAGGCATTGTATGAGTGACAAATCTCTTTGTTGTCACTCCTCAATGGCCCTGTCTTCATCTGACTACCCCCAGATGAGCCACACTCCTAAGTATAGCTGCTGGATTCCCACTGGTTCCTTCCTTGACTTTTTGGCTTAGCATTGTTTTAAGTTTTGGAGTCAAGGAGACATATTTGTAAATGTGGTATTTAAGTACACCATTTGAAACTGTGCTGGGCATGGGCCTTATGTTATTCACAGTCATAGAACAGCACTGATACGACATGAAGTTGCTGAAATAACTGGCGTACATGCATGGTATATGACAAATAATCTATGACATCGTTTATACTGTATGCTACGTCCTGCAACAAAGTATGCAGATGGCCAGGTTAGTCTCCAATAATTGCGGAATCATCATGGACTTGAGCTTGGGCTTGCATGCTCAAGACTCCAATATTTGCTGCAGACCCCACTCAGTCTCCACCATGACCTCATCATGCATAGTCCCTGATACAGACACATAGTTGATAATGTCGAGAGAAGAGGATGCGGCCTCATATGATGCCATAGTGAGGTGGAGCTGTGGGTCTTTCACGATGCCATTACCGTAAGCGCCGCCATATTGGCCACAGACCACAGTTATAAATCCTTCTATTTTTCGTATTTGCATTTTTCAGTCTAAAAAATCAGCATTTTGGTGTTTTAAAATTCCGTGAATGGCATTTAACAGATAAAAATTACAGAAAAACATGGATGGATTTTTGTCATATCATTCCCAGCTCGTTAATATGTGATAATTGAAATACGAAACAACACCTGCATGTCAGCTTCATACAGGTGTATGAACTGTGCCTTTGTCAGAGTCCTATCATTGTCCTTCCCCACCATAAAGTTCCAACCTGGCCTGGTAGACAGTGCACTTATATGACCACCAATGAATCAACTCTGTGATGCAGCAAAACTGACTTAGCTAACTTTATTTAAACAGAATCTACAGCATGCTGAAAACACAGTATTTTCACAGTTACGGAGGATCTCCATTGGGATGTGCAACTAGCCAATCACAACTGTGGTCTGTAACCTATTGGATCTGAAAGCTTTCAAGTGCAGGTGGCAGAGTCGCACACTCTGTTGCGGTTGACTCCCAGGGCACAACCCAGATCAGCTGCCCATTGGCTGCTCTGGGGCATTTGCTGGTTCTGCTGCGGCAGAAATGAATTAAGAACGTGTGATACCATGTGCCCTGTCTTACTGCTTACTGTTTCTGGTTTTCTGTGGTCGATCATGTGTTCAGGCATGAACTTGAAGGGCCAGGTTCGTCCGGTGCTGAAACAGAGGTTCCCTACGCTGCCCCCATGTCAGTATGCATGCCACGAGCTTGGCTTGATCGCAGTTAGCCCACAGCTATCATTATCAGCTTTTGCTCCCCAATGGAGATTTTGGGGGATTCAAAGTCCTCCCATGCAATAAGCTCTATGGCATCCAAAGATGTAAAACCATCTTGTGCGAAGATGCAAAGAATATACTACAACAATTCAGTGACAGTGATCTCTCTTGCCCTTGGGATTTTGAAAACAATATGAACCAGTGGTCTTTACAAATCTTAGCTAAAAATCTAAGTTACCAGTGGATCCATCGTAGATCATAACCACAATAATTATAAAGGGACTCCAGGTCACTGACTTAAAGAAAGACCTGAAACTTGTTACTAGTGCTGCTACAATAACTTGAATAACCTGCCAAACCACCCACACTACACATTTGCCCCACATAACCCCACGTGGCCGCAATAAACCAATTAGCCAAGACATGATCTCAGGATGCTGAAAAGTCTAAGGGAGGGAAAAATCCACATTCCTGGCCCATTGGTACATGGATGATTAAAATAGGATTAAACAATAAACCTGGTCTTCGTGACCGGAAATGGCGACAATGGAAAGTAATATTCAGTCTCTGGATGCAACCCCAAAAAGCTGTTGCACCTGCGTACCTACCTGGAGAACTTTCTAAAGCCACTGGCGGGCTATGAGGAGCAAAGTAAGGTGCAATGGCTTTTTTGCGGCGTGTAGACATATCTATCTATAGTTCACTCACAAAACATACAACATATAGACTTCGAACTTCAGTTGAATGCACATTGGGTGGATCGATAACATGCGTAGTAGTAGGTCATCCTCCGGTGAGTTTCAATATTTTTTTTCAGCTTACTTATCAATGAGCTGAGTTCAAATGATGTTCAGTCGCCCATCCTTCATACCAACGCCTGCTGTCCCTGCCTCTACTCTATTCTTTATTCAAGTTTTCATTACCTTTCCTTGATCCACATCAAACGTGTGGGCTATGTGTTTTGAACAGTTTGCTGATTTTGGTTTTTTTTGGGTTTTTGTTTTTTTTTTTGTTTTTTTTTTTTTTTTTGTTTTGTTTTTGTTTTTTTTTTTTTTGTTTTTTTGTTTTTTTTGTTTGTTTTGTTTTTGTTTTTTTTTTTTTGTTTTGTTTTTGTTTTTTTTTTTTTGTTTTTTTTTTTTTTTTGTTTGTTTTGTTTTTGTTTTTTTACAAATATCCTTTTTGCTTTGGGGATTGTTTTCATTTTTTGCCTTTTTTAAATCTCTTAAAAACCCTTTCCCATTCCCTTTGAAATTGTGTAGGGGCATTCCTGAAATGAAAATTACTTGTTCAATAGGCAGTGCTACTATAAATTTATCTATTTTTTATTGATGTTTGTGTATTGTTGCTATTTTCCGCCTCTTCCAAAACGTATATTAGATTTTTTGCTGAAACTGGGAGGAGTATTCTTGTGGAATGATCAAACAAAGTTTTTCTCTAGGTGGCGTCACTGTGGATCCCTTGCACCTGTTTCAATTTGGCTACTTATCTGTCAATGTATAGATATATATTGCTACTATGTAATACAAGAGGGATTGCAATGGTTATTCACATATTTAGCTATTTCACATATTTAGCTATTTCTCACTGTTATCCTCATTAAACGAATTTAGAAAAGTGCCACCTCCTGGGTGTGACGTGGCAAGATAATGTGGGCATCCCGAGGTAATCGATAGTAATCCACATACCTGAAAAGACCAGAAGGGCACATGACGCCAAGACACGTGGAAGACACAGCGAGGAAACAGGTATGAAATAGCGTTAAAAAAGTAAAGTTTCTTATTTGTTGTAAACCCACTGCTCAGTCATGTTACTGCAAATTTCTAATGTACTTTTAGGAGTATGCCGTTAAATATTTTGGGATAAGTTTTTTTGCTGACGGAGAATTGTCTTCATGGAAGACTACTTGTTGGTGGTGACTCGCCAACAAACCAACTCACCATGCATCAAACCATGACTGTTTCTAGAACCTGCCGGCCCAGGACACACTTCGCATATCTTGAGCACGGAAAGATGGTTTTTCACGTGGTGTGGACAGACACAAGTAAAAGCATATGAACACTAGACGGGACAAAATGCACTGCAATAGACAGAAACGTTCTCAAAACGTATTATTCATATCAAAATATAACATTTCACTTTTTCATTATTTCGATTAAATTTTGAAAACAAAAACAAACAAAAAACAAAAACAAACAAAACTTTCAAATTAAAATACTTTATCAATAAGTTTCACAATAATCAATCAAAAACCATCAGACATAACTCGTTAAATTCAAATTGGGGCAGAAATCCATGACCCCGTAGCCTGCATGGATAACTTGTAAAGGTACTGTGTGACATAAAGTTAAAGACAGTTATGATCCCAGTACTGAATTTATTTTGAAGGGCATGTAAAGTGTTATAGCATGGATTGTGGCAGTTCATCAGGTTTTCGTGTAGCATACCAAGGAGTGCCAGAGGCACTTCCCTCAAAATACCGACTCAATCCAAACCAAAGGTAATTGGTATATGGGTTTGCATATCACCTAACAAGTTATTTTGCGTTACAAAAACAGATATCTTCCAGACTGTTCGTGCCTATATAAGACAGTTGGTTTTAACACAACTGAACTGTTTCAAATTCGCAGTGCATCTATGGCAACCGGGACCTAGTTTACGCCCTTTGTGGACATTGTCCTTCTCAAGAAAGGCCTGAACAGGAATCCCTTTATTAGGCCCACAATATGGCCAAATATTGCAGAGGTGTTCCAAAAGCACTCTGAAACTGTCCCATTTACAGGGCACACATGTAGAGGAAGGGCAATGGTACTCCTTCAATATTTCAAGAAGGATTAACTCCAGAAAATAAACAGGTAAATTCAACTTATTGATGTAAACATACAGTAAATAAGTAAACCATATCATATGGGAGGGTTAATATTTTTAGATCAACGAAAATGCGTACCAGAAGACGTATATTTGATTAATTGCCCAACCTGTGAATATTCCAGGGTCAATATATTCGTCAAAATCAGATCTGGATTGGATGAAGAATACACAAAGCTACCAAGCACTAATTCTGCAAGATATCAAAGACTCATTTGCCGACAAAGAACAGCTTATAAAAGCCAAGAAGAACGAAACTGCCAAAACGAGGGTCAATGTGGACAGTAAGAAGCGGGCTATGGAAAGATTTGCAGATAATCTGTAACTTGGTACTGCATTTCTAGAAATTTTTGCACATGCTTACTTTCACGCAAACATGATTAATCTTCTTATATTTCCAAATTTTGTCCATTCTTATTTCGTAAAATCAAATTCCATATGATGTAATGAAATACAATACAACTTATTTTCGCGGATTGATTGGTAGCACAAAAAGGGCAAAATTAAGTCGATCGACAAAATTTCTAGAGCTACAATGTATTGTTTACACAAAAACTGTAACGGATGAGGACGTCGAGTTGGTTGAAGTTTATGGCTGAGCTGTGAGTCTATTTAGAGCGTAACTAACACAAAAGAAACACAATCCTGTTTGTAAGAAACACAAGCTGAATTGATTCGTTTATATCGAGCCATTAACCTCGAGCGCTCATTTTGGAATATATTTTGACGGAAAGTGTAACTGTCGATTCTGTAAGTCAAATTCCATCAAGAACAAAGAATATAAAAGTGACGAAACTAACAAAAAATTCAAATTGAGAACGCCCGGATCAGAAAATTTAGTGTTATGCTGTGAATCTTCAAATATCACTTATTTGATACCCTGCATCAAATGTAAATGCCCATGTGTGGGCGCAACTACTCAATCAGTTCAAAAGAAATTTAGTGGACCCAATTGACTACAATTGAAACTAAATTAAATTTTTAAATTAAGCAAATTAAACACTTGTTTGTGTAACTGTTTCAATTCTGAGGAACACTGACATTTGGATTGCAGGATACAAATCATTGATTACATAGAGCCAAATTTGTTACACAAGATAGTTATTTAAACACAAGAAAATCATTACAAATGGAAGATTTGGGAATCAAAACGTTCAATTGAGCTTTTCCCTTTGGACCCAATGACAGAGTTTTAGGCTTAGGTGGTGTTAGGAATTTCGACTTTGCAAATATTGATAGCAATCACACATCCTTTCATAATAATCAGGCCGGTATTGAAAGAAGGAGAAGTCACGTACAAAGAAAATCACGGAAAAACAGGATATTTAGCAATATTGATATACAGACCTTGTTTAAAATTTACTACAGGCTTTCTCTTATGGTAATCAATTACATATAGCTCTTAAAGAACTATCATTTCGAGATATAAAGAGTATCAATGAATATTTTGGTCTTACTTATTCTGAACACAAATTTCCAAAACGTTTTGTGAAATAGTGTATGCTTACACAACAACTATTCGGAAACCAGATTCCAACAAGAAAAATTTGTATCAAATGTTTTTGCAGTTTTCCTTTCAAACACAAAATTTTGATTCAATTACGATTCAGTGCCTTTTCAAATTGAAATTTGGTTGTAACATGATTCCCAAGGAATGAAAATAAAAAATCCCCCCATTATTTCCTATAAATATGGCAATAATATTGGACAAAGTATCATGAATTACAAGAAATTTCTGGCTTCAATAACTCTTGAGGATATCGCAACGAATCAAAATTGTGACTATGTCTAACAGTAAATTTTCCAATTTTGTTTATACATAACATAAACATGTATTTACAGGTAATTTGCATATAATATAAAATTAAGTTTTAAAAGAACTGATGAAAAAGGGTACAAAATTTCCGATATATCCTAAGTTCAACATTGACAGTATTTTTCAGGGTACATGTAATGCGTTTGATTCCCACTGTATGAAATGGGACAAGAAAGAAAATATAGACTTTTCAGAAGTTTGAAGGATGATTATCAAACTAGAAAAGGGTCTTTAGAAATGGAATTTATCGTTACAAACCCCATAATAAAAATTTCAATATGGTGAATTTTAAACAGCCTAAAGTTTTGAAAACAGTCACAGAACTACAAGAAAGATTTGTCATCACTAACGCTGATAAGGCAAGTAACAATTTTGGGATCATCTGTAAAAAATATTATCTGGGTGTGTTGAAAAATGAACATGGTTTAAACAATATTTCAAACATACGAGGAAATGACGTACCTAAATTACACATATAATCCATTGATGATTCGATAGATACACATAAGACAGAGATGAAGAGGAATTTTAATGTCAAAATTTCTAAAGAGGACTCCTCTATTCGACTTTAGTTATTAATACCTAAATAACGTAAAAACCTTTTTATATCTAGATGCATAGCTAACGCTTCAAAATGTACAACCAAAAAGTTATCAACGAAAATAGTATTATGTTTGACTGCAATAAGGAATTATTTCCGAAAAATACTGCAGTGCAATTTCTAGAAAACTGTGAAATAAATTGCTATTGGAGTATTAGTAATTCTTCAGAGTTTGTATCAAATATTTAAAAGCAAAATATATCAAACGTTTCAATTTTTCTACACTTTTCACAAATCTACGCATGGAAGAATTCAAAAGTTCCCTTTCAGAATTAACTAACAAAATATTTAATCATAATGGTAAATCATACATAAATATTAATTCAGGTTAACCCCCCCCCCCCCAGCTATCGGTAGCAAGCAGCGACCGAGTGCAGTTAATTGTTTGTCTAATTGTATTTAAAATTTGGTTAAGAAAAATTATGTTTTGTTAACATGTTGTGGACTTAAATGCAAATGACTTTCATTCTTTTCTGACAAGTACACATTTACTCAATATCAAAAATTTACTCAAATTTGACAGTATTTACTCAAATATCACAAACCTGGCCCATCATTTTGTAGCTTTGACTAAGGGTCTCAGGTTTGGCAGCAAAATAGAGCTTTATTGTTAGGAGACTTCCAAAGTGAGGAGTAGGTGACATCATTGGGTTTTTTTACATTTCTGGTGCTGGTTGTCTATTGTTGCAGTACTTATTAGGATTTTCCTCGGTTAATACAGGTGGTCAAGCTGCAACTGTTTATTTTACAATCACTGGGACTGAATGTAATGGCCCAGTTTGTTTCTACTTGGGCCATACACTGGCAGGTGGTTTAACTAAGATAAGCTATCCACCTAGGAAAGGTCTATACTGGTTCAGGGGTAAGCCAAATTGTTCTTATGGGAACTTGTACTATACAAATTTAATAATTATGGTTTGTTTGATAGGCATTCTTCACCCATAATGAATCTCTGTATTTATAAGCAGAACTTCATGTATTTATCTAATTCATCATTTGCCACGTTCATATTTATTCAGTATTGTGTGGGTTCTCTTTGCCGAATATTTAGCTTAACCAAGGAGCTGTAAATCAGAGAGACATATACAAATATAGGCTCCAAAACATGTTCTGAGTAGTTACTTGCTGAAGACCCCTTAATTTATTTAGGCTAAAACAGCCTATGTCAACATTCTACAGAAGAGCGTGCACAATATTGGCAACAGTACTTCCATAGGTAAATAGGTTAACAGTGACAGGTTAGCTTATGGAGAGTAAAGACTGCAGAATGGGGTAATGACTACAAGGAAGTGGTTCTGGACGGAAAGACTCAAATACAGTATAAATCCATAGCTCTGCAAGCTTCTGCGCATATCTGGAATTACAAAAACGTTTTATTAAATATATGTATACATATATATATATTAACAAAAACACTATACCTCATGAGTTATTGCTTATACTTATATCGATCAGGAATTTTGTAGTGTATATTGTTTAGATATGAGCTGGGACCATTCTTTGAGCTATCACTTGATGATAAGAAGTCTAGTGACAAGAAGTATAACCAGCTACCCTACGTTGAAAGTTGAGCTGCTCAATTGGCAGCCAGGCCAAGCTGTGCATATCTATACTGTATATACCACAACATAACCTGCACTAGTGTAGAGCTGTTGGGGGGGGGGGGGGATTTTTCATTAGCAGAGGATTTAGATTTACTCTATGTTTACATTTTAGAAAGCAATTTGGCTGAGATCATCGACGACGGGGACCCCACAAAGGATAACCAACCTTCCTCAAACCACACTGATGACGGTGCTGCCAAGTAGCCTGGTACAGAGAAGACAGTGGCAACATGTAAATGACTAGGCACGACTAGCATCCACTACAACAGCAAAAAACGGGATGCTTCAGTATTTTCAACAAAATTGTGAAAAACGAAATATATATCAAGAAGAAAGATTTGACTTTGTAAAAAGAAGAGCTGCACTTCAACAAAGCCAGATTTGAACTGGAAAAAGGGAGAGAGAAGTGAGACTGCATGACATGACATGACATTGTGATTCGTTTTCATATTGTATGTAGGATTGAAGTGTAAGAGGTAGATACCTGAATACCATACAGACATGTATGGCATGCAGTCAACAGAGCAGCTACAAGGTACGACTTTCTCGCTGGTTGAAGATAATTTTTTTGTTTTTTTCTGAAGTTAACAAAAGCAAAGATTTCGAAGATTTTGCCAAACGTCCATTCTACAGCCTCTCTCCCTGAAAGCATAGCTCGGTTGAAGTTTCCTGGTTCAGCAGTTAGAGTGGCATTATTCTATGGACATAGGAGATGTAGGCTGAAGGGATAAGCTGTGTCTCCCAACAAACACAGTGGTCCATTTGCTGCCGAATGAAAGTCTATACGATGGAAAATGCCATTGTCCATTAAAATTGCAGTATCATGTACATACCCTCCACCGGTCCCAACAGATTTGCAATAAGACCATTTGGTGTCATAATGGATTGGTATTTGTGCGAATGTGTCTATCAATTATAAAGCTCTAGCTGGTTTCTGGTTGGTCTACATATCGATATTACCATGCCGTCGATAAAACCTGAACAGTTGGTGATAGGCAAGAAAGAGCCCAGCGTGTTGCCTTTTGAAACACTAGTAGTTCTGATTCTCTAGGCCATGACTGGTTAAAGTCACTGTTTAAGTACCCAAACTCTTAAACACATATTTCAAAACTTTATTAGATAATAAGGAAAGCTGTATGGGATGTCTGCCAAAACCTGGACCATTTCTAAAAGACGATTCGGATATAACAGGCATCTACATAAAACACAAAGTCTTTCCAGATCACTCCATGTTAAGCCATTACACCTTGTCCAGTCGTCATGTATCATAAGGCACTCTTTTAATATGAGGATGTCTTATTTTTTGAAGCAGAGCATTTTAGACACTCTCCATCAGAAATTGTCTCCAAATCGAATTTCGCTCATTTATGCAGATGTTGATGTTGGTCATTTTCCAAATATTCAAATAAAAGTAGCTCTTCATTACAGATATCGTCCCGCAATAGCATCTTAATGGGATACATTGAGGTTGAGACAAAATTGAACATGCTCTTAACACATGCAGTTTTGGGGATTAAAACTTACAGTTACATGTGCACATTCAATACCGTTTGCTGGATTAGCTTTATTTTTGTGTTTTGTTGCTTGCAAACTGCTCATTTTATCACATGAGAGCCAACTTTTATATCTATATATATATGATATTTTCATAAAGCGACATGGTTTGTATACTTAAGTTTCAACCATTTTGGGGGACACCGCGTGGGGGCACTTGGCATTCTCTCTCTCGCTCTGTCTCTCTCTCTGTCTCTCTCTCTCTCTCTCCCTGTCTATCTTCCTTGCACTATATTACTGTGCCTATAGTATAGGGCATCTTTGTAACTTACTTCATATATTTCATTGTACTATGTATATATTTTGACACATGTATGCGTTTTCACTGTTGTATCTGTTACGAAGCCCATCTTTAGAATATTCTGGATAATAGAAGAACCCAACAAAGAATGACAACAGTAAGATAACTTTGACAATAACAATATATTAACAATAAAAAACAGTACAAAGTAGGTAAACACAATTATACACTGAGCTCTGCTGATACTCCAAGAAATTCAACAGACTGCAGGTGAGTCCTTATCTCTAGTAAGAGATTCTCTGCAGGAACTGTCCCACAGTTCCAAGTCCTATGGCAAGTGCCAGATAATCTGGTCCAAATCCCACACGGGTATGGTTTGGTTCCAATGTGGTTATATTAAACACCAAATATACCAATATACTCAAAGGCACTATCCACACTCCACAAGTACAAGGTATAGATGAGTATCTCCTTGGCAAAGGCAATGGCTCACAGTCCCACTGGTGTGAAATCACACAGCCATTGTCAGATCTGAGAATTCTCCTGTCCCAGTCATGAAGGGAGCTGCTTCATATATCTAGACTGAGAACTCTCACCAAAATTCTACGAGTTTCTAATTAATCACACATCATACTTCTCTTTGATTTTTATAGACCACCTCAGACATTTACCATTTGATGACATCTGTGCCTATTTGTATGTCACTTCAGGCAGTCCGTTTTTCACAAATCAGCGCTCAAAATAGGCCAAGTCAGTGTCCAGCACACTCAATGAAAGCAATGACCTCTCCAAATCAAAAAAAAAAAGCCATAACCACATTGATATCATATCACACTGGGACCCATAGAAGAACAGTCTGTGACAGAACATGTCGCCCTGTATTGGTACACTTTTAGAAGAACACACTGGAAAATACACAAAAACTTCCATTTCATTGCCAAATGACAGCCAGGAAATTTTTTTTCACTGATTTAAAGGTGGAGGGGAAGTCAAACCTGAGACAGGCATGGTCCCATCCTACATCGTTTATGTATATATGACTGGCATGAGACATCATTTTGTGCTACTAGATAAGGTCATTTCATGACTCATGATCAAAGTGATTTATTTTGTTTCAAAGCGTTTTGTGTGGTGTTAAGCACCATGTGGATAGCTCATCCTAAACCACACCTCGCCATCAATCTCTTCCTTGATTAAATACACTATGTCGTTACATGAGACTATATATAGACTGTGAGATAATGCAAGTTTTAACTAAATTACTGTAGTTGTGTCTATATGGAACTTCCGAAAAATTTTCTTCATAAATTCTTACCTGTGTCGTGAATTTGTGAGTAACGGTAGGGTGATATGACTGACTGCTTGCAATACCTGTCTAGAGTAATGGGCAATTCCTCATAGTTCCCGGTACAAGAGCTACGCTTGATTTCCTGGGGATGCCCATTATATCCCATCATGATATATAGCACAATGATGTGGGACTTTGTAAACCTGTCCATTCATTTCAAACGTGAGGGGAGTGCATCTTGTGGAAGTATCTGCTATGTTGGGTCAAACAGTCAAGTTTCCGTGATTCAACACATTGTGATTTACATTTCTTTTATTTTCTAGAAGATTGTTCGGTTAAGTGTTAAATATATCTTCTGCTCAGTCAATAGTGCGAAACAGCAAAGGACACTTTTTGTCATTAGTAGTTCTTAACTTTTTTAACAGGTTATACTGCAATTGTTGGGAGTGGCTTTTTTTGTGGGGGGGTTGTTAATTGTTTGTTGTTGTTTTTTCTTTTGTCTTATGTGATATGTTTTCGTATACTTATATTTGCTGTTTTCAACCACTTCTCCAATCCAACCCTTTAGATTGTGCAATTGCGACTTCTTTGTCAGCCAGATTCTCTTCAAAATATGGAGAGGATGTACTTTGACTGGGTCCCTACTGATTTTCGTCAAATGGCCATCCTCCGCAATTTTTTGGGTTTAATGAACTTATTGTTTCTTATTTTCCTTTATAAATGTATATATATAATGTCGGTATTTTTATTTTTTCCAAAACCATCAAGCAATTGCTTTGAAATTCCATAGGGACATTTATGGGTATAAGGGTGATACTTACACAGTATAGAGGTGCTTTTGACCTCATTTTAAAGGTCGCAGAGCTATTGAAGGGGTTTGCCAGTTTACTTGGTAACTTTAAAACCTACCTAAAGTAGTGTTTCCTACCTGGTGATCCTGTACCTGTGAAAACTTTACACTTTGTATCAGTTATCTTCACTTGTGCCAAGGTCACAGAGTCACTTTCATGTATTTTACTGCTCACTTAAAAACATGAAAGCATTTGCCTTCGGACTTGACTATTAAATAAGCACTTTGATATTTGTGCATGACAGTCATCACAAAAGGTGACTTTGACCTTACTTCACAGGTAGCTGGGCTATTATACTTTGTGGATGAGAGGTCAACTGAGCACAGGACTGCCACATTGTGTGCGTGGGTAACCTTGGATGCACAGACACAAGTGGTCCAATGATCATTTAGATGATATGCCTAGGTCACCTTTCTTTAAGACTATCATCATATCAAAGTCCTCATTCAGATGCTTCTGAGGTCATCATTATCACTTGTATAAAAACTCAGCAGTACTTTCGGCCCTGTATCCACTATCGGGCCAATCTTTTCCATTGAGCTTCGTCTTTGACGCAGCGGGGCTCTAGGCACTCAGCATATAGCTGACCCTTATTTCATTGCCTATGTCTGATACAAAATCCTAATTCTGGGACCTACAACTAGCAATTAGCATGTTTGAAATGGCGCTCAATGTGTGTACATGCATGCCTTCATGTCGCATTCATAACTATCGATGATAACTGCTTCAGACACAACCGAGCGGGCAGATTAAAGTTAAGATTGTAAGTCATCTTTTAAAAATATGTTGATTACTGCTTGCTCTGGTAACTCGGAGAATAGACACCTGAAACCTAGTGATATTAGATACTGATGCTACACCCATCATGGCTATATGCAGCTGCTACGCAGCAGTATGCTTTTGCCCCAGCTCAAGTTGACTGTCCAGACAAGTTGAAATAAAAGCCGTGTTTGAGTTGACATTACTGCAAAATAACGCCACCCATTGGCCAGCTTTTCTGTTAACTTTGTCTTACAACTTGGTTAAGGTTGATTTGAATGACCATCTTTTAAACGGGTTGTTGTTTGTGGGGTGATTTTGCTGGTTGGTTGTGTGTTGCAGCTGGTCTAAGGCTGTCCAACTGGAGCATTGTATCAAATTTGGCATCACAGTTCTTGAAAAATGCTACAGAATGTATCCAAAATAAGTGTTTCTCATGTGAAGAAGTTTATTGAGAAAATGATCCAGGGAATGTTAATTTGCTGCTGGAGTTGGACAGCACCATGGTCTTGTGCGTCAGGTCATTTAACATTGCAAAAGCTCCCGTGCCAAGGAAATCTTGTCGTTTTGACCAGGTGGGGACTGGGGTCGGTACTTGCAGGTACTGCTGTACCATGACGATACCTATTCTCATGCAGAAATGCAGAACCTGCCAGGTTATATCCAAGAGAATGAATGTAAGAACGTTTTCTAAAATAAGGTGAAATCATTCTTGATGCATCAGCTGGGAGTACGGGAGAGGGACTGCTTTATATATTTATAGTTGCAGTATCTTAGTGTTATCATGGACTGGCAATTTGTATATATAGCAGGTCCCTGGAGTTATAAATATCACGCCTTTGGTGCTTATATTTATTTATATATTAATTTATTGAAAATTAAGATCAATTATTAAACTCATAAATAATTAAATTAGACAGTGTCATTACCATATCCAAACCGTATTCCTAATGAAACAAATCCAAGTCCATTCCGACCATTGGCAATATTCCTTTGTATGTATAGCTGAATCACTTAAATTTATTGTTCGTCTTTACCCAAAAGTGTCAAAAACGTATGTGCAAAGGTCCATAGGGTCAAAAAAGCCACGTCTAGTTTAAACATGACGGAATGCAAAAAGTCATGTTTCAAATCATAGGCATATTTCAGTAAATTGGCTTGAACAGGTGCATCATCGATGTGCATACAGGACTGTCCAATTCATGAAAAGGGACCAAAATTTGCAGCACATCAGAGAATTTGCAACCAAAGGTTCCTAATTTGTTGAAAATATCAATAAAATGCAGCATTTAAAAGTTACTAGTTGCAACCACCATCTCAACAATGATCATCATCCATATAAGTCCACAGAATGACAGTAACACCAACATCAATCCATCAGAATAGCCCCCTAGGCCTAAAATAACCTGTGCAAAGCAACTTAATTTTTTTTTTCGATTTCAAACTTGTATTTCTGCTTTTTTTTTTATTTTGTGGTTTACGATGATAATAAGCCAAGGCAAGATTCCCTTGGCATTTGGAACTCCCATTTCATGCATCATAGTTTTGTGTGCTTTTATCAATTTTATTGTTAATTTTCCCCAAATTGATAAACATAATGTATGTGCAAAAATTGTCTAAAACCTTACATATATGAATACAAAATTTGTCTGATCTTAATTGGCAACATGGCGATGGTTTGGGTTTTTTCAATTCATTTTTACTAGTTTTCATCAGATTTTTGTACAATCCGAGGGAAAATAGCCAAATCAGCACAATAATGCCTAAAATGTTGTGATTTCGTCAATCATGTGAAGGCAAGATACTCGAAACTCCCCAGAATGCACCATTTTGCATCCTCAAATTCAAATTTTTTCGGGGGGTGGGGGGTCTGGGGTCATGCCCTTTGGGCCGTGTACGTCACATTTGGGCCACTGAACAAAATTACTGATTTTGGGGGGCCAGTTCTGTCTCTGACTGAGTTTGTAGCACTGGCCTGGGTCGATCAGTATTTATTAGGGAAGGGCGGCTTAAAAGTACTTTTTTTTTTGTTCCATTAATTTTAGGGTTGGGCCTTTTTAGTAGGGTCTGTCAGGTTCCTGGAACCACACATATTTTTGATAGGCCTTGGATAACTTGGACATTTGTTGAAACATGTCGAAAATGGATGTTCTTTCCCCTTTTACACATCACCTCTTTTGATGTCAGTTTAATTTGTTACCTGGGCACAGCTGAAGGCTCCTGTTATAAAATGAAAATGACATGATCTACTGTTACCAAGATTAAAGGCGGTGTGCCGACTGGCCCTAGTAAGTCATTGAAGTTTAAATGTATCAACGTTGAAAGAAACCCCTTAAGAAATTTTCCTATCAGTGTTTAATCGTAACCATGGGCCCTAGACCCACGTTTACCGAGATATAGCCCAATGTGTAAATTTGAGCAGGAACCTGCTATTTCTATTGTACATCCTTGATTTTTTGCTTTCCAGGTCACGTAATGTCAAAAGCATTCAAAGAATGGTTGGCTGTGTTTTATGTTTTCCCGGTCAATACCAATACGGAAATTATTTTGATTGTTATTTTTTGCACATTAACATCTATTTGACAACTGCAGTATGACATGCCAGCCAATAAAAAATCTGCAAAGTAACCGAAAAGAATACAGGGATTCCCTTGGATATAGATTTTTGTTGTGTTTTATAGCCACTCACACTGATCTGAGACCAACAAATAACTAGGTCGTTTTCCATACTGTGCAAATTATTTCAAATTCACTCTTGCTTTTGAGGAAAGGGTACTGGATGGTAAAACATTACGCCATAATAACTTTTACTGTGTGGGTTTGGGTTTTATGTTGACAAGTGTTAATTCTCGGTCTAGGGGGTCACGTGACGTGGTAGGTCATCAGCAGGAAATTCTACCCCCAGTCACCATCATATTGATTTACCACCTAATCATGAATTCTCAAGAAGCATAAATAGTCCAAATTTTTTGCAAGTAGGCCCAGTTTTAGAATTATGGTCACGATAGTTTTAGCATATTGCATGGCCTTAGTGTTCCTTGTTTGTCATTATAGTCCATTGTTTCATATATCTTTCTTTCTGGAACTCTGATAAAGAAAGACGCATAAATGCTCCCTAAATCCCTCAGTTGTTTTAATAACAATGACAAATCCCATGTTTTATGAAGGCCAGCACGGGCCAGTAGGTATTTATTTGTATTTTTGTATTTATTTAGTGTCACAAAGATACGCAGTACACTAGAACCTGCCTATGAGTCCACCTCAGCTAAGGAAACACCTGGGCTAAATAACCAGTCTTTACATCTCCATTGACATATTTTAGGTTAAATTTAACTGCCTTAGGGAACCAACTGTCAGAAAGGACCATTTTTCACAGGTCCTCTAGTGGTCCGTTAAGACAAGTTCCACTGTGCTATGTGCACATTTATACATAATTGTTGATGTGATGGGAGCTGAAACCCGAATGGGCTTGTGTTCCCCTCAAAATGCATAATATATAGGTGATAAGTAGTTAATTTGGAAAAAGTTTAATACATTTGAACAAAGAATGATAATTTAAAACAAGAAACATAACTTGAACATTGAATAACGTGATTGGTGATGCTGTCAACACAATAATTACGTCCCTTTCTTGTGAGACCCGTCATTATTCAATGTCAATTCTGGAAAATAAAACAGCTGTACTTATCTACTGTACTTGATTCGGAACATTTTATGCCCATGGATATTAACGATTGTGTGACCTTTTTCAAGATGAATGATCTCAATTAGTCAGAATGACTCATCGAAACGTATCAACTAGTATTTGTCATGGCGCGAAACATATGCATACATATGGTTGTCACTGAGCCAGTGAAACGTGTCTATTCTGGACACCTGCGGGACTGGCAAAAAGTGTCTACAGTTGGCAGGTGTCCACAATAGACAGGTGTTCTAAACAACGTTGACCTCTTGGTCCTGGACATAACTGTCCACATTATACAGGTGTCAGCACTATAGAGGTGTCCACAAGGGCAGCTTTTACTCTACTAGTAAATTGCTATAAACATTAATTTGACTTGTGCATTAGTTTTTAGGAGTCCTCTACATACCAATAATATAATCAAAATAAAATTAGTGTGATAATATTTAAGCAGCTAAATTGCCTCCTTGTGCAAGGTGATGTTTACAGACCTACACTTCTCTCAGAACTCGTGGCAAACCTTGCTCCCAAGGCTTCAGCTTTCAAGCCAGGTTTGCCACAAGTCCCAAAAGGAAGAAGGGCTAGTAAATCTCACCTGGCATTATGGAAGGAACCAAATGCTTATATAGTATGTTCTACTCAGCCACAGCTAACCTTATGCTGCTAATATATCTCAAAACTGCGGAGCTCTACACAACAACGTGCCAAGTAGAAAAAAAAAGAATGCTATAAAATTTAGCAAAATGTTATATCCATTCGAATCAAGTGGTCAATTTTCAAAAAATAACATAGACGCATATTTTAAATGCATGATGTGGACTACATCAGTCAACCTTCTGTTGACTCCCTGTCGTTAAAATCAATCCCCTGCCTGCACTTATAAGTAGTATGAGGGTAATCTTACACAAAGAACTCAAACTGAATTAAACACGTAGTTTCATTCCCACACGGCGGTTCCAAAAACCAGCACTGCAATTTTTCTTGCACCTAACCACATGGAAATCCAGGTTATCTGATCATTTGAAGCTGGAAGCACGACAGCACGGGAAATTTTACATGTTTGCTTGGGACCTCACTGTTCATGCTAACTGTGCAAAGCAGATATTGATAAAAACAAAAGGAAAATACGATCTATCATATTCGGGGATGCCATGAGAAGATGAGATGTCTGAATTGCCTTCGCTCACAAACATTTTTCTATCCCTTTGAATATATCCATGTCTTAACACGTTTGATAATGACAACGTCCTTCTTTGTAGCATAAAATGTTTTTTGGTTGTTTGTCAGTCTGTGTTTTTTTCCTTGTCTTCTCTCGTGTGTATTCAGGCTCGGTCTGCAAATTTCTCCTCTGGCTTCTACTTATAGAGTTTTCATCCTTTACTCAGCTTTGGCTGGTTCAACTTTCTGAGCCATCAGTATTATCACATTAATTATGGGTTTGTTTGATTATTTTATTTGTTTGCTTTTTTCACGTTAATGCCAATGAATTTGCAGCCACCTGAGGAGTGAAAATTGTCTTTGTTGGTACAGTTAATGTTTGCTTTTGGGAATATCACTTATCCTCGTAAAAATGACATAAAATGTCATACATATGATGTTAATCTTAAACTTCAGGACTTGACTTTGCATGTTTGGTGACTGATGGGTTTTGATCATGGACGATCCTTGTTTGCTTGCATTTTCAATGCAGTTTCTCTGTAATTGTTGGAACTGTTGTTTGCATCCATTTACCATAAAAGTCATTAAAATATATATTGTCAATATGGCATCGTACCATCTTTACATATTCAATGAGTAATGTATTGCCTGGTGGATATTCATATCTTGCTGTTATAACTGGTGATGTTAATGGGCTTGTCAACATTTCGATGGTTTTTATTTCGACTTTGACTGATTTCCAACTCTGATATTGACATGTAATGGTCTCACTACTATTTTTTTTAAAAGCTGAATGTTGATGTTTCGGTAGTTCTTGAATAGGTCTCTTTTGCTGCATGTGACCTCGGTCTCATTGTTTGGTTGGAATTTATAAATGTTTGTAATGTTTCATTGAACTATTGGGTGGGTCTCTACTGAGTTCAAATGGTCACACTCTATTAATTTCCGGCTTTTTTATAAATTATTTTGTTCATTTTGAGCCCAAGCCTTTAAAGATTTTCTTCTCTGAAACTTAAGTCAATTACTTTGAAATAGAATAAGGTCTCTTCTCGTGACATAGACATTCATTCGTTTAACAGCTGGCGCTGCAATTTTTTTCTATTCTTCATGAGGTTTTCTGTGTTTTTACTATGTTTCATTTCTTCAAACCAATGTCTCAGATTGTTCTGAAACTTAGTGAAAATATATTTTGCAGAAAGGTCAAACAGGGTTAGCTGTAAGGTAGCGATATTGGAAATTTCTCATTTTAATTAATTCTTTCAATTCAGATACTTGTTAGTTGATGCCGGCATTCTTATTGATAACAATATAAGTCAATGGGGATTACTATTCACATTTGTGACTTCTCCAAAACTGTCAAAAAACAGATTCACTTTAAACTTAGTGGGAATGTATCTTGTGTGGGCCTCTACTAGATTTGTTCAAATGATCATGGTTCAATGATTTTTAGTTCTCATTCTTTTGTTATTATTATTAGCATCATCATCATCATCATCATCATCATCATCATTATTATTATTACTATTATTGGCAATAAACGAACTTCTCTGAAATTGCCCAACCAATTGCTTCGAAAATGCATTGGGGGATATTTGGGGACCCCTCAACGTTAACTCGTTGAACAGGTGCCACTGCATTTTTTCCAGTTTTTACAATTGTTTGTCATTAAGTTTTACTTCTCCTCCAAGCCTATGTGTCCGATTTTGCTCAAACATTATGAAAATTTGTCTTCTGGAAGGGTTGAATGAACTTGTTTCCTAGGTGGTGATGCTGCAAGTCGCTGTGTGTGTGTGTGTGTGTGTGTGTGTGTGTGTGTGTGTGTGTGTGTGTGTGTGTGTGTGTGTGTGTGTGTTTGTTTGTTTTTGTTTTTGTTTTTTTTGTGTGTGTGTTTTTTTTTCTGTTTGTTTTATTTTTCCTTTCCTTTGTTTTTGGTTGTTTTTTGTTTTTTTTTGTTTTTTGTTTTTGTTTTGTTTTGTTTTTTTTTTTTTGTTTTTTTTTACGATTTATTGAATTCAAGCACTTGATGCCTGTTGGATCAATATGCAAGTCATTGGGGACTGGAGTGGTGATTCACAGTTTGGTCCTCTTTGCTAAAACCGTCATCCAGATTCACTTCAAACTTTATGGGAGTGTGCTTTGGGTACGTCTCAACTAAGGATTTTTTATGAATTTTGTATTTTTAGGGGTGGGGGCAACATCTTTAAATAACGTTCTCTAAAACTGCTCAACCAACTGCTTCGTGAACCAGATTGGCAATTGATTCAAAATTGTGCAGGAACACTGCTGGGTACGCCTAGTGTGAGACATCATTGGGAATTGAATGTCTGGGTACCTCTTGTGTAAGACATCATTGGGAATTGAATGTCTGGGTACCACTAGTGTGAGACCGCATTAGGAATTGAATACCTGGGTACCCCTAGTGTGAGACATCATTGGAAGTAGAATGTCAAGGTCAGATGAGGACGGGCTGTTCACACTGCCTTTTTGTTATTTAAAAGTTTCATATACAAAAAAATATACTTTATATATAGTAAAACTCACTGATGTAATAAAGTTATCTGTCAACATTTGTACTGAAAAGAGTGAAATGCTTCCTATCTGTGTAAACTTATCACATAACTGTGTCCAGGTCAATGAAAGGCACAGTTGCACCACTAAATGTCACTGCACATCCAGGCTAAATTGGGAAGATGAAACAAATTGCACAGATATTTGCAAATATAATCTGCCACTGGCTGCCAGAGCTTCCACTCAGTTTTGCTTTTCATTATGCAAGCAAGAAGGCTGCACATGTGAACCCCTCTATTTCCAATGCTATTCAGGTAGCTGCATCCCAATATCAAAACTGTGCAATAATATAAGGGATTGTCAAGATGGGTCCGATGAACACGTTTGCTCCTCACACATTATGGCAATGGAAAAACAGTCAACTTCAGACCAAAAGCTTGAGTTTGACAGTAAAGATGCAGCATCTGAAAGTACATGTAAGAACTGGACACCATGTAGCTCAATCAGGGTAGTTTATCAACAATGGTTTCATAGATCGCAGCGTTGCATTTTTGATGTTGACTTGCAAGATCGGACCTTACATTGTGGAAATGGCGAACATTTACAGGAATGCCAGTACATGTCATGTTCACGGATGTTCAAATGTCCAGAGTCATATTGTATTCCTGTTCGATTACTCTGTGATGGAAACTGGCATTGTGAAGGTGGCTCTGATGAAAAGTCGTGTAACAATTATAAATGTTCATTTCACTTTCTCTGCAGATACAAAAGAATGTGTCTTCATATGTCTGACAGATGTGATGGAACAAAACACTGCATCTCTGGAGATGACGAGGATCTCTGTAATGTAACAAATTGCCATACTGCATGCAGGTGTAAGGGATATGCGATGATATGTAAAGACACTAACCTTCCACATATACCCCACCTATCAAATAACATGAGGGCCATTTATTTCACATGTAATAATTTGACTATTTTGAGCAAGAGTGCCATTGGACGTCAATTATATTTGTACACGCTTGACATATCTCATAACAGCATCGTCAATTTAAATCAAAGACCGTTTTCGGCTGTCAGAAATCTTTATTTCCTAAATGTCGAAAATAACCATTTAACCTATATTTCTACGTATTTTGGGGACTTACACATTTAGAAAGTTTAAAACTGAGGGGTAATCCTATATGCGTCATTTATGAAAAGGGATTCAATGGACTAAACAATTTAAAACACATAAAGCTGCACAGTTTGAAGATACACAATATCAGAATCGGCGCATTTGATGACATGTGCCACAGTATTTCATTGGACTTGTCAAACAATTCGCTTACATCTATGAAGTCACGAATTTTCCAAAAGTTGCAAATGCTGCAAGTGTTAAATATCTCTGGGAATCAAAATATCCAGCCAGATATCAATCTGTTTTCTGGACTTGTCAGTTTGAAGGTTCTCAGTTCTGATAAAAAAGGAATATGTTGTCTCGTTTCTTTTGATATAGAATGTGTTCCAAGACAACACGTCCAAACTGTATGTTCAAACTTATTACCCACACTCGCAATGCAGTTAGCCTTTGAAATTTTGACGGGTTTAATCTGCGCAAGTAATATGCTTGCACTCTTTGAAATTTGCTTGTTGTGGAAACACACCACGCCTGTGTTATTGGAATTTCTGCTCACAATGTCTGATTTAGGCATGACGACTTTCTTTATGTTCACCTTTTCTCTATTACTCATTTTCCCAAACTATACGTACCATATACTCTTTGACAGTAACATAATTGCATTGTTAGATTTCATAGGGCCAATGTATCTGTGCTGCTATATTTTTGCATCATATATTCAGACTATCCAATCAGTTTACAAGTTCATTTTAATTGTTCTTGTGTTTAAATTACCCAACATAAAACTGAAATACATTTTGTTGGTAGTTGTTTTGGGATTTATTCTTTCTTTGCTGGTCACAGTAGTATCAAAGCTACATATTTCAAGAGTCATAAATGGACATGACATTTTATTCGTCCAAACTATCTGGTTTTCATCACATAACCACCTAATTACACCATATATAATCTTGTCTTTTATTGCTATTGCCTTTGTTGTTAAGCTGATTTCTGGTGTGCTGTGCTATACGTCTATCACAAATAGCCAAAAAAGAAGTGGAAGGAAAGCACCTACCGCCACGAAAACTTCACTCTTTCTTGTGCCATTTGTTTTGCTCCTGTTTGACCATGTGCCATTGTTGATTACCAAGATCATCTTTGACATAACCGCCAAGCAAGCAATTGCTTTAAACAAAACAGTAATTCTTGCAATCTTTTTCTGTCCAAATGCACTGTCTGTGTTGCGAAATTGCAATTTAATTAAAAACAGTATGCATAGAACTTGTATTCTGCTTAATACCAGAAGAAAAGTATCGCCAGTTCGCATTTTAAGTCATTGAAAACCAGATTTCCATATTTCCAAAAGGAATGTCATGCTACTTAATTTTTCGATATCTTCTTTTGGTCTCTCCCAAGATCAATTTTCTATCATATTTTGTTCCCAAGGTGACAACCTTGATGATGCCTTTGTGCCCAACGCTTGTCACTTCAGGGGGCTTAAAATAAGACTAGTCTTGACCCTCTAGGTATCATTTCTACAAGTGTATTCGATTCTTGTTCTGTGCATTTGTTATCTAACATATTGGGGATTTTGTTTTGTGTGTTATGAAATTCTCATCATTACTACCTCTAAAACATATATACCTCACAAAAGAAGAAAGAGACCCTATATCGTGTTTGTGACATGTGTGAACCTGGAACATTACAACAACACTCTACCTCTGTTATAAATGAGTCGGAAAACACAGTCTACAGCACAACATTGCAAATCAAGTTTTGATCAAACAATTTCGAAAAACATTACCCCACATTCACAAACTCCAATCCAACAATGACATCAATGATAAACGAAGATTTTTTTTATTCCTTCAAGCATGAGGTAAGACTTTTATACCGCACATGACGATGTTTTGCTGTAAAACCAGACTACGTCTGTACGTGGATGGTTTGTCAATCTGTGGATGAGAAAGTCTGTACTTTTTCTCAACACTAGTACAGTCTAAAACATACATACCTCACAAAACAGGAAATATATTTACAGCAATAAAAAAGGCAGTTAAATACCGAAAATTCCAAAGGCATAACCCTGTGAACGACTTAGTAAACCTAACAAATCCAATCTGAAATGAATGTAAAGAAGTTAATTAAAAACATTATGCATAGAACTTTTGTTCTACGAAATAACAGAGAAGTGGCACCAGTTTGGGTATTTCAAATCATTAAAAACCAGGTTTCTAGTTTCCAACATTAATTTCGCGTTGCTAAATATTTTCAATATCTTCTTTAATTCTCTCCCAAGATGTTTTCCATCATGTTTTCTTCACGAGGTGGCAGCCTTCAAAATGCCTTCATGTGCAAAGATTGTCGTTTCAGGGAGCTTAAAATAACACTAATCTTGTCCCTATAGATGTCATTTGTTTAGTATGTGTTAGGTATGGAACGTGGTGCAGTTCCATAGGCGTTTTGCTGGACCTGCAATATAAATCAAAGGACACGGGAAGCACAGCCGAGTGTGTCATTTGATTCATCGAGCAGGTTCAGCAAAATGCCTATGGACTTGCACCAAGTTCCTTACCTATCTTAATAAACATTTCTATTGTTTGATCTAACTGGCCCCAAAACCAAAAACCCCATCCTGAGTGGGATTTTTTTCCAAAATACTGAAAAAACATAATTGTAAGGGACAAATGGAAGAAGATACCATACGTGGAGGCTGAAAAAAAAATGTGAGTAAAACCCGATTTTATGACATTTTGAGTGCGTAATCAATATAGGCCCTACATGCTGACAAAAACTAATTGAACTGCTCAATGTCAACATATCTGTAGCTGCCACCAAATCGGTCCGAGAGCTGGCATCATGGCAGTCGACAAATGAAATCTCTTTTAAGGAAATATATATAACAGCACATAACTCTCTTCGTGGAAGTACATTTATACTTACAAATTGCTTTAACGTAGAAAACAGAACTTCTAACAAAGTAGTTGTTGATCATGTATTTAATTATATATATATATATATATATATATATATATATATATATATATATATATATATATATATATATATATATATATATATATATATATATATATATATATACATATACATATATATATACATATATTGGTGCCGAAGGTTGCTGGTTGGAGGGCCGGTCGTTCCGTGGCCACAAAACATATAGGTTTTCATGGCAAAATATTTTATATCATCTTATTACAAAATATAATCTATTAATTTAATATTTTAGAACCAGTCATTCCTTTGGGTGTGTAATTTGTACTACCAATATAAACACCTTTCATCGGATTAGAAAATTACGCATGCTCTGATCAGTTTGCTTAAAAGTTGCAAATGTCATACGAACACGAACAACAGTGTCATATCTTCCGTGTCGTCCTGAACTAAAATTAGCAAACTCCAACCTTAACCTGCCCTATGAACTATTTAGTCACTGTCTATTGTATTTGTAACTTTCTGTCCAGAGCCACTTCTGCTAGTCATTACCCTATTCCGCAACTCTTCACTCTCCATAAGCTAACCTGACACTGTCTAACCTATATACATATGGAAGTACTATTTAGTAGCCCAAATAAATTAAAGGGTCTTCAGCAGGTAACTACTCAGAACATGTTCCGAACCTGTACCCGTTTATGTCTCCATGAGTTGCGGCTCCTTGCCTAAGCTAAATATTCAGCAAACAACTCGCATAATAATGAATAAATGTGAACATCGCTAAAAAGATGAAGTAACTAAAAAAGTTTTGCGTATAAATGCAGAGCTTCATTATCAATAAAGAATACCTGCCAAACCATACATAATTACTAAATTTGTATAAAACAAGTTCAGATAAGAACAATTTAACTTACCCCTGAACCAGCATGTACCCTTTCTAGCTGGATTGCTTACCTCAGTTAAAGCAACTGCTGGTATATAACTGAAGTAGAAACAAACCTGGGCCTTATATTCAGTACTAGTATGGTGGCACAAATGTGCCAACTAAAATAATTTTCTGGCTCTTTTGTGTCACCGTAGTACCAGTGATTGCAACATAAAAAGTTGTTGCTAGACCACCGGTACAAGACGCGGGAAATTTTAACAAGTACTGCAACAATGGACATACAGCACCAAAAATGAAAAAAAAAGAAAACAAAAGCAAAAAACCCGCGATGTCTCAACTCATACCTTAATCAAATCTATCACTGCGTTGGATGCAAAAAAAAAATCAAAATTCTAGGCTTCAACAGCAAAGTGAAGTTATCAACGGGGCACCAGAGGTAAACTATGAACATGTTTAGCAGCGTTAAATTTACGGACTCTCCATTTTTATTGCAGCTGCTTGTCTGCACCTTATATTTGGTAAAGGCAACCTATGTAAATTTATAGAATTGAAGAACGTGAAATGAACAAACAAATAATCGATAAATATAAAGTAAATAAACTCTTCCCCAGAATGGCAACACTAAGTAAACTTATATTTATGAACTAGTATGACAAATCCAGGAATAATCTGTTCCATTCTTCACTTAACTTTGTAAAAAAAAAAAAAAAAAGGGGGGGGGATTTTTGTCCTTCTACTTTTGTTTGGAGACGATAGACCTAAACATAGATGCTTTCGACGAAATTTTTTTTTGTTGATTTCTCGACGTAACGAACGTATATCAGTAAGACCACCACGTTGGTTTGTTTTTCACACCCTATCGCTAAGGACATTCACACGCTTTTTGTCTTGTCTGTCATATCCCCCCGCCCTTTTTTTTCCTTAAAATAGGTAGCATTATTATCCAGACATCTTTTGCATGTTTGATATTTATGTTCAGTCAGAATCGTATGATGTACGGTTATATGCTTATTTCATTTTAATATATGCTACCTTGCATTGTATTGACCATCCAGATTATTGACATATAAATTTGCTAAAAAGAGCTGAATGGACATAACCGTTTGCTTTTTCCCCGATCCCATTTTTTAGGACAAAAACCGGTATGTTTAAAATAGTACTCTTTTGGTCAACCTTCCAATTCAAGTGGTCTGCCATCATTGCGTTCATTATTTCTAGCACTGCAATATTAGAATAATATTATTACAGATTGTACATGTATCCAAATCCTTGTTAAGGTAGTGGATTTATATACGAAAAGTATACTTGCTATCGAGTAGTAGAGTCCTGCTAGTGTAGATACGGGCACTTGTAAGTCGTCGGCAGCAGTATGCCATGAGGTAAACGTAAATCATCTGCGTAAAATTGTTTGTTTGACCAGGCAGTTGTCAAAAGTCAAGGAGTGTCCTTTGTGACTATTCATATGCATTAAATATGCTGTATCACAAATGCCAATGTGTTTTGATTGTTTCACAGTTGACTGATGTCGTTGCATGTAGGCGTGTGTTCAGCGAGTTGTGATACTGTCATCTAAACACGTTAACGGCGGTGATTCTATACTCACATAATTCACAGGAATGTATATGTATGAATTTGTGGGCAAACAACAGACTGTTATGCTGGCGCATGGAGTTAATAGTGACTATGCAAGTTTAAAAACGGCTTCCACTGTGTATGTTTGGGTACAGATAATTAAAAGTGGTCGAATAAAGTTGCCCAGTGGCTAGGCAAGCATACAGGCTGTACGTCATCCGTATATTTTTGTGCAATTTGGTGCGGAAGCTCTGATAGTTGATTTGATTTCAGCTATCTGTGAGTCTGGTTAATGGCATCTTCATGGTCAAAGAAAAAACAAATCACTGATCAAGCAAATGAATTGAGAATTTTATAACCAAGCCAGATTTGACCCTTACATATGATTGTCCTCGTCATTTCCTTCCTCTGCTACTTGCTGTTGCAGTTTTCTGGATAACGACACGGTATATATTATGTTTTATAAAAATATACAATCAACAGTGGAAGGCTGTATTGTGCATTGCAATTATTTTCATTGGCTAAAATGCCGAATATAAATACTCAATCAATGCCCAATAAAACTTATTTTACGACTTAGGCTAGGATGTAATTTTCTCATGACATGGAAAGTGATCGTTCTGTACGTGGAAAGGTGGTTTTCCGCTGCTTTTCTCGGTCTATTTTCGGCGTTCGGGTTTTTAGGTCTAATTTTCTCAATGATTCAACGACCATTACCTGTTGCATGTGAGTATATCACTTTTCCACGGTTTCATAAAATTCCGACATGCTATCTGCCTTTAGGTATGTGGAATTTACAGGAAGAGGTACAACCTTGAACTCACATATGCAACTTTCATCATAATATCGTCTCACCAGATTGAAAGCAGTACATGGTTTCCTGACATGACATTCTGTTCCACAAAGTAAAGCCAGACATCGCCGTAACATCAAAGATCCAAAACTGAAGTGAATGAGCCGTTTGTTGTGCAAAGGCTTCCAAAAGTATATAGTATTTATACTGCAAGTGCCTAAAAAATAGTATAAATATACATATGAACAGATCTTTCATAAAATGTTCACAAAGAATTTGATCCTAATATTTACACACGTAAAGTTTCCAGACATATACACTGTCGTTGTTGAGGGGACACCATACGTGTCAAACGGATTAAAATAGCGTTATTGGCATACTTTGTTGGCATGTGGTGTGTGGAATCATCACTAATCATAATTATGTCCTAAGTTAATCTTCAATTGGAGTTACAATCCAATAGGGAATGTTGAACAAACAGTTCTGTAATGTTAATATTAGCATAAGAGTTTCCTGTCGGCAAAACCGCCTTGTTTTCTTTCCATTTTCCTTCCTCATGTTACATCGATTTCGATCTAGTAAATTTGCTCCTCCATTTAATTGAGATGTTATTTCTTCCGCATACATCAGATAATTGTGTTAGATTAAAGCATTGTGATATTTCCACAATTGGTGCATATGTACACATCTGATTTTGTCAGAAATTATCAGCATGGCAATGCAAAAGTATATGGGATTTTCAATGAATTGAGTGTTTGCTGGCTTCTGCAGATGATCCTTGTTCCTACATACGAAGGTTGCCTTGACACCAATGAAATCAAACTGTCCTTTCAATAGCTTAAACTGCATCTAACAGTAAGTATATGTAGGTTATTGTCAATAAATTAGACATTTGAAATGTAAGTGAAATAGTCCCTTTTACAAAGCAACATTTTGCAAGGGAAGGTAAGCACGAAACAAATCTAAGTAATAAAAAAACATAAATCTTCCAAAATTGAACGAACCGCATAATGTTCTTTGATGAAAACGTAAATATCAGGTTCATAAAAGAGACAAACGATATTCATCAAACAGTTATATATATATTGTAATTTTTGGGAGAAAAGCTGTCAGTCGATAAATGGGTGTTAATTACATGTGGTTTTTAGGCTTTTTTCCAAAGAAATATGAAAATGATGACTTTTTCAGACACGTTTGTGTGGGTTTGGCATCTTTCCGCTGTTGCAGTGAAATTTTAACCATTATCATTTGTGTGTAACATTGAATTTCTGCAAGCTACTTACTGTTTCGTGTTAACGGATAAATCCTCTCCACGTTGTTTGGATGCACTGACACCACAGGTCTTACAGCTCTACTTATGTAACAGTGACATTGAAATATGTACTTTATGTTTGCAGTCTCATCCACCAACTCTGTCTGCAAAATATAAAGTTAGTCAAGACCAATTGTCGTTGTCACCAATAGAGATACTGGTAATTAGTTCTGCAAGACAAGTACCATTTTATGTTATTTAGAACCAGAATATTTTACGGCCCATAGAGATTTGACATTTTGAGTTAACAGCCAAATACCAAAAAGTAATTGTGTTAATTATTTTAGAACGATACAATCGTGGAAGTGACAATGGCCAATTTTAACTGCAACCTTATGGGTTCCTATTGTGATACTCCAACAAATGGTCATGGAAAGAATTTTTTCACTTAAATGCTATTCTAGAACCAATCGTACATCCAAGTAAAAGTCAAAATGAGTGTGTATGTGAGAAGCTATGTATATAAACCAACTCATCAAGTCCTGACACAAGGTGACTAAAGATTCCATTAATTTATTTTGGCAGTATCCGCATCTCAAATAAAGAATCCGCAAACCCAAAGTAAAAGCATTTTTCTCCATTGTGCCTGCCACTGGACTGAATATGTTCATGCGATCTCAAATTGCTTGAAGCTGCACACATAAACGTGACCCTTGTTAAACCATTAATGTATGCGCGTTGAAAATTTTTTCTTCTTCATGGTGAGTCCATCAGGTTAAAATTGTGTGAAAAGACTACCTTATTTTCAAGGCAATTATCATGCCTGAACAAGAGAGTTATTATATAACATATTTTGTATATCTTAGACCAATTTCCGCTACCTGAAGCTTTCCGATTTTTATATCAATACAGTGTGATTATTTAATGGTCCCAATAAAATTATTAAAATTCAAGGCAACCTTGTATGTAAAATTTAGTTTCTTACTGGACAGTTCATCCAATATGTGACACTGACTAGTAGAGGAAACGTTAAACTACAAATTAAAAAAATAAAATTAATTGATGAAAAAGCATTACATATATCTTCAATAAACCAAACAATGGTGTATACTCATGTAAAAAGGTTATATCCGAAATAGTACATATGGCAAAAATGTATTCAACATGGACCTATTCAAAGTAAACTTCTGCCACGTTTGAAGAAAATCACTGAAAAGAAAAGAAAATTACAAAAAAAAAAGATAATTAAAACACTTTAGATACAAAATATTCTAAAGTCAAGGAGTACTCAAAAATGTCTCTGTGCATTTTCATGGTGATAGGTAACGCGTTTTACAAGAAAAACATTTTTTATGATTTTGGGAAAAACAAATACTCGTAAAAAAGCAAGGAATCCCCGATGCGCGATCATCTGAATCAACGTGGTCTCGACTTTTTCAAAGTGCGTCCGTATCAAATTGAAGAGTATCCAGTCAACATCAATATGGACCTGTTTGTCCCTCATGTGATCCCAAAATAATTGGCCAAGCAACATTTTTGAAAAAGGAAGAGAAAAGAAAAAATAGAATTCACTGCAAATGACACAGTGGTGTAACATGTCGAACCAAAGTGGTACAGATTCTACCAATTTTCAAGAGGATTTGGCACACGGTTCTTGAAAATTCAAAAATTAACCTTGTTATTGCATGACAGAGGAGTGATCTGCATATGAAAACAGCTGACTGACAAGCCAGCATAGAATGAACAATAGAAGAAATAAATGCAAAAATTCAGTTACTTGTAACACCAATATGTTTGTCAAAAGGTGAGATAACCATCTGACCTTGATATTGCCCCATGGGTGTCAAGGCAAATAAGTGAATTACAATTAAATTATGACTTGAATAAAACAAATCTGGTGCCAATCCATGCAAAAGAATTGAAATATGCACTTAATTGTTTGTTTGTGTGTGTGTGTGTGTGTGTGTGTGTGTGTGTGTGTGTGTGTGTGTGTGTGTGTGTGTGTGTGTGTGTGTGTGTGTGTGTGTGTGTGTGTGTGTGTGAAACAGTGTAAATTTAAATTGCCGAATCATCTGGACGTTGACATTTATTACATTTTGACCAAGGGCGAGAATTGATCAAATGGCCTCGATGTTAACCACGTAGAATTCATATGTAAATTAGCGCAAAATGGCAACAAAAATACTGTAAACAAAACATGTGGTTCCAAGTCATGAAAAAGAAATCTGAGTTACCAGCAAAAACACACTTAAAAGGCCCGCAAATGGCAGAAACAAAAATATGAAAAGATAACAATTGCAAGACATCTCTTCCCGAAGGCAAAGATATAATGACATTACAGCTAAATTCCGATAAATCCTCAAGATCCTATAACAGATTTCTTTCAGTCAAGAAAGTTTTAAACGTTTATTTGCACAAAGGGAAACAAACAGAACACTGATCTGGCCACCATGTGAGCATATACATATTAACACAATACAAAGTAAGCAGAGAAAATTACGGGATTTAGTTCAGGGGGAGGAGGGTGTCGTTCATGTAATTTCTAAGAGAGATTTCTATCAGTATTTCTGATGGAAAAGACCATTCAAGCATCAGTTTATCAAACACCGCCTCATGTCTCGAACATTGCACTGCATACCTTGACCATTCTCCAGCCATCATCAGTGTCTGCACGCACTGCAATTTTATCTATGAACCCGAAGTTGCTTGCCACTGTCAAGTTATATATGTCCACCCTTAGAAAGGAAACAAACCTTTCGTTAAGCTGCAATGACACATCTTTGCATGAATTACGTGCAGGTTATCAACACATAGGAATCAAAAGGAAGGGTGTCAACCTTTCATACAACAGCAAAATATACAATTAAACAATCCATATAAGTTAGAATTGAATTTATCGAAAACACCATAACTAAATATTATCATTACTGAAAGTGCAAAGCCATGTATAACGTCAGGAGCAACGGCGCAGCAAGAATGTGGCAACGAGGCAGAGATTTCCTGATTTGGGGGGGGGTGGAATAAAAAAATGTTGATTTTGTGGAAAGAATCATAATATGACTCATGAGATTAAAAAGGGCAAATTACGACACCGACGTATTCTATAACATGGAACCACCCTTACAATTCTATGGACAAAATGGGAAGATGCAAGGTGTAATCACCAAATCAAATGTATTTCATAGTTATTTCATACCACTTATCCAATTCCGATGTCAAAAATAAACCAATTTAAATATTTGTACTCAAAATTATAAGTACTTCTGAATGTCGCTCATAAAAGTATAAAGCTTTATCAATAATGTCCACTAAATTAAATACTTGCGTCCACTTGATTTGATAGCATTAACAATTTCGTTCCACTCACTGATCAACTGTAGTAGATTAGTCCACAAATTTATAATGCATTGATTTTTCCATAACAATCAGGTAAGATCAACATTTTGTCTGCCATATGCCTGGTTTTAAGTTTTGACAACAAATGCTAAATTTGTTAGTTTTTGTGCACTAAATCATGGGAAAAGTTTTTAATGTCTTCCACAAAACTCAAATTGACAAAATTTTCATATCCCCTATAGTGAAAGGTGTTGCAGTTGATACTGTGTGCAACATACTTAGATTTCGATACATCAGAGGCCCGTGATTATGTATCAAGAACAAGCAAATATCGTGCATGCACCCATGCTGAATAATATTCCGTTAGGTTATTTGTCTCTTAATCCAATAAATGATGTTAAAACCTAAAAATTACCGACTTTGTAATCTTGATCCGCCCCTTTAAAATGATGATAAAAAAGAGATGTTACATATTTAAAACTCAGATCACTCAAGGGCCATATATGTCTGGTAATTGGGTGGTAAAACGTGTTTATCTTGCGTTTGGACTCCTCCCAGAGTAAATATGTAGGCCCACAGAAAAAGAAAAATCAACATGATTGTAAACTTAGACGAGTTCCATGGGCTGTCGTTCGGCTGGGCTCAGCAGATTAATGATAGAGACCACGTGAGACAACAAATCCCATGTAAGCTTAGAAGCAGACTTCAGAGAGTGTGTGTAGATCTATATTATGAGCCATAAAACAGACATCTAACCGTTAGGCTACTCAGACAATCGGAAGAAGTCAGGGTAGGCGCGCAATCTCTTGTCAACAACCTGATGCCTGCATACAATTCCTGTCAAACGTCAATCTATGGGATTCATTTAACTATACAATTCAATTACGTAGCCCATTACTGCAGAGATCACAAGCATGAGAACATGCATATGAACTCCAATAAACAATGCAACTATTTAATAAGCCGACAACTTATTTCACTTTTGCAAGCCAATACTCATCAACCATCAACTTATGTTAACAACACAAAATTGGAAACACACCGAGCTGAACAACAGTCTTATTATTGTACTTCGCCAATGTGCATAACAACAGCCAACCTGCCATCGACAAAATATGTTGCACTGGTGAGCAATAAGTCTTTCCTTATAACATGTCGCTCCTCAAATATTCCCAACGCTTCACATATTTTGTCTTATATCCTTACCATCTCTGTTTCGATGTTCAGAACATTTATATGATGACTTTCCTGTCACAATATCGGAGATAGGCAACAAAAAAATAATTTGTAACCCATGAGCTGCCATAAATGCAAAGAGAGTAACCAATTTATAAGGCAAATCTCTGAGACTCATCCAACTTCCTTGCAACTTCCAAAATGCGTAATTTATAGGGACGAAAACGTATGCTTGTTTCAAGTCAACAGAAGCCATCCAGAAATTAGATTTCATTTCAATACCAGGTCTAAAGTTTCCATCTCCTAGTGACGGTAAACAACAAATCCAACGAAAGCTCTTTTTATTTTTATTTTGCGCACGAAATAAATCAATTCTATGTATTTTTTCCATATAAACAACGATAGTATGCGCTTACTATTCAGACGAAGAAACGATGAAATGTTTGAGAATGAATTTACAATTTCATGGGCAAAAACGGAAGATTCTTTTCGATAGTAGGGGTGGACTATATGGGTAGCATTAGTAAACTAGTTCAATGTCTTGACCAATATTGATGTTTGATTCAAGCAGCGAGCAAATCATGTCAACCGATTGTGTGCACGAAACTAATAAATTAATCGATTTCGTGATCAGAATTACGCAAACAACCACAATGTTTACGTTTAACAAGGCACGTATACTAGTTTTCGAGTTTTTTCACATAAAACTGCTTTGATAAATAATCAAGCTATGATTCCTAGAATGAACCATCCAAGTACAAGATACCTTATTGATCTAATATTAACATCGTTACATTGTACTTGTTCCATGTAATCACCAGTCTGACGTATTACATTGGATCAGCACGGGGGAGCACAAACCAAAGCACCCTTTTACTCCTTACTCTCTCATTTGGTTTATTCGATCTGTCAGCCTAGGATTCTAAATTCCGATTTCTTGTAGCTATGATTTGGAATGTAATTACAATCCTGAAAACCGCCATGTATAAGAAAAAAAATTGTACATTCTTGAGCCAGATTGATACACGCAAAGATAAAAAAAAAATGAAGGTACCTGCAGAAGAAAGCTTATCAAAGCCACAATCTATATATACTTCGGTAGCATGTACGATATTTTACACATTCCTTAAGACTATGCTGCAATGTAATATGAAACAAAAGGGAATTACCTAATTCTAGAGGAAAGAGTAATGTGTATATATATTGTATTTGTGTCTTTTTGCCTAGAACCACTTCCAAGTAGGCATTACCCTATTCCACAGTCCGAACTCTTTACTTTCCATGAGCTAACCTGTCGCTGTCTAACCTGTATACATATGGAATTACTATTGTCCATATTGCAAAGGTTCCCCTGTAAAATCTTGACATAGGTTGTATCAGCCCAAATAAATCAAAGGGTCTTCAGCGGGTAACTACTCAACATGTTTTGGAGCCTATTACCCGTACATGTCTCTCTGAGTAGCGGCTCCTTGTCTACGCTAAATATTCAGCCAAGACAACCCACATAATAATGAAAAAATATGAACGTGGCAAATGATGGATTAGCTAAATACGTTAAGTTTTGCTTATAAATGAAGACCTTCAGAATACCTGCCAAACAAACCATAATTACTAAATTTGCATACTACAGGCTCAGATAGGAACAATTTAGCTTACCCCTGAACCAATATGTACCCTTTCTAGCTTATCATAGTTAAACCACTCGCCAGTGCATAACTGAAGTGGAAACAAGCTGGGGCATTATATTCAGTCCCAGTGATTGTAAAATAAACAGTTGCAGCTAGACCACCTGTACAAATCAAGGGAAATTCAAACAAGGAGTGCAACAATGGACATCCTGCACCAGAAGTGTAAAACAAACTCCATGATGACACCTACCCCTCAAACAAGCTCTATTTCACTGCCAACACTGAGTCAATGTATCAACGTAATGTGTCAGGTTTGTGACATTTGAGAAAATACCGTCAATTATGAGTATTTTTTATAAAATTGAGTAAATGTGCATTTAGGCATATCAGAAAAGAATGAAAGTCATTAGCATTTATGCCAAAAACATGTTATCAAAACAATTTTTCTTACCAGGATTTTTAGTACAATTAGGCAAACTAGTAACTGTCGTAGGCCGCTGTTTGCTACCGATGTGGGGGGGGGGGTAATCTGACAGAAAACGTGCAAGCCTGCTAGCCTAAAATATCTGAAAGTGAATATTAAAACAGAAAGATGCCAAAAGATAAAGTTAAGTAGCAAAACAGACAAGTCTAAAAACTGTAAATTATTGTAGCCAAACTTTCAAATAATCTTTGGATATTAACAGCCAGATTATAGGGCAAGTCAGAAAACAATGAAAGTCATTTGTATTTAATTCAAGAGAATGCAATGAAAAAATAATATTTCTTAACCAGATACCAAGTACATTTTGGCAAGCTTGTAACTGTCATTAGTAGATGCTTGCTACCTCTAGCCCCTGGGGGTTTGCCCTAACAGAAAATAAACTGGCCTAAAATGTCTGAGAGGTGAGCATTAAAACAGAATGATGCCAAAAATTAAAATTAAGTAGCAAAACAGGCAAGCCTAAAATCTCTAAAATTATTGAAGCCAAACTTTGTAAGCATCTCGGGATATTTACAGCAACATTTATAGAAATATTTGATCAAAAGTACATCTTTGAATCCTCTGGACTCAAGTTTATTGTAAATAAATTTAGTTATAGATGCAAAGTCCAGAAATTTAGAACAAATACGACCAAATTTCAAGATCTGTGACAAAAAAGTATTATATCCAACAGTTTCCGAAATATTACTGTCCGGGAAAGGATAATTAACTACTTCAAAGTTAAACTCATCTATTTTGTGATAGACTTTAATACAAAACCTGTCATTAGTGACCTGAATATCCAAGTCCAAAAACACATTTCTGAAACCATCTGAATTGTTACCCTCCAAAGGGATATCTTTTGGGTATATTTCTTTAGCAATTTCACTGAAATTGCTAAAGAAATATACCGCAAGCAATGTCATCAATATATCTTGCGCGGTTTGATAATTTTGCAGCCATTTGAAAGTCCTTTTTCATCAATTTATCCATATACTTACATTCAAGCTAGGTTAAATATAAATGTGCCAGTAAAGGGGAGCAGTTGCTGCCCATTGGAATGTCTTTTATTTGTTGAGGTACCATAAAAACCAATGGCCGGCACTGAACAAAAGTCTTATCCAAAAGAAATTTTATAGCATCTATCAAAGTTTCAACAGTGTTAAATTTAACGTTACTTTTTGCATATTTATTGTGTGACCAATATGCTTTCTTTGCATATCAATGAATATTTATGTATGGTTTTCCATTATGTTTGAAGATTTTGCTTATTAATTCTGAAAGTGAACTTTTGACTTCATCTATGGGTAGATTTGTATACAGTGTAGAAAAGTCAAAACATTTGATATTTTTTGCTTTTACATCTTTGATTTTAGATACAAACTCGGAAGAATTGCTAATACTCCAAAAACAATATATTTCACAGTTTCTAGAAATTGCATTACAATATTTACGAAAATGATTCCTAATGGCAGTCAAACCCAATGTTACTTCTTTTGATAATTGTTTTGTTGTACAGTTTGAAGCACCGGCTATAAATCTAGAATTAAAAGGGCTTTTTGGGGTATTCAGAATAAAAGTGGAATAGACGGGTCCCCTTCCGAAATTTTTATATTAAAATTCCTTTTTA